>OY796660.1:46914853-47514853 GCA_963680705.1 Rhagium mordax | reverse complement strand
AACCTGGCTTCCAAGCTAAAGCCCATGTATAACCTACTTAAGAAAAATGTGCCTTTCCATTGGTCAGAGGAGTGTGAGCGAGCGTTCGAGGACATAAAGAAGGAAATTGCCGAAGATATTGTTAAAGAAAAACATTCACAATTGTTTTTGAATATATATTATCCTTTATCTAGTTGGTTTAATATATGTATGTCATTAATTTTGTACTCTGTCATTTATCATATTGTATTCTTTGATATACTTATTAATAAATATTATTGTACCTACATCGATTCTTTGTGAAGTATCTGCACTAATTAAAGCATATTGATATTCTGCATAAGTGTCAATTCACGTAATATCAACATGGTAGCAGAGCGTGGTTACTGCGTGGAATAACTGTTACATGCTTTGTCGAATTGCTTCGTTGTATATGTGAATATTGGTGGCGAGTCACGAGAGTAATATCAACATTACAGAGTAATACGAGTATAGTGATTTCGCTCATTCATTGAAATTATCAACGAAATAAGCATGGAGTATCAAGGAATCGAAAAACTGCAAGGTGCTGAAAACTGGAGTATTTGGAAATTCGCAGTGAGAAATCTGTTGCGAGGAATTGAAGGAGCATACGAGGTATGTGTCGGTGATCTCACTAAACCGACAGCAATAGATGTAAATGCTACTAGAGCACAGAAAATTGCATACGAGCAAAGTCTGACGACATGGGATAAAGCAGATCGTTTAGCAAGCCAAATTATCGTCAAGACGTTAGAAGCTAAGGTCATAGCGTTGTTGGTGACGTCCGAGTCAGCGCGAGATATGTGGACTAAATTACATGGAGTCTATGAGCAGCAAACTAAACAAGCTGCACACACAGCTCAATCTGAATTCTTTAGTTTTAGTATGAGTAAGACTGACAATATGGTAACGCATATAGCCAAGCTCGAAGGATTGGTGTTGCGAATGCAACAGTTAAACGTAAAGCCAGAAGAGTCATCGTTAATGGTAAAATTATTAGATACACTTCCAGATGAGTATGAAAGTCTTCGACAGGCATGGTGGGCGCGTCCGGAAAGTCAACAAACGTTTGCTAATTTAATACAAATTTTGACTTCTGATGAGAATCGTAGGAAACAGCTAACTGAGAAGCATGAAGAGTTGGTGGCATTAACGGCAGTAAAATCTAAGTTCCAAGGGAAGAATGAACGTAGTGGCGGAAACAGCGAACATCATCAAGCGAAAAAGTTTACGTATGGGAAAACTAAGGAGAAGAAATTGAATTTTAAATGCTACGGTTGCGGAGAGAAAGGTCATTTGCGTCGAAATTGTCCTAATTCAAAAAAGCAGGTAGGACCTTCGAGCATATAAGGGAAAATAGAGGTGGCGTGACATATCGTAACAATGGGATTGTTGTCTGCGGAACTGGCGAGTGACTGTAGGTGAGGGACGCGCGAGGGGGGAACATTTGTTTACATCTCATCCTTTCAATAGTGGCGTAGCATTTATTTTTATTTTATTTTTTACAATAATCATTATTTTCATTTATTTATTATTTATTAACTTGAATAATATCTCTTATAACATTAATAATAATTATATATATTCGATATGATATTAGCTTATATGTTCATGGAGGAGGAAAATTTTAAGTATAATGAAGAATGGTATAAAGTTTTTGTGGTTTGAAGGAATGGTCCAAACGAGAGTTAACATCGAAACTATTATGTATATTTGAGTTCTATGTTCAGACGAACATCTGTGCAATTTTTTTTGCCTAGAGTTAATAAACGCTGTTTACCGGGTTTATTATATTATTTGACCAAGTTAACAAATAAGGTCAAGTCGGTATACACCTAAAACTCAACCGAACTATTAGGCTTAACATTAGGAAACAATATCAAATGATTTGCAGGTATTGACCATGTTAGTGAACAAATTAAATAGTATACTCCGAATTTTATCAGTTCGTTTGGTGTCTTGAAATGTTTTAGCAGTACCTATATAACTTCAATTTCATTGCCAAATATGAAATTGATTTATCAAGTCAAAAATTTTCAAACTGCAGAAAAAATAAGCAGGGTCATTTTAAAATGAAATTTGATGAATGCTGCATAGGCCGCTTGGAAGGAAATAAACTACTCACAATCCCAGGTTTATATATTTTTCATATTAATGAAGAACACAAAATTCTTTATATATATTTACTTTAAGAAACAACAATGTAGAACTTATAAAAATAAACACAAATCAGATATATTTTATTGTGTATTTCCGACGCACCTGTACGATGTTACAAAACAACAAAACAATATTTTTTAACATTCTTAGACCTTCATAATGTTTCATAACGGGTAACAAATAATTTGTTGAAATAATAAATAAGTAACTTGCTGCTTTCATCCAAATTATACGAACATGTTGAATATAATTTTGTTAACATTACTATATGAGAATGGGCATTTATGTATGGTAAATGTGAGTAGAAAGAAATGGAATAAATCTTAACACAAATACAAAATTAAGATAATTATAACTATACAATTCTTCAACAAATTCTAAAATTTGAGGAAAACTTTTACAGACGATAACAAAATAAGATTAACTTTTTTTAATGCTAATAAAATAAAAATCAGGAAACAGCCCAGCCAACTACTGTCATTCGTCATTCATGTCACTTTCGCAGACTACGATGTGTCTTGGATTTTGCAGTGTTCTTCTAAAATATAGTAATATTTATATTAATTTATTTTATTTTTGTCATATTCACATATTGCTTACATTTTTCTTGGTGGTAGAACGGCAAAACTACTAGAAGGTGAACTGGCAGATAACGTGCGTTCAGGTGATATGCCCACAACAATTTCAACATTACTTCCGGATGAACTGGCAGTATGTCCAGGTGATATTTCAACAACGTTTCCGACATTACTTCTGTGTGGACTGGCAGTTAATGTTCAACTTGAATGTTCGCATGGCCGAGAATATCCTGTACACATTTAATTTTAGATATATAATCTGCCATAGATTACTTACTAGAAACAAAATAGAAAAAATATAAAACAAGTGTATATTATTTATTAAATTAATATACTAATCGTACGGGCATATAATTACAGTTGACTCAATGGTTTTCTGGACTGACGTCATCAACGTATGACACCGAAAGTTGTTTGTTATCTGGTCCAATGCACAGGATGTGCTACGCAAGCTCATTCATAGATTGTAGATGACGTGTGTTCTTATAGCCATTTCAGTAAGAATAATGATGAACGATCGAATACATTATGATTGTACAAACGAGTCAAATACTTCTTTTCTGGTTTCTTATATTAACGACGTCAGTCAAAATTAAATATATTTTATTATTAACCTATTACAATTACATACCTAGCCCTTAAAAGGGATGGAGATTCACACAGTCTTAATGGAACAACAACTTTCTTTAAATATTTCATTCCAACCTGCGGTTCTTCAATGAAATCATTTTGTGCAAAGTGATCTGAGCAAATATATGCATACTTTAGCAGATCTTTTGAAATGGCCAGACATTATCCATGTTTGCTATTGTTCTATATCTTCTGAAAATCTAGGAAGAAAATATATAACTACCTCAAAAAAATAACGTTACGATACGTCTATGGAATTTGATTCTTACCAGTGAAATGTCCGATTTACGTTTTATCCTGTACTATATGACACATTACGCACCTTTTGTTCACTGTCTTTTATTAATAGAGTATCCAAACACTCAAAAACACAACAAATTAACGAAAATCAGCAAATAAACTAAAAATGACAGTAACTGTCATATACAATGAACGTTTGGAGCAGTACAGAGCATGACATTATTTTCGCCAACCAATAAGATTAGGGGATTTGCAGTTTGTTTGTTTACTAAAATTTAGTAAATATTTACAGTTGTTGGTCAGACAAACAAACGGGGCTTTGGCCCCCTCTATTTTCCCTTATATGCTCGAAGGGTAGGACCAAATGACAATAATGCACGAAACTATAGCAGCAGAGGTGATCAAGCATTTATTAGTGAAATTATGAATGCCGAACTTGACAATGACATCTGGATTGTTGATTCTGGTGCGACCGATCATATAACATGTCATAGTGATTGGTTTTCGTCATTCTTGCGTTTCCCGGAGCCGGTAATAATAAATATTGGTAATCAATCTACGATGAATGCTGTTGGCAAAGGAACAATTAAGTTTAAAGCTGCTGTGAACGGAAAGTGGCTGCAGTGCCACATGGAAGATGTTTTGTACGTACCTACAGCACGTAGAAATTTGTTCTCGGTGACAAGTTCAGTTGACAAAGGCTTGAAGTGCAATACGTCAAAAACTGAATGCGAATTTATTAAAGATGGGATCGTCAAGGCTCGAGGTGTTCGCATAGGTAAACTGTTTAAAATGGATATACGTGTGAAGCAACCAGAAATGTCATGTGATAGAAAAGCAAATCTTGCGGCAAAGGAAACGTTGCAAATTTGGCACGAACGGCTTGGACATCAAAACAAATGACATGTACAGAATATTTTGAAACAACATGGAATCAACGTTATAATGAACAATGAATTTTGTAATGCTTGTGTCGAGGGGAAGCAACATCGAAATAGCTTTCAATCACGTCAGCAACGTTCGATGGAGTCTGGTGAAATCATCCACGCTGATTTATGTGGTCCGATGGAGTGTACATCGTTGGGCAGAGCGAAATACTTTGTGTGCTTCACATGTGACTATTCACGTTTCCGCATGGTGTATTTTCTCAAAGAAAAGTCAGAAACTGCTGAAAAAATCGCAGAAATGTTAAAAATCGTTAGGAATAATATTGGACGAGTGCCGAAAGTATTTCAGTGTGATGGTGGACGTGAATTCGATAATAATCTTGTACAAGAGCTCATGAAATCGAATGGAGTGAAATTAATAGTCACAAATCCATGGTATAAGAAAACATGGTATGCTCATTAGACAGACCTAAAAATGAAATCGCCGCGCATGACGTCAGCTGGCAGACACTGACACTGACACAGTCGCTGTGTTTTGCTTTGATTTGAATTTGTTGATCTATAGAATATTATATTTTCCAAGTTTTCTTATAATTTCAATGCCATTTTCATAATAAAACGTGTTTTGTAATAGTATAGTGATATAAACATGTTATAATATGTAAACGTGTAAATCGTCTAACTTTGTGATTTACGGCTAAAATGTTGAATTGTGCTGTGGCAAAATGTAAAAACTATACCCGAGTGATTAAAGGGAGTAATATAAAGTATTTTCGGTTTCCAAAGGATGCTAATTTAATAAAACAGTGGGTTATTGCTTGTAGTCGCCAGGACAAAATTAATGCAAAGAATATTAAGTTAAGTAAATTTTAATCTGTTTCTTAAGTTATTTTTCTGTATGAAACCTACAGAAAAAGTAAAACGTTGAAATTTTGCATACCTTATTCAAATTTAAATAAAGCTACATATTTCTATTATAATTTGTTGTTTCTCTTACTTCATCAATTTGTTGTGCTATTTCACGATACAGGTGCTATTTGTAACCCATTTTACAGCGCTTGCTGTAAGGGATGTAAGCCTTTGACCTTGACTTTTTACATCCAATATAAAATAGTGTCTATACCATAAAATGCAACTGTAAATTTACATCGGAGATGTAAAATGTTATAGAAAAACCTAACCCTAGACTTAGTGAATTAAATTTTTATTTGTAGTTTGCATTTAAACAAACTGCTGAATATTATAGAAAGTAAGATAAGCTGTCTTAATAAGTAATAATAAAAAGTAAAGTTGCCATTTACATCCTGCTATAATTTTATTGAGGTGTATGTTCATAGCGCTATAAGAGAAAGTTATAGAATAACATCATTTTTTTTGATAAATATATATTATATGTTTATTAAATTTAAATCATATAGCAACAACTTGATAGAAGTGATAACAAAACTAAGAAAAATGCCCTAAAAGCAGCGACAATAATATTTATCACAATTCTCCATGCCTATTACATCACGAATTTCGAATTTTGCAATCCAGCTGACGTCATATTGTGCGAGAGAGATAGCTTTAGGATGCGCAAGAACATACCGCGTAAGCTTATGTGTATCGTGTCACAAATCCATATACACCAGAACAGAATGGTTGCGCAGAACGTACTAATAGAACAGTGGTTGAACTTGCTCGCACGATGCTTTTAGCGAAGAATTTACCGAAATCATTGATAATTGTTTATTGGTGTTTTATACTCGAAGTATTTACACAAGTCAAGAAATACAATTATGAATATGACTAGAATAATTTAGATAAAAAAAAAAAAATTAACGGTAACCTTAAAAGATATAAACACTAAAGTTTAACAAAGAAGAAATACAACACAAAGTCTGTCAAATAAAAATTATTGGTAAGAACCAACCTCTAAGAATTTTGAAAATATTGCAAGGTTTAAAAACTAGTAAATTCAGCCTCTAAGAATTCCTCAAATGTATAGAATGCATTCCGGAGTAAAAATTTCTTTACAGAAATTTTAAACCTGTTTAGGTTCAGCTGCTTTACATGAGGGGGCAAGGCATTATAAAATTTTACACCATAATAATTTATGCCATCACATGTTTTTGAAAGTCTTAGGAAATTCATGTTTATTTTATCTCGATTTCTTGTGGGGTAATTGTGTATTTGACTGTGTGTTGTGTAGCTCTCTTCATTATCTTTTACGTACAACAGAGATTGCAAGATATAGACACATGGTAATGTGAGGATATTTAATCTAATGAACTCAGCTTTACAGTCATCCCTATACTTAAGTCTACCAATGATTCTTATGGCTTTTCTTTGCGTAGCGAAAACTGTGCTACTAAAAGATGAATGACCCCAAACCAAAATGGCGTATGTTATGATAGAGTGTATTAAGCCATGGTACGCATTGAGTAAAGTTTTTTGGGAAACATTAAAAGAGAGATTACGTAGTAAGTAAATGCTTTTTGACACTTTTTTACAAATATAATTTGTATGTGATTGCCAAGATAGTTTTTGATTGAGGTAAACTCCCAAGAATTTTACTTCATTACTAAAATTTAAGTCGTTATCTATATTTCTTAATGTAAAATTGACGTTTTCTGTTTTCGATTCATTTTGTGCCAGTTGATTGGCTACCAACCAGTTTTGAACGATTATCCGAGTTGACTCTATTTCAGTAATTAAGTTCTTGACATCTTTAGAGGCTTTAGACACAGTTGTGTGCTGTTTACATCCTTAACAGAACGGGATCGAGCAATGTTGATGGCAAAACACCATATGAATTATTTGTAAAAAAGAATACACACTTGAATAAATTTCGTGTTCTTGGTACTGATTGTTTTGTGCATGTACCAACAGGACATCGTAAAAAGTGGGATGCAAAAGGAAAACGTGGTGTGTTTGTTGGTTACTCAGACGAGGTGGACGGCTATCGAATCTGGATGAAATCTGAGAATCGTGTGATTCGGAGCAGGAATGTTGTATTTGAACCAGAGACAACACAAAATAGATTGTCACTGTTTCCATATGATTCGAACGAATCAAACGATAACTCAAACACGGCAGTTCCTGATTTGCAATACGATGAGATTACTCAGTCTGTGACTGGTTCATCGGTTAATACGTCAGAGGAGCCATTGAGAAGACAATTACGTGACAGGACAACGATTAAACTACCTGAGCGTCTGATCGAAGCTATGCTGGCCGAAATTGATGAGCCGAGAAGTTTTACTGAGGCAAATAATTCTGTTGAACGACTACACTGGAAAGCGGCGATGGAAGAAGAAATAGCTTCGCTGGAGGAAAATTCAACGTGGACTTTGGTTGAGTTACCAGTAGACCATAAGCCTGTTTTGAATCGCTGGGTGTACCGGATCAAACGAAAACCTAACGGAGAAATAGATCGATATAAAGCACGGCTGGTAGCTCGTGGCTTTAGTCAAAGAAAAGGAATTGATCATAATGAAACGTTCAGTCCTGTTGCCAGATTTGACACTATCCGAACTGTTCTAAGTATAGCAGCAAATGAAAATCTCAAGTTCAATTTGATGTTAAGACAGCATTTCTCAACGGTGTTATTGAGGGATATGATGATGGTACTGATCATGTATGCAAACTTAGGAAGAGCTTGTATGGTTTAAAACAATCACCAAGGTGCTGGAACAAACGGTTTAAAGATGTACTTTTAAATTTTAAACTGAATGGAAGTACAGCAGATCCATGCTTGTTTTATCGTATTACTGACAAAGAAAAATTAATAGTTGTGCTATATGTTGATGATGGGCTTGTTGCTGCAGTGAAGAAATCTGACATTGACGAATTCCTGTGTGAGCTGAAGTCGGAATTCAAGATAACTGTGGCACCAGTAGGATACTTCCTGAATATGCTTATTGAGCAACAAGACTTTGGTTCAATTTTTATTAACCAGAAGACGTATGCAGAAAACGTACTTCGAAAATTCTATATGCAGGATTCAAATCCTGTTTCAACACCAATTGAGAAATATCCATTAACAGGGGAAGTGTTGGATGCTGAAATAACAAAGGCTCCATATAGAGAGGCGGTAGGCTGTCTTATGTATTTGGCTGTTGCTACGCGACCAGATATCGCTTTTGCTGTCAGCTATGTGTCACAATTCCTTGAAAATCCAGGGGAAAGACACTGGGAGATGGTCAAACGAATTATGAAGTACATAAAAGGATCAACAACGATGATCATTCATTACAAAGTCGCTAAAAAGGTAGGCGAATTGGAAGCCTATAGCGATGCTGACCATGCAAGTGACTCCACTACACGACGTTCGGTGAGTGGAATACTCTTCAAGTACAGCGGAGGAGCGATCAGTTGGGCACGCCGGAAGCAGCAAAGTGTGTCTTTGTCGACGACGGAGGCTGAATATGTAGCAGCAAGTGAGGCGGCGAAGGATGTTGTTTGGCTGAATCGACTGTTTAATGAGATTGCACCTTTAAAGTATGTACCGGTGCTTTTAGTGGATAATGCAAGCGCTATTAGGCTAGCTAAAAACCCTGAATTCCATAAGCGTTCAAAGCATATTGATGTACGTTTTCATTTTGTGCGTGAGCGGGTTCAAGAAGGTCAGTTAGTCATTGAGCATGTACCAAGTAAAAATCAAGTAGCAGACATTCTGACAAAACCGATACCGCGTGTGCAGTTCGAAAGATTGCGGGTATGATGTGCATTGATATTTGCCCATTTCGTCAATAAGCAATTTGAAGTTTTAGGGGAAGTGTTAAAGAAAAACATTCACAATTGTTTTTGAATATATATTATCCTTTATCTAGTTGGTTTAATATATGTATGTCATTAATTTTGTACTGTCATTTATCATATTGTATTCTTTGATATACTTATTAATAAATATTATTGTACCTACATCGATTCGTTGTGAAGTATCTGCACTAATTAAAGCATATTGATATTCTGCATAAGTGTCAATTCACGTAATATCAACAGATATAACCTTAATTCATTTCAATCCAAATCTTCCATTGATTTTAACCACTGACGCTTCGAATAGTGGGGTCGCAGCCACATTATTCCATTTGGAGAACGGAATGGAATGACCTATTGCATGTGTTTTTCGCACCATCGTGCCAGCTGAAAAGAAGTACGCTACGTTATGTAAAGAGGCCCTCGCAGTCATCTATGGAGTGCGTAAATTCCAGCAGTATTTATGGGGGCATAAGTTCATCTTAAGAGTGGATCATAAGCCGTTAGTACATATTTTAGGGGAGCACCGTCAAATCCCTCAAATGTATGCGAGTAGACTGCAACGATGGGCATTATTCTTATCGAGTTTTAATTACACTATAGAGCACATTAAGGGCAAGGAAAATATAATTTCGGACTACCTGTCCAGAGCCCCAACCAAAGTAAACGTGGTCGATGCAGAATATGAAGAAAAAGGAGAATTTTTGAATTGTGTCAAAAGTAGTGGTACCGAATGGCCAATTGACAATGTGGCAGTACAGGAAGAGACAGGCAGAGATGCAGAATTGAAAAGAATATTGGAATATGTTGAAAGAGATAAATGGCCAAGCAAAGTAGAAGGGAATCTGGTACGGTATTTCAGAAAACGAGAAGAAATTACGGCCAGCGAGGGCATCCTGTTGTGGGGGCATAGAGTGATCATTCCCACAAAGTTAAGGGCTAGATTGCTAAGTGAACTCCACACCGCACATCTAGGCATAGCAAAGACCAAATCGCTGGGAAGAAGTTACCTGTGGTGGCCTAAAATCGATGATAACATAGAGAGCCTAGTGAAGTCCTGTTTGCCATGCTTGCATCAACGTGCCGATCCACCCAAAGCGGAGTATTCTCCTTGGGAGGCAGAATCGACTGTCTGAGAAAGAGTACATGCAGATTTTCTAGGTCCAATTAACGGCACCATGTTCTTGATCTTAATTGATGCATATAGCAAATTTCCAGAAGTCTACCCCATGGAAACCACGACGGCAGAGGTAACAGAGGAAAAACTGAGAGATGCGTTCAGTAGATTCGGAATTCCCGAAGTCCTAGTGACAGACAACGGCCGACAGCTAGTTTCAAGCAAATTAACGATCTTCCTATCGAGGAATGGTATTAAGCATGTGACGACACCGGTGGGACATCCGCAATCAAATGGCCAGGCAGAAAACATGGTGAAAACCTTTAAGGCTAAAATCAAGGCAGCCTTGTTGGACAAGGCAAATAGATATGAGAAACTACGCTAACCTCTAGATTTTTACTCTCTTATAAAAATACAGTTCACGAAACGACTAAGGAGACCCCAGCAAAAATAATGTTGGGAAGATCCTTGAAGATGAGATTTGACCTTCTCAAAAATCGAGGGGAAAACATACCAACAAAAATAACCGAGAACATCCAAAAAGCGCAGGCGAAACAAAGGAAGAACTATAGCTCAGGAAGAGCTCGCAAACTCGCAGTTGGAGAAGGAGTAATGATCCGAGATTTCCGGAAGGCGAACGTGAAAGCGTGGACAGAGGCTAAAATTATTAAGAAAATCGGGAGATCAACATACTTATGCCAAGTCGAAGACACGGGGACCATTTGGAAAAGGCGCGATAACCAAATCATAAATAGGGAAACAGCAGATCAGGTGGAAAGAGCAAGTACAGGTCGAGGGCAAAAGGTAACAGCGTCTAAAATAACCTACGACGCAGAAACCGTCGCAGGAGAAACGAAAGTAAGTAACCATAGTGCAACACCAGAGAGACAGTATGACTTGGGTGCTAACAAACCCTTAACTGACTCAACGTCCATGTGTCCATTTGAACGGGGCGCGAATAGCGTTAGTGACAAAACATTGCAATGTGACAAAGACACTGCAACTATTGACAAGTCATCTTTGGATGACTCTACCCTTAGTAGTGACAATATAGCTCATAATAACTCTTTCCACAGCACGACGGAGAGTCCGCTCCAGATAGATCAGGAGGTGGGGACCGCCAACAACACCTCTACATAAGGACCAAGTGCTTACAAAATTTTAACTCGTGACGTCATGGATTTAGGCCGAGACAATTTGGAGCGCAGATGAGGGAGAGGGGCTTGCCAGACTTGCGGGTGAAAGGCTTACCGCTACGTTGCCGAACTATTACGATAGTAGCGCATCTTAGGATGTCCCTATGTAAAGAATGCATCCCTTCAATTACCCATCAGGTGTTGTTGATCTCTGATTCAATATCGTAAAAAACATATTTCCATAAGATTTTTATTTTTATGATTTGGTATTTCGTAATTTATTTATTTAATTATCTACTGTCTTTCCTAAACTAATAATTTCCTTATAGAGCCGGCAACAGCGCATCAACTAAGATGCGAGTACCTAGTGACTAGTCGGTAAAGCAGTTCGCGGATTTTGCGTGTGGCTTCCGTAAGTAATTCGTGGTTGTTTAGCATTTTTCTGAAATTAGAACTATTTATGTTCTTTTAAGAGTTTTAAGTGCGTGAAACTTGTACCTAATACTTCGTTGTATATCTAGGTAAACAATTTGTATTGTTAGGCGTAGTTTTAAATACGTAAAACCATATTTGTCACCTGTTGTTTTGCCGGTCGGCCGGTTTGTTTACAGCACAGTTTATAAGTTATTGTTCGTGTTTAATTGTATATTTTTCTTTCGGTTTCGGCTAGTTTTGTGGTAACTGATATAGTGTAATTATGCCTCAAAAGTGTTGTGTTCCCGGCTGTAACAGAAACTATCAAAATGGACCTAAAGTTAGTGTGTTTGGTTTTCCAAAGGATGTAAGTTTACGACAAAAATGGCTAAAAGCTATACCACGAGATAACTTTGAGCCCACAAACAACACGAAAGTATGTGAAGCTCATTTTCCTGAAGGTAGTATAATAAAAAGTTATATATGAGACAGAGAAGAGACTTAGAATTCAATCTATATTAACACTTCAGTCTCACAGTTTTGGCCCTTTTAATGTTAATAAGTTCTATGAGCTACCTGATTATGACCCAGATGAAAATTGCTCTCAACAAGACTTTTCCCAAATTAAAACTTTATTGTCTCAAATTTTAATAAATGATGATCACTTTCAGGATATCAAAGATGTATTGCCGTTAATTACATATTTACGTGGTTATTGTTGCTATATTACGTTAAAAAAACTAAAATGTGACAGCTGTAAAAAAAAATTGGTATATGACGAGCAATTTATTGTTGAGGACAATTTTGATCTCATCAATAAATTAAATCGTGGAGGACTTTTATATCCCCAAGGACAAGTTATACATGTTGTATCTGTGACTTACATAGTCTTTAATAAGTTAATAAATGAATTTGAGGACATATTTCTAGAAACTTATAATAAGAGATCGTTCATGCTTCATTTAATTTTGCAATATTGTATTAAACAAAAACATGTTTCACATTTCGATGGATGCGATAATCATAATGGAAAAGACGTTTTAAAAATAATTCTCAAAAGTATTTCCAACACCCTTTTAAAAAATTATTGCGCTAAAAATTGCGACCATTTAAAAAAAAATAAAAAAAGAAAACTAGATACATTAACGAAGTAGGCTATATAGCTACCTACCTACATAACTACATAACCTACCTACCTACATAACTAAACATATTTAATTTGGGACCTATTTCTTTAAAAGTTTAATGTATTTTCATGGCTTGTGTTCTTCTATAATATATATATGGTTTTTCTCGTTGTTTTTATACCTAAACATTCACTTAAACACTATGTTAGGCTCGATGTTAGGTAAATGAAATTAGAGAAGGTGTGGAATAGTTCAGTATATGTATTTATGATAATAACATATCCTGAATTTTGGAGCAGGTGTAGGGAAGTTGGGAGCCTGCATTTAATACTACGCCTAGTATTAAACCAAAACTCTAACATAACTTCTGGGATTTGTCAAGAAGTATGTCATATAGCTAGCGTTCTTTAATATAAGTTAACTATTGATAGTTTTCATAAATATTAGTGTATGTAACCCCTTATATGATTAAAATTGCACGGCCTAAATTGATGACGTCACACGACAAGCGCTAAGGCCTTGTAGTTCAGTGGGTGTTGGGACCGCTCACCAGTACCTACCTAAGGAACCAAGAGGTCACATCACCCAAGAGCCGGAGACATTCATCCAGGCCATCCACAAGGCCGGCCAAATTCAACGACTACATTATGGACTCACCGTAACAATAGACAATTGTACATGTAAACTTTAATGTAGGAAGAAAAGAAAAGCTGTTATTACAAAATAATATGTAGTTAAGAGAAATGTCGTATAAAACTGTGTAATGTTTAAATGTAAGGCATCTAGGTTAAGTTGAAGGCAGGCATTCAAGGGGGAGAGAGTCGCAACAGTGAAAGCAGGCATTTAAGGGGGAGAGAGTCGCAACAGAGTATTTTACAAGTTTTTAAACAAAGGCACATACCGGGGAATAATTGTCACATCTACCATAGGGCATAAATTTAGGAAATTGTTCTGTAAGCAAATTAGCGTAGGTAAACATTTACAAGAACTGTAAATTTAAATGTGGGGGTGTTAAGTCAGGAGCGTAATAATACGCGCATGCGTGAATCCCTAAAAGTTAGATCGAGAACACTCTCGGGCTCTCTGCTGACGGCTCTCATAGAGTAAAGTACGGGTGCATTGTATTGTATAGAACGTGATAGAAACTGTGATAATAAAGAATGTAAAGAAGGTGAAGTGTTAAATTTATGATAACTATAGTCCCCCAAGTAGGGAACGTAACATATCATTTTAAAAGTTGTCGTCGCGCGTCGAGCCGTTTTTAAAATTTAAAGCGAAAAAGTCTGAAGAAATGTAGCGCGTACCACCTGAAATACTTGAAATTGCAAATTCACCTGTCATGTTTCATTGATAAATAAAATACTTAGTATTACATATATTTTTTTTTTACTAAGCTGGAACTGGAACCTGAAGTCATTTTTAAAAATTAAAGTTTTGATATTTTTGATTCCAACGCTTGAAGAAAAAATAGTATATGTCACTCGGAGTAGAAGGCTCATCATGTGTTTCGCCCAGTTTGCTGCCTCGGCTGAGTAAACTTCTGGGCTAAACAATAATGGTCGCCTTCTACTCCTAGTAACATAATATACTATTTCTCTGTAGCTGAAATCAGCAAATGTAGCTGAAACTATAACGAGACGGGAATTTACTTGATGTTGGTTGAAGAAGTTTAACTAAATTCCTCTGCCATCGCTAGTTTTGTTTTTTAAATATTTTTTAATATCATCTTCTGTCACTTCTTTGGTTACTCTGTAAAGGTAGATTATATACTTTTGGACTTACTCCTCTAAAATTTCCATTTTTATCTGATTTCCCTACGTTTCTTTTATTGATATTTTCCTTTCTTTGAACTGTTTGCCAGATTTCATTTGCGATATTGGTTACTTGTATATCAGATTGAGTTTGGTTCAGGTGAATTATATAATTCGTTATCATTCTCTGTTCATTCTCCATATTGGACAAATTGGCTTGCTTTGATAGAGAATTACTATTCTGAAAGTGCACTTCAGGATTTTTGTTCCTATTTAATATCTCAGAGTATTTTGGTGCCATTGGATCTTTATTTATATTTGTCTTATCAAATTGAACTTTTCGCGTAGGTAAATTTTTATGTGCAGTACTTTTATCTAAGTTAATTTCATTTAAACAATCTATTTCATTTTTTAAAATAATTATTTCTTCTGAAAGGAATTTAAAGTTGTTCTGAATTGAAGTTTGTGAAGTTTTTATATTAATATTTATTCGTTCCTCGTTTTGTGTTTTTGTTGTTTTAACTATAACTTCTTATTCTTTACCAAAACGTGTTTCTTTTAAATTAACAATTTCTGTTTCCAAGTTATTGATTTTTTCCCATAGTAATTTGTTATTCTCTTTTAATTCAAAATTTATTTCTTTTAACATTTCATTTTCTAATTGCACTGACCTTTCTGTTGGTACATCATTGAAATTTTCATGTCCATCTTGATTATTGCCTTTATATTGTTGATTTTCTTCCAAGTAACTTTGCTTTTCACATTTTTTTGTTTTCTTTATAGAACAAGCAGCTTGAAAAATAGTATTACAATAATTTTTACATTTAACTGCAGGCTTTTTGCAAAACCCACAGAGTTCATTTACACTTGCAACATTAGTATTAATACTATCTATTTATCAGTGTGTTTCTTTTACTCTATAATAAAACCGAAATTAGAGTGGTGTAAAGTGCAAATTTTATGAAAAAATTAGTATCATAATGAAGATAAAGTTCCAGGCTTTCTAGTGATCAATAAATTAACCTTATGCAACTTAAATTTTCCTATAAAAACTTAAATAAACAACAATGCAACACTAGTGTGAAAGAAAAAAGTGTATATTGTTTTTTGTGAACAAAAAAGTTCAACTGATAAATTTCCTTAATAAATACACAGTGAACCAAATAATTACCCCAGGAAATATTAAATAAATGTGCTGGTCAGGACTTGGATAAAATTAAGTGTATTTCCTGTAATAAACCACCGGATAAAGGTAAGGATCTTTTTGGATGTGATATCTGCAAAGACCTGTGGTGTCAAGAGTGCATGGGATTATCCTCAAGTGAGGCTAGAGTTTTGCAACTAAAAAATAGTAGAGTACTAAACTACTTCTGTAAAAAATGCCATCTCACATTTACTACAGTACATGAACTGGTGGATAATAAGTTAAAAGCTATGGAGAACACCCTGTTAGAAGAGATAAAAAAACTACAGGAATCGCTAGCATCACAAAAAGAAACAATTGATATACAAGGGGGTTTAATCAACAAGTTAACAAATCAAATAGAACTTACTAATAAAAAAGGAAAGGAAACTTATGCCAGTGTTGTTAATAAAAATAGTGAAATAATTGTTGTTAAACCTAAGGAGAAATAATTAAGTAACATAACAAAAAGTGATCTGAAAGAAAAAATTGATTCAAAGAAAATGGCAATTGCAGTTGAACAAATTAAAGAAGGTAAAGATGGGGCCGTAATCATTAATTGCAGTAATACAAATTCGAAGGAAAAACTAAAGGAAACGGTAGTTAATGAATTAGGAAATAAATATAGCGTAGTAGATGGCAGAAAAAAGATCCACGAATTATTATAAGAGGAGCTGAAGAAGAATACATTACTGCTAGGGATGAAGATATTTTGGAAGCTTTGAAAGAACAAAATGACCTTGAAGTAAATGAACATTCGACACTGTCGGTGCATTCAAAGTATAACCAGAAGGGCCAAAGAAATAAGGGAAATATAATCCTGACTGTTGACGTGACCTTAAAAAATAAAATCTGTGAGTTAGGTAAACTAAATATAGGCTGAAGAAGATGTGTAGTGCATGAATATTTTTCAATTACAAGATGTTACAAATGTGCTAGATATGGACACATCGCAATAAAGTGCGAAAATAACCTCACCTGTATTAACTGCGCCGGTCCGCATAAAACCTCTGATTGCGAATCCAACACTCAAAAATGTGTAAATTGCGAAGAAACAAATAGGAAAGTGAAAAAAGCATTAAAAACTGACCACTCTGCATCTGACCCCAATTGTCCTTGTTATAGACGAGATGTGGAAATTGGATCTAAGAAAACAAAAAATGAATATCAACCAATTTTAGAAAGGGAGAATGCTCTAAAAGAACCAAATGTGGAAGATGGAATAAGGCTGTTTCATCAAAATGTACAAGGACTGGCTAACTGCGTTAAAAATATTGAAGTAATTGCAAGTAATCTAAATGTACATGTCATTGCGCTTAGTGAACACTGGCAAAACTATGATAGTATTGAATCATTGCAGATTGAAAATTATAAAATGGTATCAGCACACTGTAGGTCTATGAATAGAGCACATGGTGGTGTTGTTATTTATGTATTAAAATCTATATCAACTATTATACGACAAGACATAAATTCTATAAGTGAAGACTATATTTTTGAGTGTACGGCTATTGAACTCAAATTAAATAACAAGGAATTGGTAATCTGTGTAGTGTATAAACCTCCAACCACTAATATAAATATGCTGATAGAGAAATTGGACTATCTACTAGAAACGGCTACTCAAAATGATAAAAATGTTATAGTGGTATAACTAATCTCTTAAATTCCTATAATATGCGAGTTACAATAATAGATTTACCAACAAGAGTAACAAAAACTTCCTCAACTTGTCTAGATAATATTTTTGTGTCTGATTTTCTAAATTTTATTGTAACACGGTAGTTATAAATACAAATATATCAGATCACTTTGCTCAGTTAACATGTATTAAGGACTTCTATTGTACTGAAAAAAATCTATCTGAAAATAGACGGATGTTTAGTCCCATAAACTACGAAAATTTCTATAATAGGTTATCAAATGAAACCTGGTTGCCCGTGTATGAAGCAGGTTTTGTTAATGAGATGTACAACAGATTTATTACAATACTATCTAACCATTTTAATCACTCATTTCCTGTAGAAACTGTAAAAATAGGTAAAACACAAAAACCAAAATGGATAACGGAAAAGGTCAAAAAGGCCAAAGATACACTAAACCTATTATACCAACAAGATCAAATACCCAAAGACGTTTTTACAAATTACAGTAAGTTTTATTCGAATCTCTTTTATCTGAAAAATCTAATTATTACAAAAATAAAATAAATCAATCGGACAATAAACCTAAGACAATTTGGGGTATCATAAATACAGAAAAAGGAAATGGAAAGGGTAATAAACAGACTTTCAATGGGGTAAAAATTAATGGAAAAACAATTGAATGTCCCCAAACAGCTAGTGATGCTTTCAATGAATTTTTTATAAAGGCAGCAAGTAATCTTGTTGGGGCAATTCCAATAAATACAAATCTCAATCACATAAATAATATACAACATTAAATTTTTCTAACAGAAGTAAATCAAAATGAAATTTTAGACATAATTGGTAAACTAAAAAACAAACATTCTAGTGGAGAGGATCACATCAGTAATAATATGTTGAAAAAAATTGCCGTTTTTGTGTGTGAACCAATAACATATGTTATAAATGAGTCCCTGAAACAGGGTGTGTTTCCATCAAGACTGAAGGTTGCAGTTGTGAAGCCGATTTATAAAAAAGGGGATCCATTACAATTAGAAAATCATAGGCCAATAAGCCTACTATCTAGTTTTGCTAAGCTACTAGAGATTGTTATGTGCAGGAGGCTAGTGCCTTTTTTGGAGCGAAACAACATTCTAAACGAAAGTCAGCATGGTTTTCAAAGAAATAAATCGACTTTGACTGCAACCTTTAGTTTTGTTGAGAGGATACTTCATTTCCTAGATAATGACTGCCTGGCACTTGGAGTCTTTTTAGACTTGTCAAAGGCCTTTGATTGTGTGAATCATGGTACACTACTAAATAAGTTAGAAATAATTGGTATAAGGGGTGTGGCTCTTGACTGGTTTCAATCATATCTCAAAAATCAAAGTCAGAAGGTTGTTATTGAAAAAAATGCTGTTGAGTTTCACTCAAGTTATAGTCGAGTAAACTTTAACTTGGCGTGTGGATGAGTTGATATTGTGCGTATTATTGTATTTTCTCTTGCACACAAAATTGAAGCAATGGCCCAAAACCATTGTTTACGTATAAACATACGTGAACAATGTTTTTGGGTTATTGCTTTAACTTTGTGTGCAAGAGAAAATGAAATAGTATGCACAATATCAACTCATCCACACGCCAAGTTAAAGTTTACTCGACATTATGAAAATACTACTATGGGGGTGCCACAGGGCAGGTACTGGGACCAATATTGTTCTTGCTGTATGTAAATGATCTTCAAAACTATCTAAATGATCCCTCGGTAATATTAACAAACTATGCCGATGACACTAATATGCTAATATTTGATAAAAAATATGAGGATGTGCAGAATAAGACTCAAGATGCTATTATGAGGATGTGTGAATGGTTCACTAAAAATTCACTAATATTAAATACTACAAAAACAAATTGTATCTTATTTAGGCATAGTAGAAATAAAGGTGATTACCCAAGTCAAATAAGAATAAATGATGTTGATATTGAATATACAAATTGTGCTAAATTCTTGGGTGTTACAATCGATTCTCACATGAACTGGTCAAATCATGTTGAACTGCTCTGTGGCAAACTCA
Source organism: Rhagium mordax (assembly GCA_963680705.1). Classification (NCBI taxonomy): domain Eukaryota; kingdom Metazoa; phylum Arthropoda; class Insecta; order Coleoptera; family Cerambycidae; genus Rhagium; species Rhagium mordax. Next base: position 47,495,184 of record OY796660.1, on the reverse strand, counting down.
GTAAGGTATGCTATTCCCTAAAACAACTAAAAAAATTGGTAGACGAAAATACTATACGAACAGCATATTACGGTAACTTCTACTCACTAATGGCATATGGAATCTTAATTTGGGGCGGCTCACACATCCAGGAGGTTTTTGTCATACAAAAAAGGGCCCTACGTGCTATGGTGGGACTGAAGTTGGATGAATCATGCAGAGGACACTTCAAAAAATTTAATTTATTAACGGCACCAGGTGTCTTTGTATATGAGTGTTTGTCTTTAAAAACAAGCAATTATTCGTAAATAACATTATAGAACATGAACATGATACCAGAAAGAAATATATTTTCCATTATCCAAAACATAAGACGACATTACTAGAAAAAGGGTGTTACTATCAATGTTTGCAATACTATAACATGCTACCAAAAAATATAAGAGACATGACTTTAATTACATATAAAAATTCTATAAAAAATTTGCTAATTACAGCAGAGCCATACACGCTTCAGGAAATGAGTGAAAAAACTTTTGATACTAGTATGTAACATAACTACTGTAGGTATTGAACTAATATGAACTAATATTAATAATAAGATGTACACGTTGCTTTATTTTCTGTGATACTCACTTATCTATTGATGTTATTAACCATAATTATTATTGTATGTCTATTTGTGTATTTGACATGTACTATACAAAAATAATTGTATATAATTGTTTATTGTCCCTAGTACGCAATAAATCTATTTCTATTTCTATTTTCTATTTCAACTTCATTCATTGTATAGTTTTTATTGCTTGAACATTCCACGACTATTCGCAAAACGAACCGTACTTACGATAGATATTAATAAATAAACAAGTACAGTGGTGGAAACCGAAAAGTAAATGACTCTGAGCAGATTTGGCTATTTTTGAGTAGTTTGCATTGGGGTCATTCGAGTAACTATGTGAAATTGTTACAGTAAATCACAAACTAAATTTCTTTGCCTGAAATAACCACATACATTCTTTTAAGTATGTGGAAATAACTCGCGAAAGCCTCTAACCTAAAAACGAATACAAACGTAAACTATAAACAAACCGGGCAATCGGCTGGTTGTCTAGCTAGATGGCCGAAAATAAAGTAGCCTTTCACGGTAATAAGTATTATTTAGTTATATTTGGAATACCTGACGATGACAATTTAGATACAAAAAATCAAGTAAAAATATTAATAAACGAGACACTGAATATACCTTTGGAAGAAACAGACATAAGTGATATATACAGAGTGGGCATAAAATCGTCTAACCAACCAAGAGCTTGCATATTAGAACTTGTAAGAACCAGTGTTAAACAAGGTATTTTTAAAAATGTCGCGCTACTAAAGGGAACTGGAGTTAGTATTGCTAACGATCTATCACCTGAGGAAAGGGAAGAACAAAAAGTATTATATCACCACCTGAAATTGGCTAGAGGAAAAAAATATAATGCTAGAATTTCTAAAAATAAGTTAATTATAAACGGTGAAATTTATTCGTACGAGGACTTAAAACGCAAGGATACTTCAACCACATCTACTTATAAATTTACTCGAGTAAACCATAGTGCGCCAGCAACGCCAACAACTGATCGAGACAAAAATTGCACTTCAGCGGAAAAGAACGACAGGGGAGAAAATACGGAAAGCTATGAAAATAATACTGCAGAAAGAAGAGAAGAACGACTAGAGAACAAACAAGTATCTACGACCGGCTTCACTGTAAACACAAGATCCACAAAAAAATCAGCCAGTCAAGATGATAAAGTCATACTATTCCCACCTCCAAAAAAGCCTAAAAAATGTTAAAAATTAACTATTCATAATATGCTTGTTATAATATATGTGTTATTTTAAATATAAATTAACTTATAAATTCTACCTCTCTATACATTTTTATACAAAAAAATATATATAATGGATCCATATATAAGAGACTTACAACATAATCCTATAAAGACATACATAGTAAGTAGTAGTCAGGAATACAACAAACTCACAATAAATAAAAATATGACTTTTAAACTAGTCCATAATAATATACGCAGCATTGCAAAAAATCTAGATGAATTTGATGTATTCCTGAACTGCTATAATATTACATGTGATGTACTAATTTTGACCGAGTGTTGGAGAATCCATAATCTAAAGTTATTTTGTAAACCAGGTTATGACCTGTTATATACTGATGGCACGATAAATCAAAACGATGGAGTAGTAGTCTATATAAAAAATACAATAGAATATGATTATAATATATTTAATATCGGAGCTATTAACACTCTTTGTATAAATATTTCAATTAGTGGAAAGACTATAAATATTTTACCTGTATATCGACCACCTTCTACATGCCCGTACCTTTTCAATTATGAGTTAAGGCAATTTCTAGCAAATAATGAAATGAAAAAAAATGTAAATATTTTCGTGGGAGATATAAATATTAACATTAACAATCCTGATTTAGAATATGTACAAGAGTACTTAAATATTATGAGTGAACAGGGATACGTATCATTTATCAATGAAAATACTCGAGAAGAAGGAAACGCGAAAACATGCATCGATCACATATTCATAAAAACCAAAGAGTCGAGAAACAACCTTATACCTTTAATTTGGGATATAAAAATTACTGACCATTTTCCAATTATTTTACATTATGACCTAGGTTTGCATAAAGAAAAAATAATAGACAAAAAGAAATACAAAAAATATATTGATTATGACAATCTTAAAATAAATTTAAAAAATGAAAACTGGCAAGAATTTTATTCGACAAAAAATGTTAATATGGCAACTGATTTGTTAATAGACAAAATAAAAAGTAATATTGAAACCGTTACACGACAAGTTGTATTAAAGAAAAAAGAAATAAAAAAGAGCCCGTGGATAACGAACGGAATAATTAAATCGACTATGACAAAAAATAGTTTGTATAAAAAAATGAAAAAAAAATCCAAATAATACAGAACTTGTAAGTGAATATAAATCTTATCGTAATTGACTCAACTTAATCATAAAAAACACAAAAATTGAATATTATAAAACGCAAATAAATAAAAATAGAACCACAGCAAAAAATTTATATGATTGTGTTAAAAATATTTGTAACGAATATTCTGATAAAAACTATGACATAAAAAATGTTAAGTTGGAGGATGGTACAATTTTATCTGATAAACTAGAAATAGCGAACTCTTTCGTAACGCATTATGCTAATGTTGGTAAGAATTTGGCTAGTAAAATAAATAAACCAGAGCAGCTAATTATTATATCCGAGAGTAGAGCTAACTCGATCTATATTACACCTACGGACAGAGTAGAAATAAAAAATATCATCTTACAATTAAAATCAGGAAAAGCTCCTGGGAAAGATGAAATCACAGCTGAAGTTCTAAAAAAAATTGTAGACGAAATAATAGATCAGTTAACTTACTTAACTAACCTTATTATAGAGCAGGGTATATGTCCGGATGCATTTAAAGTGGGGTTAGTCAAGCCACTATTTAAAACCGGTGATAAATCAAAAATATCAAACTATAGACCTATTTCCCTAATTTCGACTTTTGCAAAAATTTTCGAAAAAATTATAAAAATCCGTATTGTGAAATATCTGGATAAGTATAATATCTTATCCAATAAGCAGTTTGGATTTAGAAGCGGTATGTCTACTGAAGACGCAATAGCTTATGTAACAGACGATATATATACTTAAGATAATAAAAAGCCTATATTATGTACTTTCATCGATCTTGCCAAGGCCTTCGATTCTGTCAGCCATACCTTATTGCTGGCAAAATTAGAACAAATCGGATTTAGAGGTAAGGCCTACAAATTAATGGAGAGCTATTTATCAAATAGGACTCAATGTGTGAAAATTAATGACATCATCAGTGAAAAAAAAAAATATAGAATACGGAGTACCACAGGGGACGGTATTGGGCCCTATCTTATTTACCATTTATATAAATGAACTCCTAATGATGCCAATTAAAGGGAAGATACTTAGTTTCGCCGATGACACTGTAATTATTAACACAGCCGATACATGGGAGCAACTCAAAACTACATCAGAGCAAGATTTTAAAATTATAAAACATTGGTTCGACTATAATCTGTTAACTATTAATTATGAAAAAACTAAGTATCTTCCTTTTACATCATATCAAAATAATCTGCCGAACTTTGGTCCTCTCCATATCACAAGTGATAATAACGCCGTACTGTCTATTGATGAGGCAGATTATGTCAAATATTTAGGTATTATAATAGACAAACATCTTCGATGGAATTTACAAATAAATTATATTGTTAAAAAATTACGTCCGTTACTCTCAAAATCCAAGTATTTAAAATCAGTTCTCAGCATACATCAGCTAGATATATTGTATTACTCTCTTGTACAGTCGCATCTCACGTATGGTATTATTGGTTGGGGAGGAGTGAATGACAACTACCTTAAAATGTTAAATTCAATTCAAGAATGGTTTCTGAAAATAATACATAATAAAAGTATAACTTACCAATGGTACGATGAGGCTAAAAAAATGGATATTAGGCAGTTATTTTCCAAGAAAATACTAATATATTTATTTAAAAATAAATGGCTAATTGCATATAACGAACACCACTACAATACTCGTACTAAACATATAAATTCTATAAAAACAAAAGTTAATAAAACCGTAGGTCAAAAAAATTATACTTATTTAGCTCCCAAAATTTATGATTTAATTCCACTTGAAATGAAAAGTGAAAAATCATTGAATATTTATAAAAAAAAAATTAATTTATGGATAATGGGTACTCCAAGATTGGAAATGCATCGGGTTATTACTGATGAAACAGATTTTTAACTATTGTAACGAACTTGTATATTGTTGTGCTTTGGTTTGTGATTTCTATTAAGTGTTGTTTTTTTTAAATACATTTATAAACAGAAAATATATTAATCAATAAATGTATGACTTATACCCTTCTTAACAAGTACCTAGTACTTCATAGGGTTGCTATTGTTTATTTACAATTAAAAAATATATATTATATACTGCGAACATTACACATTATACACATGGATACTCTTTTTATCAATATTTTACTTACTTGTGACCAACGACATACGAATTACTAGACAAGTAATGATTCCGATTTGTTTGCACTCGTCCAACGTGCTCGGCGTCTCATTGGTGCCCCACGTGTTTGTAACCAATGAGACGCTGAGTACGTAGACGAGTCCATTTCATTGCTTGTCTAGTAATTCTTATGTCGTTGCTTGTGATAGTTTTAAGTTTATTTTGTAGTTTTACTATTTATATGTTTGATGTATTATACTTTTATACTTTATATTTATATGTTCTATATTTTATATTTTTGATATTTGCAAATAAACACTTTATTATTATTATTATTATTTTTCAGTCCAAAATTGAAAATGTGTAATAGAAGCTTTAATGGGAATAAACATTTTAAAAATATAGTATAGCTGTAATATAAAATGTAACACGTATAATAAACAATTTGAAGCTATCGTAACTTATTAATCATTAATTCCATTGTGACTATTGCGTGCACTGTTCTGCGCTGCCATAAAATTAATGAGGCGGAGTATATTTCTATCTGATCGTCAAACAGAGTATAGGTTGCTTAATTTTTGTTAGACAGATACAAAAGTCAACTTAAAAATAACCCTTTTATTAATATAAAAAATTTAAAAATACATCATGTTATGAAGGGTCTCTCATTTTTTCCTTTCAATGAATTTTTTGTTAAGCAATAGATTTTTGCAATAGTATTAAATGAGAATATAACCCTTATATTAAAAATGATATTTAAAAAAAAAACAGTACTTTATTGAGCACAAAATTCTAAAAATCTTAAAAAATAATACAAAACTGCTATTTCTTGTGCTTTTCTAATATTTCTAATAAATTGTCTGCTTCCTCTGGTGATTTTACTCTCAACAGAAGAGTTACAGGAGGAGCTTTAACATCAGGTGTTGGCAGACACACTAACATAACATCTTTCTTGCCCATCCGTTTAGTCGGAATATTTTCGGACAAAATAAAATTACATAATAAATTACCTAAATTAGTATCTGCTCTTACAATAAGCTGAACTTTTTCACTATTTTCAATTGGTTTAAGGTATAAATTACCAACACCTCGATCGCCATAACTTTTATCTTTCTTAACAAATACTTTACATCTTATGGTGTATATATAATCTTTTTCAACTACTGGGATAAACACAACTTTGGGCGGTTCATCATCTTCCATTTCTTTTTCTCGACTAGATTCTTCAGCAGATGGTTGTATTACATTAGTAAATGTAAACGGTACTGAACCAGAAAAGTTGGGGCCTGTGTTGCTAGGAGTTGAAGCATTACTGCCAAAAGAAAACGTTGAGCTAAGTGTACTCATGGTTGAAGTAGATATGTTTGAAGTTGCTGAAAAAATGTTAATTTATTAATATGAATTGAATATTATACCTATATAAAATAATAAGAAAAATTATTTCTCTGATACACCATTAACCAGAATTTCGGTAATTTGACCTATTTTAACTTATAATACATAACATAACTATCAGTTCCAAAATGTTTCAAAAACTGCATGTAATATTTTAGTATTATAACTAATTGATTTTTTTTATTAAAAATTGTTACGATTGGTATTGGTATACAAATTTTGTTGTCAAAAAAATCAAAATTTCTTGACGAAATTTGAAATCTGTCAATCAATAAATTATTGTCCTTTGTTGGGAAAATACTCCTTTTAAATTTAAATTATGATTAAATACAATAATTTCAAATAGTGCTATCTAGTTTAGTTAGTATATATATTAAGACAGTAATTGTGGTTTATTTACGTAACCAAATGGAAATATTCAGGAATTACTTATGTACGTTTTTCTGTGGAGATGTCTAATTATTTATAACGGTAGGACACGGTGTAAGACAATTAGGTGATGAAAAGCCTCAATGTATCGTATGGTTAGAGTGTCGCCAAACAGCCCCAACAGTTTGGAGACAGTCTAATTGAGGCGTTTCATCACCTAATTGTCTTACACCGTGCGGTAGGATAAGAAATTAGGTAGACTTTAGGCATTATGTCGAGAACCGTTCTAGTGTGCGGACGTAAAATATATGGAGCTAAAAGTATTAGTGTTTTACTTAACCATCCCTTCCTTTATACGTTTACACCTTTTTATTTTGAAAAAATTCTCCTGCAAATTTTTACAAATATCTGAAAAATGCAATCGTAATGTTTTTCTGCAAAACTTCCCCATTTGGTCTTGGTAGTGATGTCTCAAAGTATGCCGCGAATCTTCTGCTCTAATACTAAGCCATGGTTAACTTAAATTTCACCAGTTGTCACTGTTGTATAGATATAATACAGAACGATCTACATATGTTAGATTATGCCAACATAAAAAAATTACATATAAGAGGAAAAACATTTATTTAATAGCAAACGTGTCTTCCAAACTACTTGGCGAAATTATGAAATTTGTATATTTATTATAATGGAAGAATATATAAGGAGATGTAATGTGACTAGCCCAACTGCGCCAAAAGTTATAAAATTAAAGAAAAATTAGATAATTTTCCATAAACAGTATAATAGCGCAGGAAAAATAAATTTCGACCTCGAAAAAATTAGCACAAGCAAGAAATTTGGTGGAAATGTTCCACTTACCATCTTATTGAATATACTAAAAGTCCCCTAAAATCGAAGCTGTGCTACGCCCGCCATATTGAAAAATGCCGGTTAATTTTTAAGATTTTTGTATATAAATTCTTTACCGTTGCAGTTAGGACAAAAATAAAAAATGCAGGTAATAACAAAACAAACATTTTTCGTATAAACATTTTTTCTCTAAATCGAACGATTTTTGAATTTCGAGCTGCAGAATGTTATTGAATTTTCGACTCTTAACAATTGTACTATGCAGAAAGGACCCACTTCAAATCACATGTAAACCCATATATTCGATATACATTAGGATGTTACTATTTGTAACCACTGGGAGCGTAAGGGTTTTAATTTCAAACAAAAGAGGGAAGTATTCATACAAAATGCAAAGTGTTTAGAGAAAAGCTCATAATTCAAAAACTGTTTTAACATTGGAAATGTTTGTGTTTTCGTATATGGGGTCGAAAATCAGTTTCATGTTGCATATTATGAAGCATGACTTATAGAAACAGTGGCGACAACAGAGTAACCAATTTTTGATTGGTTGTCCAAATCACGTGGTACCGGCAGTCATGTTATTATCTCTATAGGCGTCTTCGTGTAGGGAAAATCCTAAATTTCGTTGCGATCCTTTGAGTATTTAAAAAGTTATTAGCGTTTCAATACCCCCATTTCGAAGAGTTTTGTAAAATTTGCGAAATTAAAAAGGCCGGATGTGCGCGCAGAACCTCCAAATTTCAAGCGCGCGCAGTTCTAGTCAAAACCTTAAAATTTTTCGTTAACGTCACAAATGTCACGTTTTAGTTCGGATCTGCTGACCTCAAAATCGCAGCTGGACCGAACAATTCACGATGTACTTTCAAGTTGGACTTTCGAGCTTGGATTTCTTGCCAAAACGGTGGCCCGGCGGCCTGTTTTCGTTTGGAAACAAGGTTTAAAATTTTCGTGTTTTCGCAAAACTCGCCAAAAAATCCATAGTGCGTCCGATAGATTGCACGTTATAGTCGATCCAGCGAACCGGAACGGAACCGATTACAGTTTCGGACTCGGGACGACTTCAGGACCCCGAAACAATTTTCAGTTTCTCGATAGCACCCTTCCTTCACTTTGACATTTAATTGTATTATGAGTACAAAGTAAATTTTGTGCTTCAAAACTTTATAAGAACTATGCGCTCATTTAGTAAATACGTTCATTTGACAAGTAATTGGATGCAAACAATGTTTGAAACTTGGAAAAGCGACAATAATTTAATATGGTATTTATTTTAACTATAAAAAATTACTTGTGGAAAAATGAAAATACAATGGTCTGTGCATGGAGAAACCTAAACATATAGGTTTTTATTTATAAAAATACAAGATTAATTTAATACTCAAGTTATAAAAAGTGAGATTTTTAGTCTATACTGAAACGTTAGCCGCCATGATGGTTTCGTATGTGACGTCACTATTATAATAAACTTTAGTAAACGAACCGCACAGATTATAAAAGGTTAACTTAAACGTTTAAGATCAGTTTGACAATCAATTGAATTTGGATGGTTTGCAATTTGGTTTTATTCGGATTCTTTTAACCAATCCTACTATTTTATATTCAGTATAATCCTCCATATTGTTTTTCAACTTTTTTAACATACGAAAAATTTACTTCTCTTTCAGCTTTTTTGGAACATTATTTACAAACTGTAACATATAACCTCTAATTTACGAACACTGACATTTTATGACAATAATTAATTTTCGTTTTTTTTATTTCTTTAGTTGATACAATATACAAGATATAAGTGCACTGTACTTACATCTTCTTTTCGATATTAATTTTGGTTTTCTTCTTACAAAATTAAACATAATTATTGTTTCTTATTGTAATAGCATTCGGCACTTATAAGGACTATATTAAATTAAAATAAACAACTTTTCTAATGTATTTATACTTGTACTTTCGCAATTCAGCACTACACACAGTACACACCAATGATAGAGATTATAACTCATTATTAAAACAGGAAACTAATTATAATACCATATAAAGCGTATCTGTATGCGTGTGTTGACTATCGTAGTGAGGTCACGCCCAAAAAATCATGGCGGTTAGCGTTTTCGCGCGAAATTTAAAAATTGAAATGAAAAATCCCGTTTTAGACTATTTAGCAATTTTATTTAAAAAAAAAAAAAAACAAAAATACGGGTGGATCCATTACTAACCATATAAACTATTTAAGACACTTTCCGAAAAAACGTAAAATACCCTATTATATTCAATTTAAATCTAATTAAAAACTAGTCATTTTTTGTTACTTATCGTACCTAATGCATTTGTGTGAAATACCATGCAAACGAATTTTATTGCTTTGAAATTTGGAAAAGTTAGGGACGAAATGCATGGTTGTACAGCAGCAAATTGCAGTAACTCTGCAAAAAAGGGCTTTTTAATGAAACGCTTCCCCAGAGTCCCAGCAAGGAGAAAAGAATGGTTTATCAAAATGAGAAGAGATAGTTGGAAACCAACAGATTATTCTTGTTTATGTGAGGTAGATATATTTTATGTACCTACAGTTTATTTTTATAATTAAATGAATATTTAAACTTTGCTCTTAGTAAGACGTGCAAATTCGACGATGAAATGTTCCCGTCTGAAGGTGGTAAATCGAAGAGACCATATAAATACAAAAGTTTTAACATTGGAATAGTATATCACAATACAAGTGAAGAAAGTAATAATTTTGCTCACACAAGTGAGCGAATTCGTTTCTTCACCAGTGTTATATAGCATTTTGTTTTATTCTACCATTAAAATTAAATTAAAAAAAAAATTAAAATTAAATTTTGTAAAAGCTACTTTAGTTTATGGTTTTGTATGAAGTCCAAATCAACTTAGATGGCAGGTTGCGTTCTATGGTTCGTGTAAATATAAACATTTGTAGTTGTCAAGAAAATTATTGACCTGACGCGTGGTGAACATATTTTATAAAATTGTGAAATAATGGAAGTAAATGATATCACTGTGCCAGCAGACATTCTAAAAGAAGCTAATGCTGCTACGTTTCATATATTGCTGGAGAAATCTAAAACAAGGTATTTAAATGAAATGGAAAAATTTCGTCCGAATTTTATTGTAGTTTGACAATAATTGGTGACAGTAGGGTAGGCGAAAGTGACAGTAGAGTGGGCGAAAGTGACACAAGAGTGGGCGAAAGTATTTTCACTCACTACTTTTGCCCACACGTTGCCATCATATAAACAACTTGAGTGAACAAAACCAAGGGTTTCGAGTATTGTATCCAAGTAAGAAACTGTATGTTTCAAGAGCAGGATTAAACAAATATTTTTGGTTTCCTAGTAGGAGGTCGAAAATCAGTTTCATGTTGCATATTATGAAGCATCACTTAGGTAGAATAACGTAACGCGTGAGATTTTAGTGGTTTCAGAATAGAGGTCAAAATTAAACTTCTCCGTTCACTCCTCCTGAGCCTAAAATCAGAGCGTGCCCGTGCAATTTACGATGTAGTTCTATTAGGTTCAATCCTCTACCTTACCTTGGATTTCTTACCAGAACAGTCTCTCGGAAATTCGTTTGGAAATAGTGTTTGAAGTTTTCGTGTTTTTGCAATTTTTTCAATGCCTTGCAATTTAAAAAATCATAAGGGTGGGTTTAGGACTGGGGTTGCTCTGCCGGTTTGTCGACATCTGATTTGTACGTATTACCGAGTGTTAGAGGTTTGAGTGCAATTACTTTAACATGAGATAGATTAAACAAAAGTAAACAAAAAAGTCTTTCATGGGAGATTATTGCTTCGTTAAAAAAGTCATGCCCAACAATCTCCAACACAACTTAACATTTAGAAGCACGTCGAACAGCTTATTTCATTTTTTCTCGTCGAAATATGCATAGCCGAAAACTAACTTAAAATTTTGTAGTTTTTCGGAATTTACAAAGACAGGGGTGATTTGAAATGAAGCAAAATAATATGTATGTTCGACTCATCTATCAATCTCCTCTCATATCCAACGATGTCACAAGATTACAGTATAGTCAAAATGCACCGAAATTCATAAAATAAGCAAGAAAATTGCGAAGTCTTTGTAACTCTATACTTATTATTTATGTAATTTGAAGGTGGATTTTTATTGCATCCAGTTATAAGGCAGACAAATAAAACTTATAAAGACATTTGTGAGACGTGAAAACCAAATTTAGGCAAAATTCAGTAATCGTAACCCTCCCTCAATAAAAGTTTGTGTCAAATGATATAAACGAAATCCGAAATAGCTTGGCTATGAAAAAAATCTACAAGAGTGGATAGAAGAAGATAAACGGCTCTTACAACTGTGACAACACTTTTTGTGCCAACAGCAGAATCAATATTGCAGCTATCTCCTGTAACCGCAACAGAAAAGCAGGTTTAACATGCTCACAAATTTACGGAAATTGTCAGGGAGTATGTATACAATGTCTAAATAATTCATACATGGATAAAATGATCGAGGATCTAAACGACACAGAAGATTTAGATGCTATCGACTCCGATCTTCTTTGGTTGCAAAGTGTGATTCATTCAATATAATATAAAATTTTAGACTACTCGAAAATCCGCACTTGTTCAATGATTATGTACTTTTTCATATTGCAGAATACACTCACAGATAAACAAGCAGAAAATAAAGGAAACAAACGTAAAATTGGTAAAAATAATTTAATAAAAAAGTAATATTTCTCTATAAATGAAAATATAATTTCTCATGGTTCAATTGACAATTTTTATTTTGCATGTGAGAACCTAGTTCATCCCACGGCTTTCCAAGTAGGCGGCTCCGACACACCCCTTACGGTTCGGGAATCTTCAGTTTCTTAAAATATATGTATCTTTAAACGTATATGTCAAGTTTCAATGAATTCGTTATGTTCTTGTTTAGTTTGCACACTTTGTCTGTACTAGCTGCGTTTAATAGTTTGCGATTAATCAATATCGGTATTTGTGATTGTTAGGAATCACTTTTCATCATCACGAAATTATTTTAAATTATTTTAGTTTTAACATTAAAAATGTTTGTTAATGAAAAAAAAATTGTATAATACCATTTTAGTTCTAATTGTGAAAATGTTTTTGTGTGTGTTTTTATTAATAAAATAACTTTTATTGTCTAAAAGTTATTTGTGGCATCTTTCTGTATTTTCTTTCTGTTCTTATTTGGGATTTACGGCCACACTTCTGAACATTACCCAGAATATCTAATCAAATCAACTTTTCTGTGAGCGTAGTAAGTATCTATGGTTATGATATAAACATTAAAATTGTGTAATTTCACGAATTACACAAGAGAAAGACTATTTAGCATTGAGAAAGGAAACAGATTAAGTTTCCGAAACGTCTGCAAAACATCATTGTTTTTATTTTATTTTAATTATATTTTGTCAAAAACAACCTTTAACTGTTCCTTTGACGTAAAGTCACAGGCGTAAAGGTTATTTTTTTAAATAATCCAGATATTTTTCAGATTATCTGGGTAATGTTCAGAAGTGTGGCCGTAAATTCCAAATAAGAACGGAAAAAAAATAACTTTTTATTTTAATTTCCAAATAAAAATACTGATAATACGATTTTACTTTTTGAAAATGTCTTGTATTAATGAAATAACTATTTACTACTTTGCAACAAATTTTCATTTTTATCACATCCGAAATTTCACAAGATTTGTGTTCTACTTCGTCATTTCCAATGTCTCCTCCGGTTGCATCTTTGCGAAGGACTGTGAATTTTTTATCCAATGTAAACTTCACCAACAGGGTAGCGCAGCGGGTTAGAGCATGAATGACAGGCATGGTTATAGCTATTATCTATCGGGAACTAGGATCGAGATCCAGCACCGGCACTGGCAATGCCGGTGGGTATGGATGTTTGTCTGCGTTTTTTCTAATGTGTAATCCCTCTCCGGACAGCCTTATGGATTTGGGGGTTTTCTCATTTCTGTTGTGTTTTAATTTTTTTTTGTGCATCACTAAAAGTTAATGCAGTGACAGCGACATGGATTAAATAAAAATAAATGATTTTAAAATTGTATTTTTGCATAAAATTGGCGATTTGTTCATGGTGTGATCCTTATAGTTTGCGATTAATCAATATCGGTATTTGTGATTGTTAGGAATCACTTTTCATCATCACGAAATTATTTTAAATTATTTTAGTTTTAACATTAAAAATGTTTGTTAATGAAAAAAAAATTGTATAATACCATTTTAGTTCTAATTGTGAAAATGTTTTTGTGTGTGTTTTTATTAATAAAATAACTTTTATTGTCTAAAAGTTATTTGTGGCATCTTTCTGTATTTTCTTTCTGTTCTTATTTGGGATTTACGGCCACACTTCTGAACATTACCCAGAATATCTAATCAAATCAACTTTTCTGTGAGCGTAGTAAGTATCTATGGTTATGATATAAACATTAAAATTGTGTAATTTCACGAATTACACAAGAGAAAGACTATTTAGCATTGAGAAAGGAAACAGATTAAGTTTCCGAAACGTCTGCAAAACATCATTGTTTTTATTTTATTTTAATTATATTTTGTCAAAAACAACCTTTAACTGTTCCTTTGACGTAAAGTCACAGGCGTAAAGGTTATTTTTTTAAATAATCCAGATATTTTTCAGATTATCTGGGTAATGTTCAGAAGTGTGGCCGTAAATTCCAAATAAGAACGGAAAAAAAATAACTTTTTATTTTAATTTCCAAATAAAAATACTGATAATACGATTTTACTTTTTGAAAATGTCTTGTATTAATGAAATAACTATTTACTACTTTGCAACAAATTTTCATTTTTATCACATCCGAAATTTCACAAGATTTGTGTTCTACTTCGTCATTTCCAATGTCTCCTCCGGTTGCATCTTTGCGAAGGACTGTGAATTTTTTATCCAATGTAAACTTCACCAACAGGGTAGCGCAGCGGGTTAGAGCATGAATGACAGGCATGGTTATAGCTATTATCTATCGGGAACTAGGATCGAGATCCAGCACCGGCACTGGCAATGCCGGTGGGTATGGATGTTTGTCTGCGTTTTTTCTAATGTGTAATCCCTCTCCGGACAGCCTTATGGATTTGGGGGTTTTCTCATTTCTGTTGTGTTTTAATTTTTTTTTGTGCATCACTAAAAGTTAATGCAGTGACAGCGACATGGATTAAATAAAAATAAATGATTTTAAAATTGTATTTTTGCATAAAATTGGCGATTTGTTCATGGTGTGATCCTTATAATTTTATTGTAAATAATTCAATTAGAAAAATCGAGAACATCCAAGATATTGTTAGATTTAATATTGAGAAAGTTTTTGAATGTATCCTCTGCATATCAAACACTTGGTGGCAATTTAGACATTTTCTTTTTGGAATGACATACTCGATTCGGGTACTGATGATCAACAAAATCAAAAACAAATCTTACATCTCTTCTATCGATTTCCGACGCGGCAAAACAACACAGTACAAACGTACCTGCAAGTGCAAGTGTGGCTTGGGAACCAAGTTAATGCTGAAAAATGGGGCTGGAGTAGAACGCGGAATGGACTTGAAGTGGTTATAATCCGTGCGGTCCATAAAAAAACGTAGCAAATTGGGTTAAAGCATAGTTGTTTAAGGGTTCTTCACGCATGCATACATAGAGACGCTCAGCAGTGAAAGACGAGGTAGCCTGGGAGGCTGGACCACGATAGCTTCCTTTCTCTTTTCAATAAATAAACTACATCGTGTTTTCTAACTATCCAGCTGCTGTAATGGGTAGTGGTGGGAACACGACGCGAACAATTCAACTTGTATAAAAAGCAGCGGTCGGTTAGTCGCTACTCGCCCATTCATTTTGTAAATTAGGTAAACAACATTAATTCATAAAATATTTTTTACAAGAAAATGTATAACATTAGTAATGCCATTTTTAAATTTAATTTGTAAGTATAGAATGTAATATTTATAAACAATCACAATCTATACTACAGGGCGCGTCCCACGTCAAGGTGGAAGAGAGCATAAACTTTTTTATTTATTAGTACAGTCACTTCTTATCATAAAATTCTGCTTTTTCTGAAGGTTATACTCGTAATTACATATGGAAAAACTGATTCAGATATACAGTGTGCCAAGAAAATAGAAAAACGTGAAATTAGCCTTACCAAGTGCGAACGAGGTACCATTAATTCGAGTTGTATACTAGTAAAACGTCATTTAAAAATTGTTTTTGAATGTAAAATGCGTTTAGATTCGGAAATTGAGCTCAAAATTTTAAATTTCAAGCTTTTTTTAAATTTTTGGCAAGAAATAGTTGTTTTAAGATCTTGTTTAAAATCTCAATCTAGACTCTAAATATTCGAATTTTAGTTCAGTTTCAGAATCTGTACACATTTTGTAATTACAAACCACTTTTTTATTTAATGTCTTGCTGTAAAGCTCGAAGCAAGGGTACCTTGCTCTTGGGCCAACCTTCCTTTTTATTTGTTTTTTTTGCATTCTGTACATCTGATTCAATTTTTTACTAACTTTTGGCTTTCAAAAGAAACAAACAATGGACTTTTTTTCACAAACTCAGAAATAAGAAAGTTTTCTTGTGTTTAAATCCACTGTAGATATGTATACTAAAATAATTCAAGAATATATAACGTTGGTCTTTTATTTTTGAGAATTTTTTTCCTAAAGTCTATGAGAAATAAAACACATTATACCAGAAACAAAAAATATATTAAATTTTAATTTTTTTTTTATTTTATTATACTATATTTATTTACGGGAATACCCCATTACAAAATTTGATTTTACATAAAATAACATTTATGGCAAATTATTGCATCTATTCAGGATTTCTTAGTGTCATATTTCGATTCTTTCGAGGATCAACTACTTCTGACAAAATACACTTATTGTAAAAGTTGACAAGTCTATTTTCCATTTTTGACTTCCAGAAATTGTCATTTCGTTTAATCTACAAAAATAAAGGAAATATAAAATAAATTTTATACTTTGTTTATTTTATTACTTAAAGTCATTGGAAGATGTGAAATGAACCAAAGATGTGTTACTGCGCATCTGTAGTATGGCTTACTGGCTACGGCGCATACCTCTTCCATTATCTCAAACTTACGATTTCACTCTAAAAATAGTAGAAAGTACCCAACAAACAATGAATTTGCGGCCGACTGCCGGGCCATTACTGACAGTGCTGGCAGAATGCTGGCTGGGCTGCTACAGTACTGGCAAATCAATTTAACGGCACTGGCTGAATACACCAAATAATAAAGTGGCGGCCCAGCACTGGCTTTCCATTAGATTTCAGCGCGTCGGTTAACCGACCCATCTAAAATGCTGGCTCGATTCAATTTTACTATATGTCGGCCGATAAGATGTTGAATAGTCATCGGCCAATAATATGATCACCAGCCCCAAGCCAATAAAACATTATTTTACAACAATTTGTATTTATTTTGCGTTATAAGCTAAATATACTTGTTTGACATAACAGCTATAATATAGTTTTTAATATGGAGAACTTAAGTTGGTGTATTTTTTAAAAATTCGGAAATAATTGTTTTAGTAATTAATTTGTTTAAACTTGGTACTTACGAACTTTGTGATGTGGTGAAACTGGAATCTAGATTTGACATATGACTGACTGACCGTTCTAGGAACTACTTTTGTTTTTGTTTTTGTTTCTTGCTTGGCGTCCGTAATAGTAAATTTAATATAATTAGAATTTTCAGACCACAATTTAATTAAAGATTTAGATTTTTGGGGTATTAGGTCCAATTTAATTGAAACACTATTGCATTAACTTGCCGACGTTTCGGTATAATTTATTACCATCCTCAGGGCACTGTAAGATATAAATTAATTACTGTAAATTTTTTGGCATATAATAAAATTTTACAAAATGAACCTAAAATATATAAATAATATTTAAACAATTACTGAATCATTATAGTTATACATATTAAAGGAAATACGTACTTATTTTAGGCACTTTAATAATTATATATTTAAAATCAATGATATGATATTGTTTTTATTGATTTTAAATATATAATTATTAAAGTGCCTAAAATAAGTACGTATTTCCTTTAATATGTATAACTATAATGATTCAGTAATTGTTTAAATATTATTTATATATTTTGGGTTCATTTTGTAAAATTTTATTATATGCCAAAAAATTTACAGTAATTAATTTATATCTTACAGTGCCCTGAGGATGGTAATAAATTATACCGAAACGTCGGCAAGTTAATGCAATAGTGTTTTAATTAAATTGGACCTAATACCCCAAAAATCTAAATCTTTAAGTAAATTTAATGTATAAAATGTTTCCATACCTTCATAAACATCATTTACATATTGTGTTATAGATATTTGGGAGTGTCATTTATTAGTAACACCTATTTTAAGATGAATGAAGTATCGAAACCTGACAAGTGATTAATATCTTCTCATTTCATGTTCAAGTTGTTACCGGCAGTTGGCACATTCAAACAACAACAAAGTAAGAGCTAGTGGTATTCAAAAATCAATTAAAAGGAATTGGATGCATGGAAATAAAGGTGGAGCTAAGCACTGGTGTTTTGGAATTCTTGTCTCTCGTCAGCGGAACCTAGCTTAATGGAATCTGTTGGCTGCAGTTTTCTTTAATTTTTTGGGCTATATATGGTAGCAATCCCTTTTATTAATTTAATGAACCCATTGGTTCTCACTTTATTCGATATCTAATGGTACATCTCAAATAATCGGTGAAAGAAGCTGTTATGTCGAAGTTATAGAAAAATCGCGCTCTATATAAAATTGTACACTGCAATTTCATGGCTTTCATGTATCCTGTGGAACACGTAGTGATTATACAGAGTAACGGGAAATCTTACAAAGTGTACATTTTATAGAGGGTGATTTTTTTAAAACCTTATAGTGTACAGGGTGAGTTTTCTAAGATGATACCCCCCCTTATCTCCGTAAATAACGAGGTGTTTTAAAAAACAAAAACGCTGTCATATACAGTTTTTTCTGAACTTTTCAGATCTGCTATCAGAATTTTCCTAGCTCGCTTAATATACGAGGGATGTTCAAAAGTAACATTTCTTTAAATGGAACACCCTGTATATTTTTATATATTTGGATTCGCCTCGTTTTTCTGATTACAAAAATGTATAATTGTTATATGTTTGTATCAATAATAACTGCGAAAACTATCAATCTTTATTCCTATTCGCACCAATCTGGACGGCTCGTTTATTTATTAAATTTTATTTTCATTAGTCTTTTGTTCTGGCCTTGCTTTTTAAATTTAAAAAAGGAAGTAGTAACAAAACACTTTTAAACAAAACATGAAAACAGTATTTTACTAAAAAACCAACTCGGAAGAAAAGCTACAATTATTTTGCTAAGAATACTTTTCGATGTTTGGCAGTTATTATTGATACAAACATATAACAATTACACATTTTTGTAATCAGAAAAACGAGGCGAATCCAAATATATAAAAATATACAGGGTGTTCCATTTAAAAAAATGTTACTTTTGAACATCCCTCGTATATTAAGCGAGCTAGGAAAATTCTGATAGCAGATCTGAAACGTTCAGAAAAAACTGTATAGGACAGCGTTTTTGTTTTTTAAAACACCTCGTTATTTACGGAGATAAGGGGGGGTATCATCTTAGAAAACTCACCCTGTACACTGTACAATGCCATCAACAATCTATCCCCACGACTACTGATATAGGTTAAGTTCATTAA
Organism: Rhagium mordax; assembly: GCA_963680705.1. Taxonomy (NCBI): domain Eukaryota; kingdom Metazoa; phylum Arthropoda; class Insecta; order Coleoptera; family Cerambycidae; genus Rhagium; species Rhagium mordax. The sequence continues at coordinate 47,475,714 of OY796660.1, read as the reverse complement.
TATAGTGGACAGCGCTGTTTAATGAACAAGGAGTGCCAGCCATAAATGAATGGTTTAAGGCTATGGCTCCTTCTTCATTGTGTAGCGCTGTGTCCACCATATTACTGAACTTAACCTATATCAGTAGTCATCGTGGGCATTCTGGATTGTTGATGGCATTGTATTGTTGGCCAGAACCGGGATATAATACCAAGCCATCACTGGACCAGTGAGAATAAGTTACTGGGACATTGAACATAAGTACAGCTAAGTAACTTCTGGCCACAAGTATGTCGGCCGATAAGTGATGAATCTTCATCAAGCCGTCACATAATATGATGGCAAACTACCACTGGATCCACTTGTGGCCAGAGTGACCTATAGGTACCAAGCCAATACCAGGTGCCACCAATATGCCGTAACGGCTACTGCTGGCTACTAGGTACCGTATTGGTAAAGAACCGAGCAAAATTGTTTGTTGGGTAGTAAGTACATAGGTTTGTATTTTAAGTGTTTTTAGCGTTACTCAATTGTTTTTATGATATCGTATTTAAAATTTACGCAAAAATAACTAAAACTGTCTTTGCACTTTTTTCTTTTTTCAAAAATAAAATAATTGACAGGGGTGTAAAATATAAATGATCACCCTGTACCTACATGAAAAATTAAATATTTTGCTAAATTTATTTTGGCTATCCAGTCCACCCTGTATATTTTAACTGGAAGTATACCACCTCCGTTATTACCATAAGCAACACGTTTACAATTTGCATTTCATTTAGAAAAATATTTTGTCTGTTCACTCTATATATTTTTAACAAAAAATATACCCCAACAACATTTTTAAATTCTAAGGGCCGGTCTTTTCACCTCCAATTAACTTTATTCGGCAGTTATTTACCTAGGATACAATTGTTACAACAATGAAAATCAACAACTTTAACTACCGGATAAAGTTAATGGGAAGATGAAAAGATCGGGCCTAAGTATAAAAGTTAAAAAATAATTTTTTTTGACATTTTTTAGGGTCTACACCGTATATACTTTTTTACTAAAAGTATACTCGGTTTCCTCCAGGTCAATAGTATCAACTACATGCTTAAATATTAGTTTCCTCTTTCAAATAATTTTTTAGATTTAGCGCTAACAGGCAGAAGCTGAATGAATAACTTCAAAATGCATATCCTTGCCTATTTGAAATCGAAAATCTGAAAAAATCTTTGATTGTGATTATTGTTCACGAATACAATGCTTTCGTTGCGTAAGACAAATAAGTGTAACAGTAACAGTACATATTACATACCTAGGATTATCTAAATAAATTTCCCGTAATAAAATAAAATGCACGATTTATATAAGAAAAATTTAATATATAATAATATGAAAAATACTTACAATTTCATTTTGATTTTCATGCTTTTTCGACGAACTGACAATAGTTTTGGTTTTTTAGTTTATTGGGTTCCCCATTATATAAAAATTAATAGTAAAAAAACATTTTTAAAAACAAGCTTTTATTTAAATGCTCTAAAAAGAATAAAATAAACTTTAAATTAAATCAAACCCATCAATTTATTACATTATACAATTTATATGACATAAAAGCTTGTCGTGAGAGTTTAGTATTGTATTCTTGCTTATTTACACAGGCAAATCTCGCGACAAGCTTTTATATTCTTATATTCTTAGTGTACTGCCACTGTATGGTGTGTACTGCCAAGTGCATTATTTATCTGTTTTCAAGTTTGTAGTTTATATTAAAAAGTAGTGTTGTGTATTGGCATTTATATTACAACAAGAAACTCAAGTGAGTTATTATTATATACATTTGTGGACAATAAATTAAGATATCTGATTTAATTGAATAACTTAACCTCACAGTATTGAAATTTCTGTGTCGCGTGGCGCATGTTGCTTGAGCAGAGGCGTCTCCAGGAGGTATTTTCAATATACACAAGTACAGTTAATATTATTCAACAATGCCAGTGCAAACAACCTGTGTGTGTTGCGATAAATCATTTGATCAATCATCAATGATACAATGCAGCATATGCAAAAGTGACTATAAAAATTCCTGTGTTAATGTCTCTAACAGTGAGCTTAAATTGATAAATGGCAAAAAGGGTTTTGAATGGTCCTGTGAAAATTGCAGGGGCTTCGGTAATGATATCAAAGCATTAAAAGCCATCATCATTGAGCTGAAGAACGACATAAAACAATTAAAAGAGGAAAAATGCAGCAAAAGCAAAGAATTTGATGTTGAGGATATTATAAGTGAAATTAATGAGCGTACTAAAAGGAAATGTAATTTAATATTTTTTGGCATAGATGAACAGGATGTAGATAAGTCTCCAGAGGTTAAAGCTACTGAGGATAAAAAAGAGGTGCAGAATATTGTACGAGCACTTCTACCTGATGTTAATACTGACGGTATTACACCTTTTAGAATTGGCCGTTATGACGTAAGTAAATGCCGTCCAATTAAAATTTCTCTGCCAAGTGAAGATCTAGTACATAATGTAATACGTCATGCAAAGAATCTCAAAAAAAAACCTAAATATAAAAACATCTCAATTTCTTTTGACCGAACCAAACAGCAACTTAAACATTTCAAAGACTTAAAGAGTCAACTCTCTCAACGTATAAGAGCTGGTGAAACTGACTGTAAAATTAAATATATAAATGGAACTCCTAAAATTGTGAAGGAAAACTAAAAGTGCCCAACTCTACCCATAATTTATTATGCAGCTATCAAAATGTTCGAGGTGTTAATACAAAAATTCATAAGGTTTTTACATCTTCAAGTCAAGGAGAATTTGATATTATTGCACTTAGCGAGACCTGGCTCAATTCAAACATTCAAAATAGTGAATTGTTTCCAACTGATGTATATAATGTGCATCGATGTGATCGCAAATTTCATTTAACAAATAATTCTCGCGGTGGAGGTGTTCTATTTGCTTTTAAACACCATGTGAAAGTAGAGAGATTAAATCTTACATATTTTGATAATAATTTTCCTTTAATTGATGTATTAGGTTGTAAATGTACCATCGATACATTAATGTTTTATATGTTTATTGTGTATATACCACCAGATATAAATCAACATACTTTTGATTTGTTTATTGAGGCTTTTGAATTGTTAGATTATATATATGGAACAAATTTAATTCTGTTAGGTGACTTTAATGCTCCTTTATTTGTGAATTCTAATAACACTGACGGCAAAACCAAATCTCTAATGAATTTTGTGACATTTTATAATTTAAATCAATACAACAATATAATGAACTCTTCAGGTCGTTTATTAGACTTAGTTTTTTCCAACATAAAATGTGATATTGTTCGTGATCAGGCACCAATGGTAATTGAAGATGCTTATCATCCAGCATTATTAATGTATTTTACGTTCTCTTCATCTTTGAATTATACTAATCTTCCCCCAAGCATGTCCCAGAAAGCATACAATTTCAAAAAAGCCAACTATCCTGAATTGTATAATGCGTTATTAGATGTTGATTGGTCTGATTTGGAGACATTTCATGATGTAAATGAAGCAGTAGAATATTTTTATAGTAAAATATACTCCATTTTAGATATTCATGTGCCTCTTTACAAAAATTACAAAAGAAAATATCCTAAATGGTATACGTCTGATATAATTAATAATATTCGGCAAAAATCCAAACATTTTGAGAAATATAAAAAATATAAATCCACACAACATCTTCAGGAATATAAACGGTTAAGACTATTGATTAAAAGCCAAATTGAAAATGCTTATGAAATTTATTTATTAAATATTCAGGCATCTATTACAACAGATTCCAAAAATTTTTGGGCATTTATTCAATCAAAAAAAAAATACATCTAGAATACCGGGAAATATGACGTATGATAATGTTGAATATGACACACCTCAATCTATCGTAGACGTATTTGCAACATTTTTTCAGAGTATATATTTGCCAAGTTCTAATGCTGAAGATATTCAAGAGATCAGTGCTAGTGAGATATTTAACAACCATTCTGTGAACATTTATAACATCACCATTCCTGAAATTCATACAGCCATTAAAAAATTAAAGAACAAAATGACATCTGGTCCTGATTTATTGCCATCATTTTTAGTTAAAGACTGTTGTAACGTTCTAGCTATACCTTTGTGCATCATTTTTAATCTCAGTTTAAAAACATCAGTATTCCCAAATGCTTGGAAATTAGCACGAATTTGCCCTATTTTCAAAAATGGTGATGTCTCAGATGTAACAAATTATCGTGCAATTTCCCTCCTCTGTAATTTTGCTAAGGTTTTTGAGATAGTCTTGTATAATCATATCCACTTGTCAGTTAATGTTCAAATTTCTGCGTCACAACACGGTTTTGTAAACAATCGATCTACTATTACAAATTTAGCTATTTTTACACAGTTTATATCCAACGCTATTGATAAACTGGGCCAGGTGGATGTGATATACACAGATTTTTCAAAAGCTTTTGATCGGATTGACCATAGAATACTTATAAATAAATTAAAATACTTTGGATTTTCCACTCCCTTAATTATACTTTTTCAATCTTACATTTCCAACAGAAAGCAGTTTGTGTCTTACAATGGACATGATTCCAGAGTTATTAATGTAACTTCAGGTGTGCCCCAAGGTTCCAATCTTGGGCCACTTTTGTTCTTGCTATTTATTAATGATCTTAGTTACATTATAAGTTCAGAAAATTTACTTTTTGCTGATGATTTAAAGATATTTATGAATATTAACAATTTGGAGGATTGTGCGCAACTGCAAAACAATTTAAATCAAATTCAAAACTGGTGTAGTTCTAATAAACTTAGCCTTAATATTTCTAAATGCAAAGTGGTAACGTTTACAAGAAGGCAATCTAGTATACAGTTCTTATACAATATTGATGGAGATATGTTAGCGCGTTCTGATTCAGTTAAGGATCTTGGCATTCAGTTTAACTCGAAGTTGAACTTTTCTGAACATATTAATGATATCTCAGTCAAAGCAATTAGAATGCTAGGTTTTATTGTCAGAAACTGCAGAAATTTTACCAATATTCATGCTTTAAAAGTCTTATATTATTCATATGTACGTTCAAAACTTGAATACGGATCTTTGGTGTGGTACCCATTTTACTTATGTCATATATCTGCTTTAGAAAATATACAAAGAAAATTTTTAAAATTGTTGATGTTTAGAGAGGACGGTTTATATCCTGAAAGAGGATATGATCATATATTACTTCTTACCAGATATGATATCAAAAGCCTTGAAACAAGAAGGAAATGCAGTTCAATTTCATTTTTATATAAGTTAATGCACAACGCAATAGATTGTCCAAGTTTATTATCTCAATTGTACTTTCTGATACCAAGGCCAAATTCAAGACACAATTTCACATTTTACTGTTCCTATTCTAGAACTAATGTATTAATCAATAGTCCAATACATGTAATGTGTGACAATTATAATAAGATATCCCACATATGCGATATAAATTGTGATTCGTACAGAAACATACTAAGAGTAGCTAGTAGTAACTTAAATTAATAATTTTTTTTACTTTGTAGTATTTTATTGTATTATAAACACAATTAATTTTTTGTTTTTTGTTATTATCATTAATTCATCAATTATTCAAAATGTTATTCTTACAATCATCTATTTTCTTTAAATATAATTTGTATGTATAGGTGTGTACTTGCGTACATATATACAGTGTTTTTAGTTTTTGTGTAATTGTTGTCCTATAATTGGGTGGAACCTGTTGGGCAAATAAATTGATTATTATTATTATTATTATTATTATTATTATATCACATAAATAATTGTATAATGTAATAAATTGATGGGTTTGATTTAATTTAAAGTTTATTTTCTTCTTTTTAGAGCATTTAATAAAAGCTTGTTTTTAAAAATGTTTTTTTACTATTAATTTATTTTTTTTCGTATTCTTCTCAGCAAACCTTTTCATTTGATACCCATATTATGATGGTAGATAAGAAAATTTTGTCCGCCATCTTGGGGCGTCCGCCATATTGGATTTAGTGTGATGTCATTTTATTTTTCGTATTCTTCTCAGCAAACCCTTTTATTTGATACCCATATTATGGGGGTTCATAAAAAATAACAAGTCCGCCATCTTGCGGCGTCCGCCATATTGAATTTAGTGTGACGTCATTTTATATTTCGTATTCTTCTCAGCAAACCCTTTTAATTGATACCCATATCATGGGGATGGGGGGGGTGCATAAAAAATAACTAGTCCGTCATCTTTGGGAGTCCGTTATATTGGATTTAGAAAGACGTCACTTAGCTAAACATGCATTGTCATCCAAACTAAACGTGTATGCAAAATTTCAGCTCAATCGGTTGGGGATAACTATTTTAAAATTTGCAGTTGCAAGATTTGACCTAAACAAACAAACATACAAACATTGCAAGTTAAATAAAAGCTTGTAAAAAAACTGTATAACCCACTGTTCAAAGCTAAGGTATTTATAAAAACAATGCCACTAACACAAACACAAGTGACCTAACAACGCGTCAGCAACTTGCACGAAGAAATAGGATAAATTCTATTCCAGTGTACTAAATTTTTACTTCTTAGTTACCACTGCACTCTGTTTAAATGGGTTCAAGCGACTTAAAATTTAGTTGACTGTCCCCGTGTAAACAAGCCGGAAGAATCGAAGTGTTCAGTCCATAGCACGGTGTAAGACAATTAGGTGGTGAAACGCCTCAATGTATCGTATGGTTAGAATGTCTCCAAACTGTTAACGCATCGTAAGACAAAGAGAGAGAGTGTGTGGCCGCGAGGGCACCGCGGGCTAAGCCCCGCATCGTCCCTAGTTAATTTCCACTTCATTTTACCAGGTCGAAAAATATACCATTCGATGCAGAAAAATATGTAGAACACGATTGTTGAAAAATTATGTGCCTAAATTGTCGGCTACTGTGCAAAAAAAAATAAAAACCATGAATGAAATTGGACGCCGGCACGTTTAACTCGAAACGCTGCTAAAACCGTTCGAGTTATGAAAAAAAGTAACATAAACAATTTTATAGAGAACTAAATTTCCTATAAAAAAGTCAGTGGTGGCATTAGTCTATCTTTAATAGTTTTGGTGTGAGGGCGCCTCAAATTCGCACGCTGATCTTTTGTTAAATTAAACTTATCGTTTTCCAGCGCACAACTTTCAGGCCCACGGTGTAAGAATTGTCTTACACCGTGCTCACGCACGCATGTTAGGAATTTTTATTTTGGTTAAGTTTGTGTACACACAAAAAAAATCGACTGAACAAAAAATAATTAAAAACGAAATAAAATTAAAAGATACTTTAAACAATACTCACCAACATAATTTTTACCAGCAGTTAAATGAAAAAACAGAAACGATTTTCTCTAATACTAAAAACAAACACATAAACAAAATTAATAAATTAATGAACACGAAAGTTAAATCAGAATCACTTTTAACAAACGAAAACTGGCTCACAAACTTAACCAAAATAAAAATTCCTAACACTGTGAAATATATTTTAAGTCTTGGACCAAAATTCTCTCTACCAAATAATACATTTCCGATTGATAAAGTAATTGCAAGCGTGGAACAAAGCTTAACAAATATTAACAATGAAAATAAAATAGAAATTAGAAATAAAATATGCAATATACTCACAAACTATAAAAATAAATTAAAAAACACAGGCAATAAAACCAAAACTCAGATAAATCATTACATTAACGAAACTAAAAAATTCTTAACAGAAAACTCTAATATTTTCATACTAACGGCTGACAAATGTAATAAAACAGTAATTATGTATAAAACTGAATACGAAACAAAAATGAATAATATGCTTAGTGATAGAACCACATATAAAACAGAAACTCAAGACCCAACAAATAAAATTCAAAATAAAATTAATAACCTTGTTAAATCATGGCTCAAAAATAATCTAATTACAGAACAACAAAAAAATAAACTCATTTGCCATAATGGACATGCCCCCTTCATCTACGGCCTACCCAAACTTCACAAAGAAAATATTCCTTTAAGACCAATCGTTAGCAATATAGACAGTCCCACATATAATCTCTCACAATTTCTGTCAAATACATTAAGTAATATATTAGGAAAAACCGAACACCACGTAAAAGATTCATGGCAATTTCGTGACTTTATAAAAAACCAAACAGTTCCCAAAAACCATATTATTATATCACTTGATGTTACTTCATTATACACTAATATACCAATAGACTTAGCAATAAAATGTATAAAAAATAAATGGTCGGAAATTAATAAATATTCATCTCTTACCGAAAACGAATTCGTCAATACAGTTACCTTATGTTTAAATTCCACTTATTTTACATATAACAAAAAATTTTTTTCTCAATTTTTTGGAACTGCCATGGGTTCACCTATATCAGCCACCATCGCAAATCTTGTAATGGGAGAATTAGAATACAATGTATTAAAATCTCTAAATTATACCCCAAAAATTTTATAAAAGATATGTAGATGACTGTATTATTTGTTTACCAAAAAGTAAAATAGAATACACTGTTGAAAATTTTAATAATTTCCACCCACGTCTGCAATTTACCAGTGAACTAGAACAAGAAAATAGCATAAATTTCTTAGATATAACTATTAAATACAATGAATCCGGAATCATTGATACAAATTGGTACACGAAAGAAATATGGTCTCAGAGATACCTAAATTATAATTCACATACACCAATCAATTACAAAAAAAGTGTTGTTAATAGTCTTACAGATCGAGCCATTCAACTTTCACACCCAAAATATAGCCCAAATAATTTGAAAAAAATCAAAACAGTTCTTGAAGCAAACTCTTATCCAAAACACTTTTATGAACCTATAATAAAGAAAAGAATACACACATTATACAATAAAACAACAAATCAATCAAATCAAAACAACAGCAAATATATATCCATGCCTTACATACCTAAAGTATCTGAAAATATTTCAAACGTATTAAAGAAACACAATATAACAGTAGCACATAAACCATATAATACTACAAAAAAATTTTTCACAAGACTTAAACCTGAACTACAACCAAAAGACGAAACTAATACAATATACAAAATAGACTGCAACGACTGCAACAGCACTTATATCGGCCAATCAAAACAATACCTCCACAAAAGAATATACACCCACAAATATAATATAAAAACACTCAACCAAAATTCGACAGCACTAACAAAACACGCTCTAGAACAAAACCATAACTTTAACTTTAACAATATACAAATTTTAAATAAAGAACCAAACTACCACCGACGAACTATACATGAAATGTTACAAATTAAAAAACATAACAACGCAATAAACAACCGCACTGACATAGAAAATTTAAGCGAAACTTATTTTAATTTATTAAAATAAACTAAAAAGGGGTAATAATAATAATTGACAAATAAAAATTAATAATAAATATAAAAAAAATTTTTACATCTTTCCATCAACAAAACAAATTAATTGTAAATAGCCCAAACATTAAATTCATGTCACTCACTCTAGTTAAGTACCAATAATCTCATAAATTACACCTTATCAAGGATAACATAAACATCTCAAAACACCAGGCACAAAATAGTTTAGCATTTAGTTCCTTTTAAGATCTCAACCATAACAGACATAAAAATGTATCTAATATTAATTATTATATAATTTTTACCACCTAAATTGTAAGTATATTCTGTGAATTCATTATAAATAATTTTTTAAAGTAAGTTCTCTATCTAGTTCTCTGAAGATGGTTTAATAAAACCGAAACGTCAGAAAATAGTTTTTTATTTTACCACATGACCGAAAACCTAGGAAAATACACATCAAATTAATTGATACCAACGGTCAAGAAAAGAAAAGCCTATATAAAATTGGAAAAGAAAGCATACCTTAACCATATTTCAAAAACCGACCCGCGCCGTTTTTGGCAATCTCTGCGTCACTTAATATTAAATATCAATTCCAAGTCTCAAGTTTCTACTGTCCTGACGGATGTAGTGTAGAAGCCGTAAATAATGTTTTCATTAACCAAGCAACCCAGTACACAGCAAATGGTCCTAATCCTAACCTCGAAATCCTCACAAAATACGAGGATAGAAAACACTCGAATATCGACGAAGAGTTTGTTTTCAATGAAGTTTCGGCTGAGGAAGTCGACCGTATCATTCGTACATTGAAATCTAATGCCATTGGTTATGATAATATTAATTTAAAAATGTTAAACTTGTGCTCCCCCATTTAACCATCTACTTTACTTATATTATAAATCAATGTTTAATTAATGGTACTAGGTTAGGCGGCGCCAGACCCTACGGGTCTGGCTTGCCTAACCTATCTCTGCGAGGCTGACCCTCTATATCAGTAGTTTTATCTCGGGGTTTTTAGTTGAAAGACGGTTTTTAAATTTCGGGAAAAAGTAGAGTCCGACATGGGGTAGCGGGGTCGGGAGTTGGAAAAAATTCAGGATTTTAGGATTAAAATTTGAGAAAAAAAATAAAAAGTTCAGAGCCCCTGCGGGGCTCTATTTAACAAATAGTAATAGAACGGCCCCTGCGGGGCCGTAGAAATAGTGAGTTCTAGACTAAAATTTTTAAACATTTCGATAATTTTTAAACATTTCGATGACAGCTGTCAAATAAAGGTCAGTGACGTTTTTTTGGTAAAAATAAATTTTTTGGATTTTTTTTTTGGTGGGGGAGGGTGTCTAAAATGGAGGAAAAATTTTATCGCAACTTTTTTAATTTCGGCCCCCTTCGGAACAATTTTTTGGGCGCCCACTTTCAATTTTTTTTTCGACTCCAATGGGAAAAAATTTTGACGCCGTTCTTTAAAAAATATTAACAAAATGGCTCCTGTGGGATCGTAGAAATAGTAGGTTCCAGACGGTCCAATATAGCAAAAATTATAATGACCGTACGCATCAAGTAGTTTTGGTAAAAAATTTGCAAAAAAAATTAGTCCGACATAGAAGTCTTGGATAAACAAAAGGTGAGAAGGTTATCGGAAATGATGCGTATCGCGTATTTTCGTAGGCGTTCTCGATTAGTTAAAGGATTCGGGCGTTTTAGTTAGATTCGGCCGAAAAGCTTCGGGAAAGATGCAGAGCCCGACAGAGAATTCATAGATAAGGTGGAGAAGGTTATCGGAAATGAGGCGTTTCGTGTATTTTCGTGGGCGTCTTCGATTAGTTAAGGGATTCGAGTAATTTATTTGGATTCGGTGGAAGAGTCTCGGGAATGGTGTAGAGTCCGACAGACATGCTACTTGAAAAGTGAGAGGGTCATCACTCATCGGAAATTAGGCGTTTCGCGTATTTCCGTAGGCGTCTTCGATTAGTTAAGGGATTCGGGCAATTTAGTTGGATTCGGTGGAAGAGCCTCGGGAAAGATGTAGAGTCCGACAGAGATGCTACTTGAAAAGTGAGAGGGTCTTCAGAAATGAGGGGTGTCGCGTATTTTCGTAGGCGTCTCCGATTAGTTAAGGGATTCGGGCAATTTAGTTGGATTCGGTCTAAGAGTCTTGGGATAGATGTAGAGTCCGACAGAGATGCTACTTGAAGAGTGAGAGGGTTGGGGTTATCAGAAAAGAGACGTCTCGCATATTTTCGTAGGCGGTTTCGATTAGTTATGGGATTCGGGCTATTTAGTTTGATTCGGTGGAAGAATTTCGGGAAAGATGTGGAGTTCAACAGAGATGCTACTTGAAAAGTGGGAAGGTCATCAGGAAAGAGGCGTTTCGTGTATTTTCGTAGGAGTCTCCGATTAGTTAAGGGATCCGTGTAGTTTAGTTGGATTCGGTGGAAGAGTCTCGGGAAAGATGTAGAGTATGATAGAGATGTTACTTCAAAAGTGGGAAGGTAATGAGAAATGAGGTATTTCGCGTATTTTCGTATTAGTCTTCGATTAGTTAAGGGATTAGGGTAATTTAGTTGAATTCGGTGGAAGTGTCTGGGGAAAGATGTAGAGTTCAACAGAGATGCTACTTGAATAGTGGGAAGGTATCAGGAAAGAGGCGTTTCGTGTATTTTCGTATTAGTCTTCGATTAGTTAAGACATTCGGGTAATTTAGTTGGATTCGGTGGAAGTCTCGGGAAAGATGTAGAGCCCGACAGAGATGCTACCTGAAAAGTGAGATCATCAGAAATGAGGCGTTTTGCGTATTTTTGTAGGCGTTTTCGATTAGTTAAGTGATTTGGGTAAATTAGTTGGATCCGGTCGAAGAATCTCGGGAAAGATGTAGAGTCCGACAGAGATGCTACTTGAGAAGTGGGAAGATCATCAAGAAAGAGGCGTTTCGTGTATTTTTGTAGGCGTCTTCGATTAGCTAAGTGATTTGGGTAAATTAGTTGGATCCGGTCTAAGAGTCTCGGGAAGGATGTGGAGTTCAACAGAGATGCTACTTGAAAAGTGGGTAGGGCATCGGGAAAGAGGCGTTTTGCGTATTTTCGATTAGTTAAGTGATTGGGATAAATTAGTTGGATTCAGTCTAAGAGTCTCGGGAAAGAAGTAGAGTCCGACAGAGATGCTACTTGAAAAGTGAGAGGGTCTTCAGAAATGAGGTGTGTCGCGTATTTTCGTAGGCGTATTCGATTAGTTAAGGGATTCGGGCAATTTAGTTGGATTCGGTCGAAGAGTTTGGGGAAAGATGTAGAGTCCGACAGAGATGCTGCTTAAAAAGTGAGAGGGCATCAGGAAATGAGACGTTTCGCGTATTTTCATAGGCATCTTCGATTAGTTATGGGATTCGGGCAATTTAGTTGGGTTCGGTGGAAGAGTCTCGGGAAAGATGTAGAGTCCGACAGAGATGACACTTAAAAAGTGAGGGGGCATCAGGAAAGGGGCGTTTCACGTGTACTTTCGTGGGAGTCTCCGATTAGTTAAAAGATCCGGGTAATTTAGTTGGATTCGGTCTAAGAGTTCCGGGAAAGGTGTAGAGTCCGACAGAGATGCTATTTGAAAAGTGAGAGAGTCATCCGGAAATGAGGCGTTTCGCGTATTTTCGTAGGCATCTTCAATTAGTTAAGGGCGGGTAATTTAGTTGGATTCGGTGGAAGAGTCTCGGGAAAGATGTAGAGTATGATAGAGATGTTACTTCAAAAGTGGGAAGGTAATGAGAAATGAGGTATTTCGCGTATTTTCGTATTAGTCTTCGATTAGTTAAGGGATTAGGGTAATTTAGTTGAATTCAGTGGAAGTGTCTGGGGAAAGATGTAGAGTTCAACAGAGATGCTACTTGAATAGTGGGAAAGTCATCAGGAAAGAGGCGTTTCGTGTATTTTCGTATTAGTCTTCGATTAGTTAAGACATTCGAGTAATTTAGTTGAATTCGGTGGAAGTCTCGGGAAAGATGTAGAGCCCGACAGAGATGCTACCTGAAAAGTGAGATCATCAGAAATGAGGCGTTTTGCGTATTTTTGTAGGCGTTTTCGATTAGTTAAGTGATTTGGGTAAATTAGTTGGATCCGGTCTAACTGTCTCGGGAAAGAAGTAGAGGTCTATAGAGAAGCCACTTGAAAAGTGATAAGGTAATGAGAAATGAGGCGTATCGCGTATTTTCGTAGGCATATTCGATTAGTTGAGGGATTGGGGTAATTTAGTGGGATTAGGTCGAATAATCTCGGGAAAGATGTAGAGTCCGACAGAGATGCTACTTGAAAAGTGGGAAGATCATCAAGAAAGAGGCGTTTCGTGTATTTTCGTAGGCGTCTTCAATTAGGTAAATTAGTTGGATCCGGTCTAAGAGTCTCGGGAAGGATGTGGAGTTCAACAGAGATGCTACATGAAAAGTGGGAAGGGCATTAGGAAAGAGGCGTTTCGCGTATTTTCGTAGGAGTCATCGATTAGTTAAGGGATTCGGGTAATTTAGTTGGATTCGGTGGAAGTGTTTCGGGAAAGATGTAGGGTCCAACAGAGATGCCACTTGAAAAGTGATAAGGTCATGAAAAAAGAGACGTTTCGTGTATTTTCGTAGGCATCTTGGATTAGTTAAGGGATTCGGGTAATTTAGTTGGATTCGGTAGAAAAGTCTCGGGAAACATGTGGAGTCCGACAGAGATGCTACCTAAAAAGTGAGAGGGTCATCGGAAATGAGGCGTTTCGCGTATTTTCGTAGGCATCTTCGATTAGTTAAGGGATTCGGGTAATTTAGTTGGATTCGGTGGAAGAGTCTCGGAAAAGATGCAGAGTCCGACAGAGATGACACTTAAAAAGTGAGAGGGCATCAGGAAAGGGGCGTTTCGTGTACTTTCGTGGGAGTCTCCGATTAGTTAAGGGATCCAGGTAATTTAGTTGGATTCGGTCTAAGAGTCTCGGGAAAGGTGTAGAGTCCGACAGAGATGCTATTTGAAAAGTGAGAGGGTATCCGGAAATGAGGCGTTTCGCGTATTTTCGTAGGCATCTTCGATTAGTTAAGGGATTCGGGTAATTTAGTTGGATTCGGTGGAGGAGTCTCGGAAAAGATGTAGAGTATGATAGAGATGTTACTTCAAAAGTGGGAAGGTGATGAGAAATGAGGTATTTCGCGTATTTTTGTATTAGTCTTCGATTAGTTAAGACATTCGGGTAATTTAGTTGAATTCGGTGGAAGTCTCGGGAATGATGTAGTGCCCGACAGAGATGCTACCTGAAAAGTGAGATCATCAGAAATGAGGCGTTTTGCGTATTTTTGTAGGCGTTTTCGATTAGTTAAGTGATTTGGGTAAATTAGTTGGATCCGGTCGAAGAATCTCGGGAAAGATGTAGAGTCCGACAGAGATGCTACTTGAGAAGTGGGAAGATCATCAAGAAAGAGGCGTTTCGTGTATTTTTGTAGGCGTCTTCGATTAGCAAAGTGATTTGGGTAAATTAGTTGGATCCGGTCTAAGAGTCTCGGGAAGGATGTGGAGTTCAACAGAGATGCTACTTGAAAAGTGGGTAGGGCATCGGGAAAGAGGCGTCTTCGATTAGTTAAGTGATTTGGGTAAATTAGTTGGATCCGGTCCAACTGTCTCGGGAAAGAAGTAGAGGTCTATAGAGAAGCCACTTGAAAAGTGATAAGGTAATGAGAAATGAGGCGTTTCGCGTATTTTCGTAGGCATATTCGATTAGTTAAGGGATTAGGGTAATTTAGTTGGATTCGGTAGAAGAGTCTCGGGAAACATGTAGAGTCCGACAGAGATGCTACCCAAAAAGTGAGATGGTCATCGGAAATGAGGCGTTTCGCGCATTTTCGTAGGCATCTTCGATTAGTTAAGGGATTCGGGTAATTTAGTTGGATTCGGTGGAAGAGTCTCGGAAAAGATGTAGAGTATGATAGAGATGTTAGAGATGAGTCCGACAGAGATGACACTTAAATGTGTAAATTAGTTGGATCCGGTCTAAGAGTCTCGGGAAAGAAGTAGAGGTCTATAGAGAAGCCACTTGAAAAGTGATAAGGTAAAGAGGAATAAGGCGTTTCGCGTATTTTCGTAGGCATCTTGGAATAGTTAAGGGATTCGGGTAATTTAGTTGGAATCGGTGGAAGAGTCTCGGGAAAGATGTAGAGTCCGACAGAGATGCTACCTAAAAAGTGAGAGGGTCATCGGAAATGAAGCGTTTCTCGTATTTTCGTAGTCATCTTCGATTAGTTAAGGGATTCGGGTAATTTAGTTGTATTCGGTGGAAGAGTCTCGGGAAACATGTAGAGTATGATAGAGATGTTACTTGAAAAGTGGGTAGATAATGAGAAATAAGGCATTTCGCATATTTTCGTATTAGTCTTCGATTAGTTAAGGGATTAGGGTGATTTAGTTGGAATCGGTGGAAGTCTCGGTACAGATGTAGAGTCCGACAGAGATCCTACCTGAAAAGTAAGAGGGTCGTCTTCCATTAGTTAAGTGATTTGGGTAAATTAGATGGATCTGGTATAAGAATCTCGGGAAAGAAGTTGAGGTCTACAGAGATGCCTCGTAAAAAGTGATAAGGTAATGAGAAATGAGGCGTTTCGCGTATTTTCGTAGGCATCTTCGATTAGTTAAGGGATTCTTCTTAAAAAGTGAGAAGGTCATCGAGAAAGAGGCGCTTAGCGTATTTTCGTAGGCGGCCTCGGTCAGTTAAGGGATTCGGACGTTTTGGTTGGATTGGGTCTAAAAGTTTCGGAAAAGATGAGTCCAGCATAGATGTCATAGATAAGGTGAGGAGGTTATCGGAAATGATGCGTTTCGCGTATTTTCGTAGGCAGCCTCGATTAGTTAAGGGATTCGGACGTTTTAGTTGGATTCGGTCGAAATATCTCGGGAAAGATGTACAGTCCGACAGAGATGTTACTTGAAAGGTGATATGGTTCAAGGATGAAGGGTTTCGTGTATATTCGCTTGCGTTCCTGTTTAGTTACGTGATGATCCGGGTTATTTAGTTGGATCCGGTTTAAAGTTCTCGGAAAACATGTGGAGTCCGACAGGAATGACACTTGAAAGGAGAGCAGCTTCAAGGATGAAGTGTTGTGTGTATTTTCGCTGGTGCTCCTGTTTAATTAAGTGATAATAATTCGGGTTATTTAGTTGCATCTGGTTAAAGATATCGGGAAACATGTAGAGTCCGACAAAATTGTTACATGAAAGGAAAGAAGGTTTATCGATGAAGGGTTTTGTGTATTTTCGCTAGCGTCCCGGTTTAGTTAAATGGCAATTCGGATTATTTAGTTGGATCCAGTTGAAGATATAGAGATGTAGAGTACGACATAATTGTTGCATAAAAGGAAAGAAGGTTTAGGGATGAAGTGTTTCGCATACTTTTACTTGCGTCCCTGTTTAGGCAAATCATGATTCGGGTTATTTTGTTGGATCCGCCTGAAAGATCTCGGGAAGCATGTAGAGTCCGATAGTAATATCAGATGAAAGTGGATAAGGTTCAGAGATGAAAGGATTCGTGTATTTTTGCTGGCGTCTCTGTTTAGTTAAATGATGATTCGTGTTATTTAGTTGGATCCAGTTTAAGGATCTCGGGGAAAATGCAGAGTCAGACATGAATTGCCACTTTAAAGGAAAAAAATATCAGGGATGAAGAGATTCTTGTATTTGTGCTGGCGTCCCTGTTAAGTTAAGTGTTAAGTGATGATTCGATTTAGTTGGATCCGGTTTAAAGACCTCGGGAACATATAGAGTCAGGAATGCCACTTGAAATGAAAGAAGGTTCAGGGATGAAGGGTTTCGTGTATTTTCACTGTCTGGCGTCTCTGTTAAGTTAAGTGATGATTCGGGTAATTGGATCCAGTTTAAATATCTCGGGAATCATGTAGAGTCCGATAGAATTGTCTCTTGAAAGGAGAGAAGGTTCAAGAATGAAGGGTTTTGTGTATTTTCACATGCGTCCCTGTTTAGTTAAGTGATGATTCGGGTTATTTAGTTGGATCCAATTTAAAGATCTCAGGAAACATGTAGAGGCCGACAGAAATGTCACTTCAGAGGTAAGAAGTTCAGGGATAAGGGTTTTATGTATTTTCGTTTAGTTAAGTGATCCTTCGGGTTATTTATTTAGATCCAGTTTAAAGGATTAGGGATACATTTAGAGTCCGACAGGAATATCCCTTGAAAGGAGAAAAGGTTCAAGGATAAAGGGTTTCGCATATTTTTGCCGGCCTCCCTATTTAGTTAAGTGATAATTCGGGTTATTTAGTTGAATCCGGTTAAAGATCTCGGGAAACATGTAGAGTCCGAAAGAATTATTGCATGAAAGAGAGAAGGTTAGGAATAAATGGTTTTGCGTATTTTCGCCGGCGCCCCTGTTAAATTAAGTGATGATTCGATGTATTTAGTTGGATCCGGTTTAAGGATGTAGAGATGTAGAGTCCGATAGAATTGTTGCATAAAAGGAAAGAAGGTTTAGGGATGAAGTATTTACGAAATACACGGTACTCTCACTGGCGTTCCTGTTTAGTTAAGTGATGACTCGGATTATTTTGTTGGATCCGGTTTAAAGGTCTCTGGAAACATGTAGAGTTCGAAATGAGTGCCACTTGAAAGAAAATAAATTTCAGGGATGAACAGTTTCGTGTATTTTCGCTGGCGTCCCTGTTTAGCTTAGTGATGTTTCGGGTTATTTAGTTGGATCCAGTTTAAAGATCTCGGGAAACATATAGAGTCCGACAGGAATGTCACTTGAAAGGAGCGAAGGTTCAAGGATGAAGGGTGTGGTGCATTTTCGCTGGCGTCCCTGTCTAGTTAAGTGATGATTCGGGTTATTTATTTGGTTCTGGTTTGAAGATCTCGGGAATCATGTAGAGTTCGACAGGTACGCCACTTTAAAGGAGTTGAATTTCAGGGATGAAGGGTTTCGCGTACTTTCGCTGGCTGGCGTCTCTGTTAAGTGATAATTCGGGTTATTTAGTTGGATCCAGTTTAAATATATCGGTAATCATGTAGAGCCCGACAGGAATGCCACTTGAAAGGAAATAAATTTCAGGGATGAAGAATTTCGTGCATTTTCGCTGGTGTCCTTGTTTAGTTAAGCGATGATTATTATTTATTGGATCCGGTTTAAAAATCTCCGGAACATATAGAGTCCGACAGGAATGTCACTTGAAAGTAAAGAAAGTTCAGGGATGAAGGGTTTCGTGTATTTTCGCTGCCGTGTCTGTTAAGTTAAGCGATGATTCTGGTTAATTCGTTGGATTCAGTTTAAAGATCTCGGGAAACATGCGTACAGTCCGACACAATTGTTACATGAAAGGAAATAAGGTTCAGGGAAAAGGGGTCTCTCGTATTTTCATTGGCTTCGCCGTTTCGTTAAACGATTCGTGTTATTTAGTTGTATCCGGTTTAAAGTTGTTTTTAACTTTTGCAGATGCCGCATTTTGCTTTTGAATTATACCAACAAACGTTGCCCCTGTTTCATAGTAAAAGTGCAGCATGTACCTATTTTCTTTTCTTGTATTTTTGTTTGCATAAGATTTTAAAAATATTTTTGTGATATCATTATTATTAACCAAAAGTATTGTATAAACCTAAATGGTTAATTTCCAATACGTATCATAAGCATCAAATACTATAATGTAAATCGTTGTTCTCTCAATACTCTGTAATTAGATGCACCACTCTTGCTTATGAGCGCAGAATACAAAAAATGTATGCGACATTCGGCATGAGTATTTAATAAGGGTGTCCACATGTTTGGTGACGTCACCGACGAATTTTCGCCGTGTCTTGGTAATTTAAAATATTCACCGCTCGGACGCCGGAGGAGATTAAGGAACGAAATTTTCAGGGACCCAAGAGGTAGGATGGATCTAGCTTTCCCGAAAGTCCGGTCGAAAAAATACTCCGGTTAAAGAAATTAGAGCCTGGGGAAAAGTAGCGTTTTTCTGCAAAATCGACCTTTTTTAAAACTTCGTATCTCGGGTAATATCTCAGATGGACGAAAAAGAAAAAAAAGAGTTGTTCATTTGTCCTTCTTCTTGCCGTCGTGCGTGTCGCGATCCTTTAAATCCAAAGGGAAAGGCTGTGACGCGTTTCTAATGGGTAGGTGTCGGAAGAATCGTCGAAATCCGACAAAATCGCCGCTTTTCAAAAAATCATAACTTTCTTGGGAGGCAAAATCGAGGAAAACGATTTTCGACAGCGATTTTCTAAATTTCATCTAGTTTTCAAAAAAAAATACGCCGCCGGTCCGTCTCAAAGGAGTCGCGAGTTAATAAGCTCGGAAGGGGGACATGTTTTGGAAATTCAAAAAAATTGCGGAAACACGAACACTTCAAACGTTATTTCCAAACGAAAGATCGCCGCCGGACCGCAGTTCTGGCGCGAAAACCGAGTTAGAGGATGCAACTTAAAACTACATCGCGAATCGCGCGGCCCCCCGCCGGTTTTAGACTCAGTAGGAGCGAACGAAAAAGCGCTATTTTGACGTATATCGTTCAGAAAACGTCGGCCATTTTTTTTCAAATTTCTCGCGTTTCGTATCTCTTTCTAATTTTCCCGGTTTTTGCAAACGGACCGACGTGGTGCTATCGAAACGTTAATAATTCTTTTAATACTTCGCGGATCGCCACGAAAGTCGGCAATTCGATAGCCCCGACACGAAAACGTCCATCCCGCACGGCGCTGCGCGGCCAAACTGGTTAAAAAAAAAGCCTTTAGCGCCGCAGAATGTGTGAAAAATCGGTGATAAATTAGAGTGAGGAAGGGCTGTCAGATTTTAATATATATGGATGGATGGATGGATAATATATATGGATGGATGGATGGATGGATGGATAATGGATAATTCTCCCGATGCTTGGAAAAAAGCAAATGTTTTGCCTATTCCTAAAAATAGTAACCCTACTGAACTTTCTCAATTCAGACCCATTAGTATTTTGCCAACACTATCTAAGGTACTAGAAAAAATTGTCGCCAATCAACTAAACGAATATTTATCAAGTAAAAGTATAATACCATCCATCCAGTCAGGTTTCAGAGCTAATCATAGTACAACCACTGCATTATCGCATGTAGCAGATGACATATTTAGAGCCAGTGATAGATGTCATAATACATGCCTAATTTTGTTGGATTTTAGTAAGGCATTGACACCTTAGATCATCAGACCTTATGTAAAAAACTTAAATATTTTGGCATAGGTGACAGTGCATTATTATTTTTTCAAAACTACTTAAGTCAGAGATATCAGCGCATCGTAAATAATGGTCAATTATCTAATTTTAAATCAATAAATGCTGGCGTTCCGCAGGGTAGCATTTTGGGCCCACTGTTATTCTCTGTCTATAATAATAATAATAATAATAATAATTTATTAATCCTTTCGATCACTTTACATGATATAGGATAAGTCAGATACAGTTAAAAGAAAATAGATTAGTACATAAATGACATGGTCAAAACATTGAAATAAAATATAATATAAATAGAATAAAATATGTTCCTATAAAACATACTAAATCTAATGTATGCACACACATACATATATACACATATATACACACATACACACACATACATACCAATATACAAACATGTACCTATATATAATTTTAACAATTTAAACCAAAAACATAATCACAGATTAACATCATCGTAGTATTCATTTAGTGAATAATAACTTTTATTTATTAGTAATTTTTTAAGTTCTAATTTAAAATGTTTAATCTGCAAATTTATATACCTAGTAGGCAAATGATTATAAGCTTTTATAGCCAGGTATTTAGGACTTAGTTTATACTTCGCCAATCTATGTAATGGTATTTCCAATATTGCATTATTTCGTGTGCTATATTTGTGATAGCTATTAAGTGTATTTCCACTTAGTTCAGTTTTAGCATATACTAAAAGATTTAACAACAAAATACATGGTAATGTTAATATTCCCAATTGTCTAAACAAGTCTTTACAACTTTCCCGCTTTTTTAATCCAACCATAAATCGTACGGCTTTTTTTTGTAATATAAATATTCTGTTACTGTCGCTTGCGGCGCCCCAGGCAATAATGGCATAAGAGATTATGGAATGGAAATGGGCATAATAGTACATAATCAATACTGATCGGTCAACAACTTCTCGTAACTGATTTAAGCAATAACAAACTGGTGCTATTTTTTTACTTGTGATTTTAGTAATTTTGTGTGTAAAGCTCATCAATATGCAGACGATACTCAAGTTTATCTCTCATTCGATTTTAAGGAAATAGGAATTGCAGTAGATAATATAAACTCCGATTTAAATATTATCACTGAAGTTTCGAGAGCCCATAGTTTGGTGTTAAATGAAAGAAAAACTGAGTTATTACCCTTTGGTAAGCAAAATAATCAACCCATTATTCAATAACAATAATAATAATAATAAAAGTACTTTATTGGTAGAAAGCAAATGGCTATCGACCGAGGTCCTTCCGCCAGTGGCGTTACATAGTTTCGGCGAAAAATTTAACTCCCCCACCCTGTGACGGCGCCACTGGAAACAGTACAAAGGCAAGATTCCGTAAAACAATTGAGGCTTAAAAAACATCGCCGCCCCTAAAATGTCAAGTCAATAGCTTTCATAATTTTAGAGTTATTAAAGAAATGGTTTGTTTTTCACAAAACTTTAACACCCTGTATCTTTGTTAGCAATCACCTAAGGACATAAGTTAAGAGCATAATTTACGTATGACTTATAAGAGGGACAATTTATTGAGCTTATTTTTCAAGATTAAGATCTCAGATTTGGCACATGTCTATTAAAATATATACTCTTACTCCAGGAAACGTAGGCCCAAGGTGGAAAACTATATAGGATTTGATTTTTATTTTTTTTTATACTGGTCTAGGGATGCTCAATTTGGGTCTGAGTTTGTGGGACACAGCTGTCCCCGGAACATCCCCATCCACCCCCCCAAAGGGCTTTTTTTTGCTTTTTGCTTTATATCGAGCTTCCGGTGCATGCTATCGCAAAAGTACCTATATTGAAAATTAAAGAGGAATAAACAGTGTACAAGATGAGCCATGTTTGGTTGTTGTACGTCAAACCGTTTCTTTGCACGGGCACCTCAAAGTTGGCCCTCCCTTTGAAATAGATACTTCGTAATTTTTTTATTGTGGCTCACAGACAATTCTAATTAAAAATAAAACATATGGCAGTTTGTCACCGATAAATACCTGATTTTTTGGTATATATCTGTTTTTTCTGACATTGCTCTTTTTCGAGATACAGGGTCGTCCATCCTAAAATTCACTCCATCGTATCACCGGGGTTGTTCATATAGGATAGTTCAAAATTTATGGTATTATAGACTTCAACGTGCTGTTTGAAAATACGTATCAGACGACCAGATTTTTTCGCCGGAACTACCTCTTAACCTAAAAAAAGCGTTTTTAGGTTAGGTTTTTCTTTAATATTCGCTCTTCAGGGCACTCTATGAGAAATCGTCACGGATCGTTGTATACTCGCTTATATGGTTTATGTATAAGTTTCATAATTATTTTTTTTACAACACCCTGTATTCGAAATTTTTTTTTTTATAGAGGGTTCTAAAAAAAATATTTTTTTAACGTTTTCTAATACGCATATGTTTTTACTATATGCCATCTACTTTGTATATCTCTATATGGTTTATTAATTAGACTACCCCTTCACCCCAAAATCGATACCGCGGCGTAACAGTTTATACGCACGGCGACAGTCCTTCTTGTACACTACAGTCACAAGCTCCTGAAAAATTACTGAGGCTTATTTTCTGCAAATGCAAGGACTGTCTCCGCGTGTGCGGGTGTCGTAAAGCAGGCTTAAACTGCTCAAGTATTTGCACAAATTGCAACGAAGGCTGTACGAACATGGTAGAAATCGAAATTAATGTGGAAGAGGACTACGACGATGAACAACAACTGATCGGCTATGCGGACGTTACAGAAGATGCGGACGAACTTGACATTGATTTCGAAGAGGACGTAGCGCAACCGGGTCCTTCCGGAATTAAGCGACGCAAGTTTAATTAACGGGGAGGATTTATCGCTGTGGAGTAGCCCTAATGGGGATACCACAATTTAAAAAAACTCGCCAAATACTCTACCTCTCAGGTGGTGTGGAAAGGAGGATAGTCAGCATAAGTAACGTTTACTCATTGTCAATGTATTTCTGTCGTAAATACACTTAGAACAGAAGAATACTGTACATAGTAGCTACATAATATATGCGTATTAAAAGGCGGTAAAAGAATATTTGTTTTCAATAACCCTCAGAGAAAATATTTGAGGAAAACGTTTGCAATACATACATGCGTATAGAATATGTGCATAACATGAATAATGTAATTTTCTGATAAACTGTTACGCCGCGGTATCGATTTTGGGGTGAAGGGGTGTCTAATTAACAAACCATATAGAGATATACAAAGTAGATGGCATATAGTAAAATCATATGCGTATTAGAAAACGTTAGAAAAATATTTTTTTTAGAACCCTCTATAAAAAAAAAAATTTCTAATACAGGGTGTTGTAAAGAAAAATTATTATGAAACCTATACATAAACCATATAAGCGAGTATACAACGATACGTGACGATTTCTCATAGAGTGCCCTGAAGAGCGAATATTAAAGAAAAACCTAACCTAAAAACGCTTTTTTTAGGTTAAGGGGTAGTTCCGGCGAAAAAATCTGGTCGTCTGATACGTATTTTCAAACAGCACGTTGAAGTCTATAATACCATAAATTTTGAACTATCCTATATGAACAACCCCGGTGATACGATGGAGTGAATTTTAGGATGGACGACCCTGTATCTCGAAAAAGAGCAATGTCAGAAAAAACAGATATATACCAAAAAATCAGGTATTTATCGGTGACAAACTGCCATATGTTTTATTTTTAATTAGAATTGTCTGTGAGCCACAATAAAAAAATTACGAAGTGTCTATTTCAAAGGGAGGGCCAACTTTGAGGTGCCCGTGCAAAGAAACGGTTTGACGTACAACAACCAAACATGGCTCATCTTGTACACTGTTTATTCCTCTTTAATTTTCAATATAGGTACTTTTGCGATAGCATGCACCGGAAGCTCGATATAAAGCAAAAAGCAAAAAAAAAGCCCTTTGGGGGGGTGGATGGGGATGTTCCGGGGACAGCTGTGTCCCACAAACTCAGACCCAAATTGAGCATCCCTAGACCAGTATAAAAAAAAATAAAAATCAAATCCTATATAGTTTTCCACCTTGGGCCTACGTTTCCTGGAGTATCTACGTTACCACCATTTTAGTTTTTCTTTCTACTCGAAAACGTGATTTAAAAAAAATAAAAAAAGACGAAAAATTTGATCCTTCAAAAAATAAAATGGTGAAAACATAGATATCACTTACATAACTATGTGCATGAAATATAACTTCTTAATTTTCAAAAAGAGATATATTTTGTTCCGAAAAAGGTCGAAATTTCGCCGACAATAGAGGGCTCTTTCATTAACTTTCCGCGTTCTCGGCTTTTATGGGCGGGATTTGTTGTCAGCATACATTTAAATGGAATTATAAGAGAGGGTATCGTTCCACGGATTTTGGCATCTTCTATTTAATTGTTACTCGTAATTTATTAAAGAATACCTATAATAATAATATATTATGGTAAATCGGAAATTACAAATTAAAGTGCCTAAACAATACTATATACGTCAGTGGTGTGTGAAATATTTTATAAAGCAATAGGTAATAAATTAACGTAATGGAAACAATATTTTCTAAAATTGTGATAAGTATTTAATTTTTAACCGACTTCAAAAAAACAGGAGGAGATTCTCAATTTGACGCGTATGTATTTTATATATTAATTGTTCCTGATGATGGCTATAGTGAAAAATGTACAGGGTGGACATCCAGAAATAAAAATTTTGGAAAAAAATTTAACAATGAATTTAGTTGACACTATTCGTATATTATCAAGAATCCTGATCATTTTAGTGAAAAATTTACAGGGTGGACACCCTCAAATAAAATATGAAGAAAAAATTGACGAAAGACGATAATATTTGGCATGTAGTTGCCAAGGAAGGAACCTGATATGCTTTTAGTGAAATATATACAGGGTGGACACCCTGAAATAAAATATCAAATAAGAAATAAAAAAATATTTGACAGGGTATTTAGTTGATACTATTGCCAAAGAAGAAACCTGATACACTTCTAGTGAAAAATATACAGGGTGGACACCCTAAAATAGAAACTAAGGAAAACAATTTGACCGAGGATTTAGTTGATACTAATAATAAGAAAGAAACCTGATATACTTTTAGCGAAAAATATACAGGGTGGACACCCTAAAATAGAAAATAAGGAGAACAATTTGACGGATGATTTAGTTGATACTAACAATAAAAAAGAAACCTGATATACTTTTAGCGAAAAATATACAGGGTGGACAACCTAAAATAGAAAATAAGGTAAACAATTTGACGGATGACTTAGTTGATACTAATTGTAAGAAAGAAACCTGATACACTTTTAGCGAAAAATATAGAGGGTGGACAACCTAAAATAGAAAATAAGGTAAACAATTTGACGGATGATTTAGTTGATACTTAAGTAATTATAAGAAAGAAACCTGATATACTTTTAGCGAAAAATATACAGGGTGGACACCCTAAAATAGAAAATAAGGAGAACAATTTGACGGATGTTTTAGTTGATATTAATAATAAAAAGAAAACCTGATATACTTTTAGCGAAAAATATACAGGGTGGACAACCTAAAATAGAAAATAATTTGACCGAGGATTTAGTTGATACTAATTATAAGGAAGAAACCTGATATACTTTAAGCGAAAAATATACAGGGTGGACACCTTAAAGTAAAAAATAAGGAAAACAATTTGACGGATGATTTAGTTGATACTAATAATAAGAAATAAACCTGATATACTTTTAGCGAAAAATATACAGGGTGGACAACCTAAAATAGAAAATAAGGTAAACAATTTGACGGAGGATTTAGTTGATACTATAATAATAAGAAAGAAACCTGATATACTTTTAGTGAAAAATATACAGGGTGGACACCCTAAAATAGAAAATAAGGAGAACAATTTGACGGATGATTTAGTTGATACTAATAATAAAAAGGAAACCTGATATACTTTTAGCGAAAAATATAATAATAATAATAATAATAATAAAACGTCTTTATTAAGTAAATGTATAACGTATACATTCAACAAGGTACAGGGCGAAGTTTAGCCAAGTGGCTATTCTTACACTTAACCCTATTTATTTTACATAATATAAATTTTGATAAATATAAAATAAGAATATAATAATTAATGAATCATACAAAATTGTGAAAAGTAGAGGAAGATAGGAAAAAAAAAGAAACAGTAATATTCATATACACACCAAGATAGTTCATGTTCATCGCTAATTGGACCACTGATGATTAACTAGAAATTGTTTTAGTTTATAACGAAAAGTTGTAACATTGTATTCTTTAAAACTTTGATCTAACCAATTGTAGTGTTTGACTGCATTATAAGAAAAATATTTTTCAAACATAGCTGTATTATGCTGTGGCATAGTTAGTGTGTGCATTTGTCTTATATTCAAATTATGTATTTGACTGCGATGTATTAGCTTATTCCTTAAATAGGAGGGAGTAGAGGTGAGCAGTAAGGGTGGATATACAGGGTGGACAACCTAAAATAGAAAATAAGGTAAACAATTTGACGGAGGATTTAGTTGATATTAATAAGAAAGAAACCTGATATACTTTTAGTGAAAAATATACAGGGTGGACACTTTAAAATTAAAAATAAGAAAACAAATATTATTATATACGGCTAAAGTATTGCACATAATAATATTCTCTGAAATTGTGGTGAATTATTTTTTTGAAAAATCCCGACAGGTCGATTTTATAGTTGAAATGATGATGAAATGATGTGTTCTTATCAAACAAAGTTGACCTGTCTCGTGAAAAAAATACTGGCCGTTCACTGTATAATAAGTATACATGAATATATGTTTGTTCGTAGGCTCTCGCATCTATGATGTGTAGAATTGTGTCATTTTGAAAAAAAAATAATATAAAACTACCTTTGGTGCACCCCTTTCAGAGGGTGTAACTCACCAGGCGGAGAGGGCTTATTTTAAAAAAGTTTAAGCCCCATTAATTTTTGTCAAATAATCTACCTGTCAAATATTCGCACCAATTTCCACCTCGTATATAAAAATTGACTTGCTTTTTTACTGTACAAGTTGTTTTTGATAAGTTGTTTTTGATAAAAAAATAACGTTTGAAATTAAAATTTAATTTTTTAATTTTTGGAACTCGGTTTGGAAACATTTCTCAATGATTTATTTTTGTGTGTAGAATATCAGGAAGCATATAATTTGGCACGTAAATCATGGGATACCTTGTATATACATATAATATGATAACTGATAAGAGTTATAGAACTACCTATAAGGGACAAAGCGTACGTGCCAATCAATAAAGCAGATGAATACAAATATTACCATAGAAAAGAAAATTATAAGAACAAATACGAAGTATGGTCAACCACATCTTTATAATGCACGAAAAAACGTCGGCGCGTCTGTTGCCGATAAGAAGTTCAAAGATTCCGGCGTTTTTTGTGTGCACAATAAAGATGTGGTCGACTTTATAAGTTTATCAGTTTAAGTCAGTTGGAACACTTGACTCGGAAGTTTTTTATTTCAAAGTGCCGACAACTCGTCAGTGTTCCAATTGATTGGAAAAACTATAAGCTCATGCATCGGTAAACAATTTTAGAACATAGCAATACTTGCAGTTGGGTTTAAAATTTTTAAATGTGCACAGTGTTTTTTTATAAATTATATGTAATAATATTTAGGAATTGTAGTGTAGTAGAAGTTGCTAGTATTCTTGAAATACAATCAATGTTGAAACTCAAAATAGGAGACAAAAACTATAATTTTAGTAGGTACAGTAGGTACACTGTATTAATTAGTGGTTCATTTTAAAATATTTTGATAAATATACACAAAATATACACCTTGCCTGTTACTGGTAGTTTATAGCTCATTTAAAATATATGATAATTACAAATATACAGGTTGTAAAACTTAGGCAATTACTGCAAACAAGTTAACATAGTTAATATTTCCCTATTCCGATTTTTTTGCTCTTTGTTAACAACACAGTTTGTCACAAAAATATAAAATGTGTGAGAGGCGAGAATATAATTTTACTAAAGAGTAAATTCATATTAGTAATAAAGATACGAAAAAACTGAAAGGAAAATATATTTGAAATTATATAAGATTTACAGCTTTGTTTCCAGCTTGACGGACACCCTGTATATAAATTATATTATTATTTTCTATTCGTAGGTTACAATATTATTTTGTGT
Organism: Rhagium mordax; assembly: GCA_963680705.1. Classification (NCBI taxonomy): domain Eukaryota; kingdom Metazoa; phylum Arthropoda; class Insecta; order Coleoptera; family Cerambycidae; genus Rhagium; species Rhagium mordax. The sequence goes on along the minus strand of OY796660.1, from coordinate 47,446,867 downwards.
CACGAATATCAGTATTTATTTTTTTAATCAAACATTTGTTTTTCAAATTTCAAAATGAATAATAGTTGAATGAAGAGAAACTGAATTGAAATAATAATTTTACTACATGAAAAACTCAAATTAATTTGACCTTATTTGGCCTTTTATTTCTTATATTAAAACCAATGTTTTGGTGTGCTTTTCTCGAAAGTCGTATCTTCGCGTTTTTCCTCTTTCGATAATTGTGTTCATATTCCGTGTCCATAGCAGTTGTCGAAAGTGTCTCGAAATCATGTGTAAATGGCCTGCCTACAGAAACAAGATCGCGCGCGCGGTAGACCAGACAATGCGCGTCATTTAAAAAAAATCATATCTCCTAAATTATTCAGCGATTTAAAAAATTATTTTAATAAAAAATGTTCGTTGGTCTATTCTACGTATTTCGTCTCACATAACTACATATCTATCTCCAATAATAACAAAAGTACCTAGATGCCGAAAATTACACTACATTTTCCGAGCACATATTGTTTAAACAATTTATAGTGTTGTTTATAATGAAAATAATGTCTCTCTATTCAACTTGTATGAAACTACAAACATTAGGCTTTCGATTGATATAAATATTATTAAAAAATCTTTATAAATAAGCTCGTAAATGCAATGTAAACGACAGATAATGCAATATTTAAGTTCCAATTTTTTTTTGGAATTATTACTTTTTTTGCAATTTCGCAATCTTTGCCGACATCGCGCCCTCTGGAATCGGATTCGGCATAAAATTCTGGTTAATATCCATAAGCGTCTTTTTGGATGCTAGATTCCTTACTATCCCTGATGTCGCCTCTGTATGCCGCATATAGCACTGAGCAACAGACATTACAATTCAGATTTACGATGTTATAAGCCCGTCCTTCGGGTACCGCCTTACGTCAATCACTAGACCTTACTTTTCTTTCGCTCGGCGTAAATTATACTCTTAATAGGAACTTTTCCACTTATTTTAAGTCCCTCTATCACCTGCCGAAGTTTGTCAGGTAAACTTCGGACCACCCTGTATATACTCTTTGTAAAAAAAAAAAAATCACTTATTCTTAAGTTCCTTAATGAGCTCCAGTATTGTCCTTTCTGGGTATTTGTGTTTTGGGTTCTGTTGTTGTCCTCGTGTTTTACAGAATGGTTCAATGGCAGGTAAGGTGTTTTCATTTTTTGCGAATTTGGTGGATAGGTGGTCTAGACGTTGGGCAATTGGTTTAATATTTGTCGTTTGGTAGAGCAGGTTGTTTGGAGGGTTGTGTAATGGGTTATCTGGATGACGTATTTTTGTTATTGTTCGGATGGTGGAGGTTTCTGCGACTTCTAGATTTCTTATTGCTGGTTTTCTACAGTTTACATATAGAGGGTGTGCATATTCAAGAATTGGTCTGCATATGGCTTTGTATATGTGTGCGGCAGTTTTTTTATTTATTCCCTGGTTTTTATATGTCAGGCTTCTGAAGTGTCTTCCTCTGGTTATGCATTGTTTCTTTAATGTCTTTGTGTGATGGTTGAAATTGAGTTTGTGATTCAGGTGCACGCCTAGGTATTTAGCAGCAGGTTTACTTTTTAATACTTGCCCGTTTATTGAGATTGTTGGGGAGGTGTTAGTTTGGTTGTGATTAAATATAATGAGTTGTGATTTAAGTGGGTTTGCTTTTAATCTCCATAAATTAAACCAGGTTGTCGTTTTGTCCATAAGTTGTTGCAATTTATTCACAGTAGAAGCAATCGAACTGTTATGGGATACCAGAGCAGTATCATCTGCATATTGAAGAATGTACAGGTTTTTGTCGAATGTGTTGTCTTCATCTCCATTAGTATAATTGTAAATATCATGGCAATATATATTGTATAGCAGGGGTGAAAGCGGTGACCCTTGCGGAACTCCCTGTTGTGGGCAAAAATTAATTCCTAAGCAGGAATGTAAAAACTTAGGCATATATTTTGATGTGATAAGTTGTTGAGAGGTTCAAACATGCATGGTTGTTATACTCGCCATCGTAATCTGTATACTGTTCCAAAACATAGAACCACGCAGTTTCAAAGATGCCTACAATGCTGCAAAAATATATAATAAACTCCCTTGGAACATCAAAACATCTTCCAGCTTAATTTCATTGCGAAAAAATGTTAAAAATTATTTATTTCAGCAAAGACCATAATTTTTATTTCTACCTAGCCCTTATTTACTTATTAATATGTTTCATGTGACAAATTTATTGTTTGTACCAAAGCACATTATGTATAAATTTCTTTTTGTATTATTGTTTATTTCATTGTATCCATCTCTCTACATTTGCTTATGTACTACTTAAAAATATTAATAAAGACGTGTTATTATTATTATTATTATAAACTGAGTAATCTAGATGTAAAAAAGGGCCAGGACCTAATGATATATCTGCTTACTTTTTATCCTCATGTGCATTCTCCTTATCAAGACCTTTATGGCTATTATTTAATAAATCTTTAACGGAAGGAATTTTTCAATCAGTCTGGAAAAAGTATTGCTGTTTCTATTTATAAAAAGATTGGAGACAAAGATAATGGTCATATTCATAGGGGCTGACACCTTTCAACTATAGGAACATGAAACTACATTATTTTTTTAAATGTGCTATGAAAAATTAATATTGTTTAAACCCTTTTTAATTGAATTTGGGTACCACGCCAATGGAATGCGCTAGTGACAGTAACGACTAATATCTGAGGCGACTATGCGTGTCCTGAACAGTGTGTGTTGTTGTCAAACTTCACGATTCAAATAAAATACAACTTTATCTTGATTGGTGTACATCGTTTTTTTTTTCTAATACACTATACCTACCTTACCTTGAATGCCTCTAAAACACCACTAAAATAAAACTACACGCACATAGAAGGTACACCTTACTCAATTATTATCACTAAACACAAACTCAAAACTTACACTTTAAATTTCACTAAAAACTGGAACTATTTAATATTAAAAATACACAATCAAATCACAATAATAGGTATCTAAGTTCCACACTAGCTCCTGTCTTCAAAAAACCTGTTTATGCAATTATATTAACTTTTCTTTCTTGATTGGGTATCTCTGGATTAATAATAAAAAGTGAAAATGTAAATGTAATTGATTGGTTATATATCATCCAAGCTTTAATTAAATGGCAACACTGTCGATCTACCACACGTATGTGCAGGAAAGGCTTGCCCAGCGGCGCCGGAATTACAGGAATTACATTTGGACCGCAAATTTCTTTTTAAAAATTCATAACTCGGTCATTTTACAACTTTTACAAAAAAAAAATCGGATTCATATTCCTGACGACTAGTATTATTAACCCATAAACAAATTACCCCCACTCCAAGATTCACCCTGTATGCAGATGACTTGAAAATTTTGAAGGAAATTAAAAATGCTTCCTCTTCTACAGAATTACACGGAATTAGAAAATGATATTGATAGATTTATGATTTGGTGTAATCACAAAAAAATGTCTCTAAATATTTCTAAATGTAATATTGCGAGAACCCACGGCATTTTTTCACCCCTCATCGAACATCCTCAATATAAGTAGCAAATTGGCAAGTAAACATGGTAGAAAACAACAATCCGGCGGTCGCCCTAATCAAATCTTGTGCATAATTATGGTAATTAAGCTAATTATCGGAAAATTTCGATGCCTTTTCCCGTCATAAAACATCCGAATGAAATTTATAGGGAATATAGAAATATAGAAAAATATATATAGTTTTAAAACATATCGGTCGCCCTAACTCTATCTTGTGCAAATTACCCCGGCGACCAACTTGAAATGGTGGTTGGTCGGAGCATCACCCCCATCATCAAACATACTTTTCATTTTTTTTTTTTTTTTTAATTAAAGTTTATGCTCTCTAGAATATGAAACTAGTGGTCGCCTAGTAAAAAACTTGAGCAAAACATATGGGCGACTGAATTTTATGTGACCATTTTCACCCACTTGTATTATTGCTCCACGATACTTCCGTCACCGAACATCCTTCTTTTTTAAAAAAAAATAAAGTATTTAATCTATCTAGAACATAAAAATAATTAAAAATATCAAAGACATCATAATTTTTAACAAAGACGATATGTAAAGACTGTTCTATTCCTATGGCAGGACACTTAATAACTTTTTAAAACGCGTAATTCCCTACAGATGTCACGAGCATTCACTTATTTGGGTGTGATTTGGGATTGAAAGCAAATCTCCTGTAAAGGTCATTATTAGTTATTCCGTTGTTGCCAAATATAAAATGTGTATCTCAACGTGCATGGCATTGCCAAAGAATTAGCACAAGTAGCTAGTTGATCCGCACGTGTTCGTTTATTTTACTTCACGGGAATATTTTGTAACTGAATAACAACTCTAACTTAGTAGAAATCATTTTTTGTCTATAAATAATTTTCTTTTTAGTAATTCATTCATTTACTGAATTTCTTTCCTTTCGTATTTGCTAATACGCTTGTGTTGTCGCGTGTCGGGGAGACCGCCGTGCCATCTCGCGGATTTACCGTGTCAATAAGTGGCTGGTGAATGTCAAATTTGCCTAATTTAACCGTGATATGCCTGTGTATTATCCAAGTGATTTTGTGTAAAATTAAGTGTTATTTCTCCAAATAAAATGATAATTGAAATTACTTGTGGGTTTTTACCTGTAAATGCAAGTATTTTCCGCAAAAAGAGCTTGAGCAAAGGGAAAAAATTGCTTGAAAGTACGTGAAAGAAGTGGTTGACTGACAGAGTAGAAAATCAATTGGAACAGTTTTAAGGGAAACCCCAGGAGCTCATAGCACTCGAAGACACGAAAATACGTATACTCCGGTTGTACAGGTATTTTCTTAATAACAAATATAAAAGAGGTTAAAATTAACGAATATAAAATGTATTGGAAATCCTAGCAGCAGGTGTAATGCTGCTAAGTTTTTGCAAAAATTGCTTCTTGTAGAATATTGTAGGAGAATTTATATATTTTTGATAACATTTATAATATTTTTTTGCAGCTCGGATTTGACCGTACAATTTTGGACGCACATTGCAACTGCAAAGCAGGAAAGGGCTTCTGTAAACACGCCGCAGCAATTTGCATTTTTGTGAATGTAGAAAATACATGTTCAAAAACAGATCAACATTGACACATCAACATGGAATCGAACTCCACAAATACAGCTTGATAAATACCATAAAGGATGTAGAATTGAAACATTATTTCCTTGCAAAGGAAATAGGCAGGGCCAAGTATTCAGATTTGAGGATTTAAAACACATTAACGACCAGCATTTGTCTGAAGACTCTCCACAAACTGAAATAATCAAGAGCGAGATCGAATGTCACAATTAAATAATGCACGAAAGAATGCTTGAGCAGGAAAAAAGAAATATCGCAAAGAAAAGTTTTCTTGAAAAATTGTACCATTTGCAGAGCAACTGAGGTTTCAAATTTACAATGCTTATAATTGTTTGTCAACGCAAAATATGAAGACAAAATTTGCGAAAATAAGTTGCCCACAAGAATATTTATGTAAATATGAGGAAATCAAAGCCGACAAAGATAAATGGATGGAAATCGCTTTCAATTCTATAGGTCAATCAAATATTTATATGGGGTTGCAACAACGATGCACAAAGATTATCTGTAGTGAAAAGGCACACAGAATCAAAACAAGAGTAGCAAATTTTGACACATTGGCAGAGCAGAAAAATAAAGCACTAAAACCGATCGCTATCCAATACGGACTTGAAATGGAATTAACAGCAAGATTACTGTTTGAAGAAACATACGGATACCGTGTTCACGAAGTCGGTGTCTTTAAAACAACCATATCTGGCATGTAGCCCTGATGGTATAATAGACACTGGTGAAAATATGGAGCTTTTGGAAATCAATTGACCGTACAGTTGCGAGAACACCAAGATTGTGGATTTCCAGACTAAAATGTCATATTTTCCATATCTCATGTTTGATGAAAATGGAGAATTGTTTTTAAAAGAAAATGACAAGTATTACACGCAGATTCAAGTTTCCATGTATACTTTGGGAATTCAAATGTGCCATTTCTTCGGAGATTCGTCGCAAGATTACGTGTGCCTGAAGATACCAAAAAACGAGTCATTGTTATCTATATTAATTCCAAAAATCAAAATGTTTTATTTTGAATATTTTATTCAGCCTTCTTAATACATAGGCAAACGTCATTTTGATTCGTATTGTGATTAAAAAACATATTTCAATGTTAATTACAACGCAGATTTTAATATATTTTATTATAATAAAGAATTATAAAATCCTTTTTTTACTTTTTGCGGATAAGGGGTTCCTTGTTATTAGCCAATACACAGGCTACGTACATGATTTTATCCATGTGTAGAATAAGTTTTATATTTATGTGTTCTAGGATTTTAAAAACTTTTTTATGTTGAATGCTTCTTTCTACGTGGATTCTCACTGAAGCTATTGAGTATCCATGTAATACTTCCTCGCGCGAAAATTGTGGATTAAAAGCAAAAGAAGGCATAGTAAGTGTACATTTTCTTTGTGACAATTCTTGCTGTATTCCAGGAAATCCCTTGTCAGCTAAAATTTGTCCCGGCTCAACCAGAGTCATTAACTATAATGCAATCAGACGTACGACCTCCATATCCTTTCGATACAAAATTTATATACCCAATTGGAGTAATAGCCATCAAATATTTTAATGTAAAATGAGACTTGTAAGTGGAATATATAGATGCTCGCATTTCCACAGTGGGAGGAGTGTCGCAAAAAAGCTCTGTGAAATCAATAATTGCTCGACAGTTCGGGTAATTTTTTTAGGTTTCTGGCGAGGTTTCTGGTAAAGTAGCTTTTACTGCTTCCTTTGACGGCCAAAAAATCCATATTTTTGTCTGATAAAATACCTACAGTTTCCAAAACACTATAAAAAATATCACTTGCTGCCTTGGTTAATATTTGAAACAAGCATGCAAGAGCAACAAAATTCAACCCCAACTCATTTTCATTAAAAACATTAGCAGTTTGTCTTCAGCTCTCATGACTTTAAAATAACTTGGCTGGTCACACACATTTGGTTTGATAAAATTTAATAAAATATGGAAAAAAGATTTTGTTATTCCACACAATTGTTTGAAATAACTCTCGTCTTGCATATCATCGTACCACTGAAACCCATTTCGCATTTCACAATCAGGACCCACACGAACAGATTGCATGCAAACCTTCCGTGGTTTTTCAATAACAAAAACTGTTTCACTTTCCTTCTGTAAATTATTAACTGTAATATTCGTTTGAGTTGCAGCTTCATTTGTTGAAGAGTCTTGCCAGCAATATAAAGTAAATATAAAACTGTAATTCCGGATTTGCATTTCGGCGATTAGCGCAACCCGGGATGCAAAAGCATGCCCGACGTTTTTTACACCACTTTTGTTCATTTGACGCGTTAAAATGTTTTTTCCTCCTACCATAATGGAAAGTACACACTTTCCTCCCTCATATGAGGGAGGAAAATACCACTTTTCCTCCCTAGGGAGGAAAGTATTTTCTTGAATATAAATATAACCAATAATTCTAACATCTAAAAATAATGTATTTAAGATATATTTAAGGATTTGTTTTTATTTCTTTACTCAATAAATAGTTTCAATAAAATCAAATAATTGATCTATTTACATAATAAGTTAATTTATACAGGTAGGAGAAAAAATCATATGTATTACACGGGATCAAAGTGCTTTTTCCTCCCTTGGTGATCACTGCCCTCCGCTTCGTGTCGGGTAGTGAACTTCACCCACGGGAGGAAAAGTGGCACTTTCCTCCCTAGTGATACAAATAGCTATATTTCACACAAAAAATATGTTTTCAAACTCTTTTTATCGTGGTTTTTATCGGCGTGATGAACAGAATACAATTTGTTTACCACCCATGTTTTGACACGATGTAACCACTACGCGGCGCCACTATAGCTACTACACAAGCGTATATTGCGGCAGTTAAGGTTGGATATTTCAACATAGGGCGAGTTGCTTTATTCATCGGTTGATCCACCAGATGTGTTTCATCTCGTTCTAACCTTGGGGATAGAACGAGATAAAACACATCTGATGGATCCACCGGTGAATAAAGCAACTCGCCCATATTGTGCACTTTTTGATAAAACCACCAAATTTGGCACAGAGGTAGACCGATGTAATATGAACAATTTTGGATGTGGAGCCATCGGCCAACTGCCCCATGGCGGCCATTTTCCAAAATGGCTGCCAGTGGACACCCGAAAGACAACAGAAGTTAGATAAAATTTGCTTCTGAAGGTTTTAGTGAATGTTTATTGAATGTTTCGAATGAGAGATAGTTTGTAAGTTATATACAGGGTGAGCCAATAGTGCGTATTTCTTCTGTATCTCCTGTCTCGTTAGAGATAGAGGCATGGTTCAAGATATTAATTAAATTGTGAGAAAAAGTACATTTTTAAAAATTATTATCAATTATACAGGGCGATCCGTTAAAGTGGTAGATGAAAGAATATATTTTTTAAATGAAATAACCCAATTTTTTTAATTAAATTTGAATACCACTATGATGGCCTATTCAGCGGTAAAATATATTTAAAATTTGTTGGATGGTTAATGAAATAAAAAATGTTTTTATGGAAAACTGACGTTTGCAGGTATCATTTTGAAAATACACTTTTTCTAAATCACATTTCTGTTATTCTGGAGTACCTAACTCTGCAACCAATCATTTGCCCACCTTGGGAATGGTACGGTCAGATACTGGTAACCATGACAACCGTTACCTTGTTAACCCCACTACCGTAACACGTTTCTGAATTATAAAATAAATAATCTGGAGTACTTATCTCCTTAACTAAGCGAGTGCCCACCATGGGAAAAGTACCATTTTGTAATGATAACCTTGACAATTGTTTCCATAGCAACACTTTTTCTAAATCACATTTCCGTTATTCTGGAGTACATAATTCTGCAACCAATCATTGGTACCTTGGGAATGGTACTGTCAGATACTGGTAACCATGACAACCGTTACCGTGGCAACCCCATTTCCCTAACACATTTCCGTTAAATAGAATTTTAACCCCTGTTTCTTCAAATCTGTTTTTTAAACTTTTGGAAAATGCTTCTTGTGGATGGGTTTTGTGAGAATACTTTTGAGCGTAAATTCTGGAGACCAAAAAACAATTTCTGTCACTTTCACCAAGGGTATACATCATATCAATTAATTCCTGCTTCTTAAATTAATTTTTTAGTGAAAACTAGGAGGTTTGCAACAAAATTGAAATTATCTAAAATTAAATGACTTTAAATGTCTTTGTTTCTATGAAATAATTTCTTAGGTATTGGACATATCATATCAAAGTTGCAGAGAAATAAAAATTACACAATTTTTTACAAAAATATATAAAAATATACATTTGAAAAAGTTGAGTTTTGGTAGTTTGAATATTTATAAGTTAGCAGTACGCTTATGAACACCTTGTATGAGAGAAATATTTTTTACATCAGCTAATAGTTAAGTATGGCATACACTACTACCATGTTAAAGAAAAAAAATTGTTCTCCAAAAATAAGTCCAAAATCAATTTTCAAAATGATACCTGCAAACGTCAGTTTTCCATAAAAATATTTTCCACCTGTTTTGGAAGACTTCGTCGAGTCGCGTACAATTCGGCTATAATGAGGTGGAGCCCCATCTTGTTGGAACCACAAGTCTTCATTTGGAATGTCGAGATCTCTTTGATTTGGGAATAGAACCGCCAAAGCTGGAATGAAGTCGTCTTTCAATAGCTCCAAATATTTTTGGCCTGGCAATGATCTGTCAATGAAAATGAGCCTAACAATTCTATCATCCACTATTCCTGCCCAAACGTTGACTTTGTCTAGAAACTGGGTATGGGCTTCCATCATCCAGTGAGGGTTGTGCTCCGACCAATAGCGACAATTTTGCCTATTCACCGTTCCATTTAAATAAAAAGTTGCCTTCATCGGCATTACGATCAAAATCATCTTTCAGTTTATGCACTAAATTAACTTTGTAAAGATAAGATAAGATAAGATAACTTTATTCATCATATTAAGTTTAACATTACATCACAAGGGTAAGAAAACTTATCAGACTAGTCAGTGTCCTAACATAACATTCATAACAATCACACATACAAGCACAAGCACACAGTATACACTCATACAATACTACACACAAAACATAGAGGTGTAAAAATATAATATAAGAAAAAAATTAGTTAAAATCTACTTTTAGTACGAGAAAAAGAAATTATACATACTATATACTAAATTAACGGACTATTTAAAAATTCATCCACAGATGATTGCATTATCCCTGAGATATTGAAACAGTACTAATTTGAAAGTTCTGAAGCTCTCGATATTGCCAAATATTCTTACAGTGTGATTATAGCAGATGATCCCTTGATATGACAACGAATTCTGGCCAACTGTTAACCTTGAAAAAGGTAGTCGTAGATCGTTACCAGCTCTGGTATAATAATTGTGTATCATATTATTTGTGATGTACTCTGAGTAATTTTTCTTAATTTCTAAAGTAGTTAAGTATATGTAGAGGCATGGCAATGTCAAGACACCTAGGTTAATAAATATTTGTTTATGGGATTCCCGTGGCCTCGCTCCAACCATACATCTCATTATTTTTTTCTGCATTGTAAATACTTTATGCATGTGAGTCGAATTTCCCCAGAGAATTAGTCCATATCTGTGTACTGAGTATACAAGACCATAGTAGGCTATTTTTAAAATATCTAGAGATACTGTTTGTCTCAACTGTCTGATAACGAAATACATGCTGCTTAGTTTAGAGACAAGACTATCTATCAAATCTATCTATCTATCAAATCAATCGATCAATTATTAAAGGGCTGTAATTGTAACTGATATTTTTTTGTTGAAATATCATGAAAAATGTTTTGTTTGCATTAAGTGCTAATCCATTGTAAATACACCAGTGATATAATTCGTTGGCACACAGGTTTGAAGCATTCACTGAGCTTGCAATGTATTTTTATCGTACGATTTGATTCGTGTCGTTAGTGTAAATCGTTGTATCTGCTGATGAGCATGAATACGTGATATCACACATGAATATTAAAAAGAATAAGGGAGCCAGAACTGATCCTTGGGGGACGCCTGTTGTAACTACTGCAGGTTGTGATTTGAAGTCGTCTATAGTTACAATCTGCGATCTATTTTTTAAGTAAGAGGAAGCCCAATCACTGGTAACCCCTCGAATACCATTGCGATAGAGTTTTTCCAAAAGTAATTTATGATCAACTGTATCAAACGCTCTACTTAAGTCGAAATATAGAGCAATTGGAAATTGTTTATTATTAAGGTAAGTATAAATATTATTACAGAGTTCTTTCATAGCAGTTTCGGTGGATCTTTTTTGTCTAAACCCGTGCTGACAGTTGGGTATAAGTTTCTTCTGCTCCATAAAATTCGTTAGTCTCACATTGTAGCTATAGTCAACAACTTTTGCAAATTGAGATTGTAAGCTTACATTCCTATAATTAGTTCTAGATCCTTTATGTTTAAAAATTGGTACTAATTTAGATCTTTTTAATTGGTCTGGGTACACTCCTGTACAAAACGAGATATTTATTAAATGCGATAGTGGAAAACAAATTATATCACTTACGGCTATTAGCGTTTTGCCATTGATATCGTCAATCCCTGGGGTTGGCTTATGAGCAACTTTCTGTATTGTATCCTGTATTTCACCTGGAGTAGTGGGATGCAGAAAAAAAGTGAAAGTTGAGAATGGTGCTAATTTCAACTCATCGAGGTTAGGTTTATTTATTTTTATGTCCAAAAAGACATCATTAAAGTGATTGCACAGTATATTTTTGTCAGAAATGTTTTTGTTGTTTATCATGAGTTCAAGTGATGTTCGAGTTATATTTTTTTTCGTTTATAATTTTCCAACTTTCTCTACTTACATTATCTGCATTACTTATTCTGTTATTATTGTATTCTGATTTATGCTTGTCTTTGAGTCTGTTTTTTATTATCTCATTATTTGTAGACCTGGCTAATTTAGACATATCACAAAGAGTTTGATGCAATTCATTGATCTCACGATTGATCCATGGCTTTCTATATTTGTTTGTGGTTATTTTCTTAAGGGGAAAAGCATTGAGATAGTGAAAATTAAAAGTTGCGTAGAAAGCATTAAATGCCGCATACGAGTCGTTATGACTTCTGTATATATCAATCCATGACTCGTTTAATAACAAGTTCCTAAGGATGCCATTTGTGGCGTTTTAATTTGTTCAAGATAGATTTTTGTGAAATCCCATTATTTGCCGCAACAGCTCTTGAGGAAAGATGAGAGTTTTCTTGCAACTCTAACGATACGTTCAACTCAATATTTTCGGGAACTGCAGGTCGTCCACTTCTCGGGCGATCTCTAACATGCCCCAAATCTTCATACTTTTTTATGATTTCACTAACACACGTTTTAAGAAGAGGTTCTGCAAGTGGATATTTATTATTAAAATAAACGCACACTTCTTCGTAGGTACGTTGTCTGTCACCACAACCCCTTATGAAGAATTTTTATTCTTTCTGCCTCCGAAAAATGTCGAACCATTTTGAAATCTACTTTAATGATACAATAAATCGAATGAAACAAATTACGTAAGTAAAAGTTTTTCAAATAAAATTATCACGAGGCCAGTGATTGGTTTGCCTTTTTGCCTATTCCAAATACGATAAGAAACATACCCAATCTCTTTTTTCTTGGTACAACTTTTTTTATCACTACAGAATAGTACAATTCTACGTCTATCATGTTTTATTTTTAAAAATTAATATCTCGGGAACTAATAGCAAAAAAAAGTTACACATCTAATTCTGAAATCAGAATTTTGTGATCTATCCAAATCCACCAAAAAAAGGGGGGGGTTGTATTTAAAGAAAATTGCTGTGACGTCATAACTTTAAAACGGAGAAAGGTAGAAAAATGAAAATGGTCTCAAAACGTGCCTTTTAAAACAAATCAATTTGACCTCTCCCAGCGTTGTTCAAAAATTCCTACAGAAACAAAAATTTTGCCGGGTTTCGAAACTTTATATGCGCGCTGTATATTCTTTCATCTACCACTTTAATGGATCGCCCTGTAAATTGTTAATAATTTTAAAAAATGTACTTTTTCTCACAATTTAATTAAAATTTTGAACCATGCCCTCTATCTCTAACGAAACAGGAGATACAGAAGAAATACGCACTATTGACTCACCCTGTATATAACTTACAAACTATCTCTCATTCAAAACATTCAATAAACATTCACTAAAACCTTCAGCAGAAAATTTTATCTAACTTCTGTTGTCTTTCGGGTTTCCACCACAGAATTTAAAATAGGAGAAGGTTCTTTCAAGCCTAGCTACTTGCAAATATTGAGACCGCCATTTTTACATACTTGGAAGCGGGAATTTTTAAAATTAACATCGCAATCGTAACGGAAAGTAGTTTTGAGTCAAGAATAATTAGTTTTAAATGTGCCTTAAAAATAATATTAGGTAATAGGTAATAACACATTATTGTGAAAATAGTTATACCGGGTGACCACGAAATGACGCTCGCCCTTATATCTTCTTTGTTTTACAGGATATAAATTTCAAATTTGGGCACGTCAAATAGCGGTGAAATATGCATTATTTCAACAATTTTATTACTTTCTGTCGCTTCCGGTTTCACCGGAAATGACACTAACTTTCGATTTTTAAATGGAACACCCTGTATATTTTTACATTTTTTGATTCAGGAGGTCATTTTGAATACAGTTAAGGCATATTGAGATAAAAATATTATTGACAGACATTTTTATGAGCAAATTTAATTTTTGATCTAGGCGGCCATGACCCCAAAAAAATGTTTTGTTTTGCTTTAATAATTAATCAAAAAATACAATTATGATATTATGTCGTATGACATTTGTGTTATAAGATCTTAAACATTTCGGAAATCGTTTTTTCAAAATAACTAATTTTTTTTAAATGGCACCATGGTGGCTCACTACGTTATTTAAATAAAGCATTTCATTACCGATAATTTGGTACCAAACACTTCATTATTTGTTCATATTATAATACATAAAAATTACATTTAACAAGTTGTAAATGCAAATCTCGATGCAAATTAACTCTCTCTTAATATTTAACACTGAATTTCTATCAAATAGGTGCCTTTGAAATGTAACGAAAGAAACAAATGAATAGTTTGAGAGCTTGATATCAAAATCGTATTTTTTTATTAATTATTGAAGCAAAACAAAACATTTTTTTGGGATCACGGCCGCCTAGATGAACAATTAAATTTGCTCATAAAAATATCTGTCAATAATATTTTTATCTCGATATGCTATAGCTGTATCCAAAATGACCTCCTAAATCCAAAAATGTAAAAATATACAGGGTGTTCCATTTAAAAAACGAAAGTTAGTATCATTTCCGGTGAAACCGGAAGCGGCGGAAAGTGATAAAACAGTTGAAATAATACACATTTAACCGTTATTTGACATGCCCAAATTTGAAATTTATATCTTGTAAAACAAAGAACATATAAGGGCGAGCGTCATTTCGTGGTCACCCGGTATATCTATGCAACAAGTGTGTAAAGTGAATTTTTTTCGGAAATGGAACTTAAATTTATAATAACAATGGACTGCATAAAATTAAATAACTATATCTAACGTTTTTGAAATACGATATGATTATTATTATAGGCAATTATATGCAATTTTTACTTTACGCACTACACAGCGTATGTAAAGCTAGTACTTTACGCACGGCAGTACTTTATTGATGTTGAAATAAAATAAACTTACTCAGTTCTTTTCTAATATGAATGCCCGTAACAGAAAGGCTGTATAAGAACTTCTTAACTACGTTACAAAATCTAATTTTTTAATAATAGTATATGGATGACTTTGGTAAATCCTTATACAGATTGCGAAAGTTCCCATCTTGACATAGCAAACCTCAAAATATATACGACGTGAAATGCCGCTGCCTAGAAACAAATGCTTTACTGCTCGTACATGTCCGTCCTTGGTCGCCATATGCTAGCGTCTCGAACTGTTTGCAGATTGCTACGATACTAAACAAAACTAAGCGGCAAATTTAGGTCCTATGTCAAGATGAGGACTTTCGCAATCTGTATACACATTTCCGTTTGCTTACAAATGTATTTCATGCCAATGAAAATTTACTTCAGAGTATTAGAAGTTCTTCAACATACTTACTTACAGGTTGATAAAGGACTAAAAAAAAGTAGAAGGTACTTTAGAAATTAAAATTGCTGTTAGTTTATATTTAATTACTAGTTTTTGAAGCCCATAAAGTTCTCAAATTAAATATATCTATGTAAAAACTACATAGAGGACATACAACGTACAAAACTATTTTCCCCTTATAAGTACTGTTGTTTCGGATCGTCTCCCAAATGCCAGCCAAAGTCATATTATGCAACCCTCATAACAAAACAAATTGTATAGCATTTCATTGGTTCAATTTATATGTGTAAACAAAAAGTGTGTAAAAATGGACGGCTCCTGTATTTGCATGCGCCAATAGCTGCGCAGAGCGTTCATAATCAGTCTAATTATTTTAGGTCTGTGGTGTCCACTGGCAGCCATTTTGGAAAATGGCCGCCACGGCCGCCAGGGGGCACTTGGCCAATGGCTCCACATCCAAAATTGTTCATATTACATCGGTCTACCTCTGTGCCAAATTTGGTGCTTTTATCAAAAAGTGCACAATAGGTTAGCTAATCCACTGTACTATAACATGGAGTGCCTAAAAATAATTTTCTTTTTATAAATACAGTGACTCTGATCTAAAATCATTTTTAAACGCGAATAAAAATAATAACATATGTTATTTTGTAATTTTGTACTTATTTTAAAAAAACTACGTTTTGATTAATAATTTTTCACTTTAAAAAATTGTTATTCTGAAAAAAATCTAGTAACAAATATCCAAATAACAGTTTATAAAATACTTGCCCGTTGGTCGGTCGGTCTGTCTGTAGTCTGTCATGATAACTTGAGAGAGTCAACATACTTTCATGAGATTTGGTAGGTATGTGTATATTCACCAAGTTTAAAGTTATGAAAAAATAACCAATAAATACGGCGACGGCAGAGGAGGTGAAATTGTCTTAAATGAAAATATCAAAATATTTCAAAATATAGGTGTAACATTGGTATTATAAAAATATGCATTATTTTCTCAATACATTTTTACTTTGTTATATTATTATGATTGTATAATAATAAGTATACCTAATATAACGAAAGTATTGTGATCGTAAAAAATCGTCATCCACATTTGCACAGAATTATTTTATTGTACAGGGTACTTCTGAAATCCATGTCAATAAAGCTGTTTCTTTCTTTACTTTATTCTTGTAAAAAAAAACAACAATTTTTTACATGATACCCTATCGGGCGTTGAACAGATCGTACTTATACTACCTAAACTTTATTATATATATACTATTCCTAATATACTATGAACACAAATATATACTAGATATATATGCATATCCCGATACAAGTAAACTCCTACATCACACACATGTATATAAATACATAAATTACTAGTAAATCACACTTAATAGCCTGTATTATTATAATTTAAGTAGTAGACAATTTAATTGATTACGTATTTTCTAGGTGCTTTGTAACTTTATAACACTATATCCACTGGAGATGATAAATATTCATTCAGAGAGTAGTGAGCCTGATTTATAAAATAATGTTTCATAACCTGCTCAAACTTTTTGTAAGTCAACTGTCTTATGTTGGTAGGTATTTTATTGTAAAATGCTTTCCCCAAGTAGTACAGCGTATTAGCTAACCTATTGTGCACTTTTTGATAAAAGCACCAAATTTGGCACAGAGGTAGACCGATGTAATATGAACAATTTTGGATGTGGAGCCATCGGCCAACTGCCCCCTGGCGGCCATGGCGGCCATTTTAAAAAATGGCTACCAGTGGACACTCGAAAGACAACAGAAGTTATATAAAATTTGCTTCTGAAGGTCTTAGTGAATGTTTATTGAATGTTTTGAATGAGAGATAGTTTGTAAGTTATATATAGGGTGAGCCAATAGTGCGTATTTCTTCTATATCTCCTGTCTCGTTAGAGATAGAGGCATGGTTCAAAATTTTAATGAAATTGTGAGAAAAAGTACATTTTTTAAAATTATTATCAATTATACAGGGCCATCTGTTAAAGTTGTAGATGAAAGAATATATATTTTTTAAATGATATGACCCAATTTTTTAAATTATGTTTGAATACCACTATGATGGCCTATTCAGCGGTAAAATATTTTTAAAATTTGTTGGATGGTTAATGAAATAAAAAATATTTTTATGCAAAACTGACGTTTGCAGGTATCATTTTCAAAAATTGATTTTGGACGTATTTTTGGAGAGGAATTTTTTTTCTTTGACATGGTAGTAGTGTATGCCATACTTTAACTATTAGCTGAATTGAAAGTAACTGAAATTAAATGTCTTTGTTTCTATGAGATAATTTCAAAGGTACGTTGACTTTTCTGAATAAAACATACCTATTTACACATAAACAACTACATCTAGAATATTATTCATTTTAGGTATGGGACATATCATATCAAAGTTGCAGAGAAATAAAAATTACACAATTTTTTACAAAAATATATAGGGCGTTCCGTTTGAAAAAGTTGAGTTTTTGCAGTTTGAATATTTATAAATTAGCAGTGCGCTTATGAACACCTTGTATGAAAGAAATATTTTCTACATCAGCTAATACTTAGTTAAAGTATTATATATGGCATATACACTACTACCATGTCAAAGAAAAAAATTTACTCTCCAAAAATAAATCCAAAATCAATAATCAAATGATAGCTGTAAACGGCAGTTTTCAATAAAAATATTTTTTAATTCATTAATCATCCAACAAATTTTAAAAATATTTTACCGCTGAATAGGCCATCATAGTGGTATTCAAACATAATTTAAAAAATTGGGTCATTCCATTTAAAAAATATATATTCTTTCATCTACCATTTTAACGGATCGCCCTGTATAATTAATAAAAATTTAAAAAATGTACTTTTTCTCACAATTTCATTAAAATTTTGAACCATGCCTCTATGTCTAACGAGACAGGAGATACAGAAGAAATACGCACTATTGACCCACCCTGTATATAACTTACAAACTATCACTCATTCAAAACATTCAATAAACATTTACTAAAACCTTCAGCAGCAAATTTTATCTAACTTCTGTTGTCTTTCGGGTGTCCACTGGCTGCCATTTTGAAAAATGGCCGCCACGGCCTCCAGGGGGCAGTTGGCCGATGGCTCCACATCCAAAATTGTTCATATTACATCGGTCCACCTCTGTGCCAAATTTGGTGCTTTTATCAAAAAGTGCACAATATGTTGAAATATCCTAGCTAAACTGCCGCACTAAAGTGAAATATAGTATTTCTAGTTAAATTAGTATGAGTTTGGGGGGACATAAGTGATCAGAACACCTTGTTGCATGGTTGTGTACAGTTTCTCTTTTTTCCATTTGGTATTGATTTTTGTGAATGTGAATAATACACTTGGCCAAAAAATTAGCGCAACACCTAAAATTGCGGTCATTTTATTTGTCTTTTTCTGTGGTTAGTTTTTATCTGATTTTCAAAATCTTTTTTTTGTTTGAAAACCTGTAGTTTTACCTATTTAAAAATTAATTTAAACCCGTTTAAGAATGGTCCATATACAGGATGGTGTAGAAAACCTAACATTCTGAATTTTTGTTAAAAAGTGAAACACCCTGTGGGATTTCTTACAAACGGATAACCAAAACTGATGGACCTTAAGGTAACCCTGTGGTATTGTCTACCACCCAGGGGTGGATTTATGCATAGGCTGAGTAGGCTGAAGCCTAGGGCGGCAAAAAAACAGAGGCGGCAAATTTGAGTTCATATTTTAAATATTTGGTGGTAAAAATAAAGAATAAGGAACAGGACACATCGAGCGACGACTATGAAGAAGCAAAATAAATATTTGTGTTAGATAAAATAAAATGCGAAAAAGATAATAAAGAGAAGTAAGATTCGAAAACTGAAACCAGATGAAGTGGTAATGACTGGAAGAGATGAATTTCGAATTTCAACCTTTTTGGCCATCAATGAATTTTTCGTTGAGCATTGCTTATTTATTGAAAAGGATACTGATGGCCCCATTTTAGAATTGAATAAGTGGTTCAATAAAATGGATTTAAAAAGTATATACCCAAATATAGACATTGTTTTTAGATTGTGCCTTTGTGTACCTGTCTCAAATTGTTTTGCTGAACGTAGCTTTTCATGTTTGAAAAGAATTTTAACTTAATTGAGGTTGTTGCTCTGACTTGAAGCATTGGCCATTCTTAATATTGAATCAGACCTTACAATTTCTACCAATTTTGATAACATTATTAGTGATTTTACTGAGAAAAACGCACGAAGAAAAACACTAAAAGTTTGTTTCCCCTTTCGAAAAATTTCGAAAACTAATTCTTGTTTCAATACATACACTCGTAAGGTTACGAAGATTGTTTCAGTTTTGTTTATTTTATTTTTAGCCCAGGGTCGATCTGAAGATTTATATAGGAAACCTTGAACAAATTAGAGACAAGCTGAAATTTGGTATATAAGTTTGTATTGGGGTCCTTAAAATACCACCAAACCCCACCGGTAATCCGCCGTGCCTGTCACCCCTAAACAACCCCCGAAAGGGGTGAAAATCGGACTTTTTCTAGTTTTTTGGCAATATCTTAAAAACAAAGCTATATACGAAAAAATATGAAGACAGAAAAATTAAAGAGTATAAAATTTCCTATAAAATTACGTTTAGCAGATATATTTTGCTTTACCAGTGGCGGAGTTATGATATTTTTAATAACTGGGTATTTTGTAAAAATACTCCCTAGCCTTTACTTATTGGATTTTGACATTAAATATACATAACAATATATATGGATATTTTGGTAAATACATTTAATACATCCTTACGTCAATAAATTAGAAATAAAAAGCATACCAGTGGAGTAGGTACTATATTTCTAATTTCATACATTATTTTGGATTAGCTAATAGAACTTTAACATTTTACGATCCTATTAAATGTAACAAAATAATTATTTTAAATATCCGTGGAATTTCTGTTAGAAATTGAGAGGAATTGTTTTTATATTAATAATATTTAGGACATAATACCGCATACCCCAGGGTCGATCTGAAGCTTTATATAGGAAACCATGAACAAATTAGAGACAAGCTAAAATTTGGTTATATAAGTTTGTATTGGGGTCCTTAAAATACCACCAAACCCCACCGGTAATCTGCCGTGCCCGTCACCCCTAAACAACCCCCAATAGGGGTGAAAATCGGATTTTTTTTAGTTTTTTGGCAATATCTTAAAAACAAAGCTATATACGAAAAAATATGAAGACAGGAAAATTAAAGAGCATACAATTTCCTATAAAGTTACGTTTAGCAGATATATTTTGCTTTACCAGTGGTGGAGTTATCGTATTGTAAATTCCAGTATATTTTAACAAAATACACATTTCCCACAAAATAATTACGTTACATTAATATATTTTACGTCTTTTACGCCAAAACAGATTAAAACTATAATAATACATAAAATATGAGTTTTTTATGTAGTAAGTAGCACAGTTGCTATTTCTTAAATAAACTAAAATACTTACAGGTTATGTTTAAGTTAATGAATATAATGTATGTTTTTAAGTACTTATTATCCAATATATTTTATCTGCATGTTGAGATTTCGTCTTCCGCCTGTAAATCCTCAACTGCCCTATTAAAACAGGTTACGACATGAGCATGCACTTTTGCAACCACCTGATGAACAGTTGCAAAAAATTTGTTTAAGGAACCGTTTGGGGTCTATATCTTGATACATCTGGACTGGAGAGATTCCGGAATCACTAGAAATCCATCTCCAGTCCTGGAGTGGTAAGCTATTATTCAACCATGCTTGACCCTAAAAGTTAATCATACATGTAAATAAAATAGGTATGTAGAGTTGCTGGATGAAATGTCCTATATGTATGGTACTGAGCTGCATTTATGATCGGTGGAGGTGAAGCCTGATTAAAATCTTTATTTAAACTTTGCTTTGCTACATACTGTTGGCAGAGAATGTATCTGACGTTATTCAAATCGGTACTTGTTCTATTTTTGACGTATACGGAAATAAAAAATGTCGAAATAAGGGTCCTCAATCTGTCTTTGGATATATTTGGATTGTAAAATTCTTCAAGAAGGTCAACCAACTTCTTCTTTTTCACAGTATTGACCAAATTAATTTTTCCCCTGGTAAACAGGCCAGATGTAGTATCACATCCGGAAATGGCTTGCATGGCAATAATAATAATAATAATAATAAACTTCTTTATTGATGGGCGAAGTTTAGTACAAAATACTATTCTTACACTTTATTTATTTATTTATTTATTTAACATTTATTAAAGGTCCCAACTTATGCTGCAACTTTGAAGTATTAGTAATTTTATTTGGTTTTGAACTTCTTCCTGGGCGTAGCATATACAAATTTTGTTTAGCGTAATGGAGAATATACGAAGAGAGCATACATACAGGGGCGAATGGCGACGCGGAAAACTACTCAGTTGCCTTGACATGCGGTATATATATGTCCTTAATATTATTAATATAAAAATAATTCCTCTCAATTCGTAATAGAAATTCACGGATATTTAAAATAATTATTTTGTTACATTTAATAGGCACGTAAAATGTTAAAGTTCTATTAACTAATACAAAATAATGTATGAAATTAGAATATAGTACTCCACTGGTATGTTTTTTATTTTTAATTTATTGATGTAAGAATGTATTAAATGTATTTACCAAAATATCCATATACATTGTTATGTATATTTAATGTCAAAATCCAATAAGTAAAGGCTAGAGAATATTTTTACAAAATACCCAATTATTAAAAATATAACTCCGCCACTGGTAAAGCAAAATATATCTGCTAAACGCAATTTTATAGGAAATTTTATGCCCTTTGCTATCTTCATATTTTTTCGTATATAGCTTTGTTTTTAAGATATTGCCAAATAACTAGAAAAAGTTCGATTTTCAACCCTTTCGGGGGTTGTTTAGGGGTGACAGGCACGGCGGATTACCGGTGGGGTTTGGTGGTACTTTAAGGACCCCAATACAAACTTATATACCAAATTTCAGCTTGTCTCTAATCTGTTCATGGTTTGACTGGATCGACCCTGAGCTATTTATAATATATAGGGTTTTATTTTCTATTTGTTGTTTACTTATCGTTCATTTTGGTCAATAAATATATATTTTTTAAATTTCTCTTGCTGCCTATCTTACTAATATCATATCCTCCTGCTTGTAAGTGTAATTTCAAGAGGTTTTCTATGAGGGGGGGCGGCAAGAAAATTTTCAGCCTAGGGGCTACAAGAAGTTAAATCCACCCCTGCTACCACCACTCAAGAGCATAATTATACAGAGTGCCTCTAAAAAAAAAAAAACCAAATTAAGAAATGCGGTTTTTTTTTTCTGGTTTCAACTAAATTTAAAATTAAATCATGTTACATGTGATTGCGATGGTTACTATGGAAACGGTTGTTTGTTTACAAATGATTATAAATTAATTAATCAAAGACTTAATACACTAATTAAGAATTTAATCAATTTTAATTCAATTAAAGTCGCCAAATAAATAAGCAATACCATTAACAAAACTTACAATAATACTCTAATATCTAGTTTTCCAACCCCTGGCTCTGATTACGTCTATGCATCTTTATAGTAACCATAGTAACCATTGTAACTATCACAATCATATGCAAAATGATTTAATTTTAAATTTAGTTGAAACCAGAAAAGAAAAACCGCATTTCTTAATTTGGTTTTTTTTTTCTTTTAGAGGCGCTGTGTATAATTATGCTCTTGAGTGGTGGTAAACAATACCACAGGGTTACCTTAAGGTCCATTAGTTTTGGTTATCCGCTTGTAAGAAATCCCACAGGGTGTTTCACTTTTTAACAAAAATTCAGAATGTTAGGATTTTTACACCATCCTGTATATGGACCATTCTTAGTCGGGTTTAAATTAATTTTTAAATAGGAAAAACTACAGGCTTTCAAACAAAAAAAAGATTTTGAAAATCGGATGAAAACTAACCACAAAAAAGACAAAACAAAAATGTCCGAAATTTTAGGTGTTGCGCTAATTTTTTGGCCAAGTGTAGATTCAAATATGATTAAATCAAAAAGAGTTAAGATTTTTAATTTTTTAAAAATTGGTTTACAATGGTCTAAATAATTAGCACCCGATAATATCCGAA
Source organism: Rhagium mordax (assembly GCA_963680705.1). Lineage (NCBI taxonomy): Eukaryota > Metazoa > Arthropoda > Insecta > Coleoptera > Cerambycidae > Rhagium > Rhagium mordax. The sequence continues at coordinate 47,423,390 of OY796660.1, read as the reverse complement.
CTGCTCTTTCTTGTAGCAAAAATATTATATTGAGATTAGTAGAGCTTGAATATCCCCAAAAGGTAATACAATATCTCATTTGTGACTCAAATAGAGCATAATATACTTGAAAGGCAGTCTCTCTGTTTAATTCTTGTGCAGTTTTTTTATTGCAAATAGACCCAATGACAGTTTTTTAATTAGGTACATATGATATATGTTTATCCCATTTTAGATTTTCTTCAATTTTTAAGCCTAGAAATTTATATTCTGAAACACGATTTAGAGAAATTTCATTTATTTTTATTTTTAGCGAGAAATTTTTGTTAAACAGAATGAATTTAGTTTTTTGAATATTTAGGGATAGTTTGTTGGAATCAAACCATTTTTTATCTGTGCCAGGTCCACATTTATGCTTTGCTGTAATATCAGTGCATCATTGTTGCTCCAGCAAATAGAGGTGTCATCAGCAAATAGTGTAAATTTGGCAGCAACTGGAAGGCTTGTAAGATCATTAATATACAACAAGAACAAAAGGGGACCTATCACTGAACCCTGTGGGACTCCTGTCAATATTGTTCTCTTCACTGATCGAATTTTGTTACCACTCGTATCATAGATTTGAACTAGTTGTTGCCGATTCTCCGTGACTAAATATAAAAAGAAGTTTCTATAAATATGGGCCTTCATAAAATTTTACAAAATAAGCTTTCCGTGTTCGGCTACACCCCCTTAAAGGGGTGGGCTAAAAAATGGTTTTTAATTTTTATCTCAAAATAGCGTAATCGGAAAAAGATGAAATTTGGCACATCTTGGTTACTAATCAAAAGGCATCTAACGAAATCATTTCATCCACCTAGCATGTACACAAAGGGGTGAAATTAACTACCCTTCTTGAAATTTTGTAAATATCTTTCAGTCGTAAAATCGACCATTTTTTTTTTTAAATTAAATTACATCTGCCTAGGTGATCAATCAAAAGCGATGAGCACGATTATATTAGTGTAAAATACTAAAAGTAGGCTGGTGTCAAATTATAATTTGACAATATTACGTACTGAAATGATCATTTGGTGCTTATAATTTGACACCAGCCTACTTTTAGTATTTTACACTAATATAATCGTGCTCATCGTAAATTTGTAAATGTAAATTTTCTGAACAACGGCTCGTCATATCAAAAAGTGCCAAAAGACATTAAATTTTTGTTTTTTCTTGCTTTATTGAATTAAACTGGAAACATGGGAAAATATCAGTGGCGGACTACTTTTTTGTAAAAAAGAGCCTTAGTAAAAATCCATATATCTACGCCCATGGTTAAGTAAAGTAGTTTGTTATTCTAAAATAGGCCTCTAAATTGTATGTAAATAATTGGTAAGTTTGGATTCGATTCTTCTTAGCATTCTGGAAATATAAATATGTATAAATCCATATTTATTTTCAAACTTTAACACCCTGTATCTCGAAAACTAAGCATTTCTCAACCTATGTTTATATGAACTTTTTTTAATAATTTTCAAATGACTATCGACTGTTAAAGTCCTGTTACAAAAAACTGGAACACCCTGTATAATCCAAAATTGCTTTGTCTGTCTAGTTTTGTTTTATACTTTTTGTTTGTTTTTTAATATATTAAATGTGTAATATTTTTGTTAATTTAAATAAATTTAACACGCTATGGTTGCTGGCGGCAATTGGCTAGACATATCTAGCTCATATGGCGAGCAAGATAGAGGCTACTTTTTAATAAAACACACGTACGGGACATATGTACCCCGTATTGCTAAGTGGCGCGTACGACTACGGGATTCTATAGACCCGTATCGCTCCCACAGCAATAGGCAAATATCAGATAACGCAGCGAACGTGTTAAAATCATCACTAGCCGTATTTCTTTTTCAACATTGAATAGCTCCGTCATTTTTTATCCAAATATCGACGTTAATAAGGCAAAACGTCGTAAGCACCAAAACCAAAATTTAACAGGAGGCGCAAAAAACATTTGTAGCATAAAAATTCTGTAATCAATAAATTTTAATACTAGTGGCACTTGAGGCAGTACTTTAAATATGACGTTACAGAAAAATATTTCACTTTGAACGTTCAGAAAAAATAAGAAAAATCGAAAAAATGTCGCTTATGCCAAAGGTTTGGTTTCTTTGGCGTTTATGCCATTTTGGACATGTCGCTTAAGACCTTTAAGCATAGTATATCTGGTTCGATTTGGCGCTTACGCATACCTTACGTCAAACGCGTTTGTAAACTAGAGAGCATAACTATAGCGCCACCCCATATTTTGCAGTGTTTGTCCACTTAACATTACCAAGGTTACCAAGGACTTAGGAGGTAAGAGAGTACACTAAAAGAGGGTAATTAAACAAGTCTTAGTTATGTTTTAAGTTTTTTTTATAAAATTAACGCATAAATTAAGAAAACATCCTGAATTTATTGGTGCATAACTATAGCGCCTATTGGATAAAACTCAACAAAACCACTAACAAACAAAAATCAATAATGTGTAACGTCTCCATTTTTACGAATGACTTCAAATAGTCTATTATTCATACTGTCCACCAGGTTATTTAAGACTTCAGGCTCCAAATTAACCCAAATCTCTTCTATGGCAGTCTTGAGTTCACAAAGAGTATCGTACTTCTTATTATTGGCATACAGCCGTCGAACAATAATTCCCCAGAGGTTTTCAATTGGATTTAAATCCGGCGAGCATGCTGGCCACTCCAATAAATCAATTTCATTCTCAAGGAACCACTCCATGGACTCTCTGCTAACGTGAATTCGAGCATTGTCTTGCTGGAACTTAAAATCAACATTGTTGTTTTCATTTAAAAAGGGGAGCAAATGATCTTGAAGCACATCAGTATATTCTCTGCTATTCATACGTGTTGATGGATAAGCTAGGGTCAAAACATTTGCTCTTGTAAAGGCACCCCACACCATTAATGTTCCTCCTCCAAAATTGCGCTTTGTTAGAATTTCGGGTTCTTTTCTCAGATCGCGCCAGTAGCAATTAAATCCTAGAAAGTTTAAATTATTTGGAAAAAAATCATTTTAGGTGATATTTTCTGATGAAAAGAAATTTAAACTTGATGGTCCAGACGGATTTAATTGCTACTGGCGCGATCTGAGAAGAGAACTTGAAATTCTAACAAAGCGCAATTTTGGAGGAGCATTAATGGTGTGGGGTGCCTTTACAAGAGCAAGTGTTTTGACCCTAGCTTATCCATCAACATGTATGAATAGCAGAGAATATACTGATGTGCTTCCAGATCATTTGCTCCCCTTTTTAAATGAAAACAACAATGTTAATTTCAAGTTCCAGCAAGACAATGCTCGAATTCACGTTAGCAGAGAGTCCATGGAGTGGTTCCTTGAGAATGAAATTGATTTATTGGAGTGGCCAGCATGCTCGCCGGATTTAAATCTAATTGAAAACCTCTGGGGAATTATTGTTCGACGGCTGTATGCCAATAATAAGAAGTACGATACTCTTCGTGAACTCAAGACTGCCATAGAAGAGATTTGGGTGAATTTGGAGCCTGAAGTCTTAAATAACCTGGTGGACAGTATGAATAATAGACTATTTGAAGTCATTCGTAAAAATGGAGACGTTACACATTATTGATTTTTGTTTGTTAGTGGTTTTGTTGAGTTTTATCCAATAGGCGCTATAGTTATGCACCAATAAATTCAGGATGTTTTCTTAATTTATGCGTTAATTTTATAAAAAAAACTTAAAACATAACTAAGACTTGTTTAATTACCCTCTTTTAGTGTACTTTCTTACCTCCTAAGTCCTTGGTAACCTTGGTAATGTTAAGTGGACAAACACTGCAAAATATGGGGTGGCGCTATAGTTATGCTCTCTAGTTTATTAATGTATGTACAGAGATGTCGCTTATGTCTATAGCAAACGCAGGAAAGAATTATTCAATCTAGACACAAGTTTAGGGGAACAAATTTTTCATTTCAGTATAACACAAAACAAACATTTGAATAAAATGCAATAAAATAAAAAACAAATAAACATTGTAGTAAGTTTTTATTGAATAGGAGAATCCTAATATACAAATTCATTTAATATAGTAGTTTACAAAATAATTTTTAACATAACGTAATAATACAACATAATACAATATAACATAATAGTAAAAACATAATATATATACCGGGTAGTTCAAAAAAAACCGGAATTTTTTATTTCTCTAATAGTTTCGCCAATTTTTAACCGATTGTAATTATTCAAAAACTAAATTATAACTAAAAGATCACGTTATGAGGTAATACAAATATATTTTAATTACTTTTAAAATTGTAGATGGCGTTTGTCATCAAACTTGGGCCTTCTTTAAGATCGGCTGGAACTTTTTTTGCTAAATAAACAATGAAAAGATTGAGGAAATATAATAGAATAAACATTTGTGAATATTTTAAGACATCAAACACTAAAATCGCCCAGTTGGTTCCGAAGATATAGTCCGTAACATAAAACCGTTTTATCACAATTTTGTTGATATTCTATGCCACTCGTCTAAACACCAATATTTATTTTAGTCAAAACGGCATTAAAATATATTTATATTACCTCATAACATGATCTTTTAGTTACCGGGTGACCACGAAATGAGGCTCGCCCTTATGTCTTCTTTGTTTTACAGGATATAAATTTCTAATTCGGACACATCAAATAACGGTTAAATATGCATTATTTCAACCATTTTATCACTTTCTGTCACTTCCGGTTTTACCGGAAATGACACTAACTTTTAAATGGAACACCCTGTATATTTTTACATTTTTGGATTCAGGAGGTCATTTTGAATACAGTTAAGGCATATTGAGATAAAAATATTATTGACAGACATTTTTATGAGCAAATTTAATTTTTGATCTAGGCGGCCGTGACCTCAAAAAAATGTTTTGTTTTGCTTCAATAATTAATCAAAAAATACAATTATGATATTACCTATGTCGTATGACATTTGTGTTATAAGATCTTAAACATTTCGGAAATTGTTTTTCCAGAATAACTTATTTTTTTTATATGGCACCATGGTGACTCAGTATAGCCCTGTATGTTTTGCTAATAACATTGACCTCTTATTAAATAATGTCTATAAACCCAATATTCCTACATTTTTTTGTGGGGACTTTAATATTAATTTTGATGATCATTGTCCTAATAACGATGCTAATTTTTTATGCAATGTTTTAAAAACTTATAATTTAAACAAATGTATTTATGATTATACTAGAGTCACAAATGAGTCTAATACTATTATTACTCTCACTCTTCACTATCTTTGTTTTGGTTGAAACCAGATACCAGCTACCTAAACCAAAATTATTAAACAAGTATATTGCGGACGAGAAACAACTAATATTAATTTAATAAAAATAATAATAAATGTCAAATAAGTATTGTGCTGGTCGGCATCCTTAGACTTCCGTCGCACCGACCTGTAATGATAACGTATAAAATGGTGTATGCATACACAGGGGAACATAAAATTGTTGTAAAATAAATATAGATAGCAACAGTAACCAATGTGGATCGAGTAGGCAGAAAATAAAATAAAATATGTTGTGTATAAAACAGATGAATTGTAAATTATATTGAATTTGAGAAGTGTCAATAAAACTAATAATTTATATAAAGTATCTATAATTTCCCATAGTAGTAATTAAAATTACAACAGGTTACGGGCCCAGTACAGAGCCATTAATAATAACATTTAAAACATAATTGAAACATTAAAGGAAGATAAATTAATTTGGTTAGGATGGATAATACAAAATATAATATAACCAAGTTGAATGGAACCAATTATCAATTATGGAAATATAAGGTGGAATTATTGTTATTAAGTAATGATTTATGGGAAGTTATTAAAAATGATTTACCATCAACTATAAGTGATTCATGGAAGATTAAAGATGGGAAAGCTAGAGCAACAATTGGTTTGTTAATTGAAGATGATCAGGTTGTCCATATAAGAGATACAGAAACTGCAAAAGAAGCCTGGTTAAAATTAAAATCGTATCACGAGAAGTCTACAATTTCAAATAAAGTATTTTTATTGAAAAGATTATGTAGAGCAAGGTTGGCAGATAATGGTGATATGGAACAACACATAAATTCAATATTGGAAGTTAATCAACAATTGGTTGGTTTGGGAGAACAATTAGCTGAAAATTTAATAGTGGCATTTATGTTATGTAGTTTGCCAGAAAGTTATGACACACTAGTAACTAGTTTGGAAAGCAGACCAGAAACTGATCTTACTCTTGAATTAGTTAAAAGTAAATTAATACAAGAATATAAACGAAGAAAAGAAAATGATTTAACTAAAGAAGCTGGTAATGAAGGAATAGCATTAAAAATAAATAATGGAAAATTTATGTCAAGTAAAAGTAAAACATGCTATTATTGTAATAAAAGTGGTCATATAAAGAAGAATTGTTTTCATTATAAAAATAAACTGAAAAATAATCGAATTAATGCAGTGAATTCTATAGAAAACAAAGAAAATGATATAGATATATGTTTTAATATGTCAAAGAAGGTTTTAAAGAATGCTTGGTATATTGATTCTGGAGCTACTTGTCATGTTACAAATGACAGAGAATTTTTTATAAATTTTGTTGACAATAAAAGCGAAATTGAATTAGCCGATGGTAGTAAAGTATTATCACATGGAACTGGTAGTGGAATACTGAAATGTATATTAAAAAATGATGAAGTCATTAAAGTAACAGTTAAAGATGTGTTATACATACCAGAATTGGAAACAAATTTATTGTCAGTTAAAAAATTGACAAATATGGGTTTAAAATTATTATTTACCAATAATGAATGTGAAATTCAACATAATGGAAAAGTTGTTGCTTATGGTGTATTAAATAATGGGTTATATAAACTTAAAAATATAGGAAGTACAGAACAACAAGTTTTGGGTGCGTGGTCTGGTGGTGAAGCCACTGAATGCATACATGTATGGCATCGAAGATTTGGACATTGTCACCCAACATCAGTTGAATGTTTAGTTAAAAAACATATGGTTAATGGTATAAAATTATCTAAATGTAAAAGTAAAATGATATGTGATATTTGTTTGAGAGGAAAAATGACACGAAAAGCATTTCCTCAAAAATCACTTACAAAATCCAATGGTATTCTAGAAATAATACATACAGATGTTTGCGGCCCTATGCAAACCGCAACACCTAGAGGAAATAAATATGTATTGACTTTTATTGATGATTTTTGTAAATATACAATGGTGTATTTAATGAAGACAAAGAATGAAGTATATGAAAAAACGAAAGAATATGTTAAAATGGTAGAAACAAAATTTAATAGAAAACCAAAGATAATCAGATCAGATGGTGGTGGAGAATATAGAAGTGAAAATTTAAGAAATTATTTAAGAAGTGAAGGTATTCAATATCAAGTTACAGCACCTTATTCGCCACAACAAAACGGGGTTGCAGAGAGAAAAAACAGAACATTATTAGAAATGACAAGATGTATGTTGTTTGATTCAAATTTAGATAACAAATATTGGGGTGAAGCTTTAATGACAGCAAATTATATACAAAATATTATACCAAAAGAAACTGATAAAATAATTCCTACTGAAGTGTGGAATAATGAACAAGTTGATGTGAGACATTTAAAAGTTTTTGGTAGCGAGGTGTATATGCATATTCCAAAAGAAAAAAGAAGAAAACTTGATGAAAAAACAAGAAAATACATTTTTGTCGGATATGAGAGTGGAAGTAAAGCTTACAGATTATTGGATACAACTACAAGCAAGATTTATATTAGTCGAGATGTTTATTTTATAGAAAATTGTCATAATGGTTTTTATAAATCTAATGAAGAAAATGATAAACATGATGTAGAAGTAAAATTAAATGAAAATAATGACTATTGTAGTATTGAAGCAATAGAACATGAAGAACAAGAACAAGAAGAAGATAATGGTGAATATCAAACTGAAAATAGAGAAATTGAGGAAGAAAAAGATGAAATTGAAGAAGATGGAGTATTAAATAAAAAAGAATTGACTTTAAGAAGATCAAATAGATCAACAAAAGGCGTTACACCAATAAAATATGGAGATTTTGTTAATATGGTTAATTTAGTAAATAATGAATTAATTGAACCAAAAACAGTAAAAGAAGCTTTATGTAGTAGTGACGCTGAAAAATGGTTAATAGCTATGAATGACGAAATTAATTCAATGAACGAAAATGAAACTTGGTTTTTAACTGAATTACCAGAAAATAAAAAGGCTATAGGTTGTAAATGGATATTCAAAAGAAAGCTTGATGAAAATGGTGAAATAAAGAAGCAAGAAAATTTAGTTGAAATTCGATCAACATTGAGAAGGGGTGTTGTAAAATAAATATAGATAGCAACAGTAACCAATGTGGATCGAGTAGGCAGAAAATAAAATAAAATATGTTGTGTATAAAACAGATGAATTGTAAATTATATTGAATTTGAGAAGTGTCAATAAAACTAATAATTTATATAAAGTATCTATAATTTCCCATAGTAGTAATTAAAATTACAACAAAAATAACGTACAATTAGCACAAAAATAAAATAAACACACATACATAAAACAGAATAAAGTAAACTTAACAACTAATAAAATATAATGGTGGAGCTCCAAGCGCTTCCAGGTAAGACTAAAAGTACCAGGAATTGCACCTGCAGTTAGTCCTCCTGACCCAGAGCAAAAATACCATGCTCTGTACCAGAACAAAGTACCAGGCACTTTTACGTCCTGCAGTGTTCTGCCTACTTACGCTAAAACATACTGCTTACTCTTGTTCCTTTCCATACCGTATCCAGGGTTTCATGTTTTCTAACCCAGCAATACCCTTATACGATATGCGCGAACGAATGGCACCAGGTATATCTCGTACCTTATATCGATCGTTCTCCAACACTTTGCTGATCCTGAACGGACCTCGCCACTTCGGCAGCAATTTCCTGCTGGTCCCGGTGTTTGGTGAAGTAGTAAGTCGCAAAAGTACCAGATCGCCTTCATTATATTGCGGTCCAGAAATGCGCCCTTTATCGAACAGACGTTTCTGTTCAGCTTGATGATCTGTAGCTAATTTCTGCATTTGTTCGCGAATAGCAGTCACATCTACTGATCGAAAGTCACCTGTATCTGAAAGTTTCGTACTTGTGACACGAAAGCCCATGAGTGCCTCGCTGGGTGTAACGCCTATAGCTTTATTAACTGTACCATTTAAACCTAATTGTAAATTATGAATATTTTCGTCCCATTCTTTATTATCAGTATTGCTTCCCATTGCCGCCAATGAATCAGTAATTACCTGATTATATCTTACAACCTGTCCGTTCCCTCTTGGAAGGGCTACAGCGTTGAAGTGGTGGTTTATTCCGTATTCTTTGACAAATGTTAGAAATTGTTTTGACGAAAAAGATTTCCCTTGGTCACTAATTATGCGAGTAACTACCCCAAATGTTTTAAACATATCTTTAAATGCGTTAAGGACATGTTCAGTTTTAGTATCTTTAACAGGATATAATAAAATAAATTTTGTGAATGCATCTATTATTACAAAAATATATGAATTGTCCGCCGATCGACATATATATATATATAAACACACATATACATATACATACATACCCACATATACACATATATACACACATACATACATATACATATAAACAATAACAATAAGTGATAAACTAATCAATTGACTTAATATAATTCATAATTTTTCGTTTAAATTGTGATACAGAATTAGATTGCTTTACATCATTTGGTAACTTATTATATTGGTCGAGACCTTTTTACAACAAAATTTTCATGGTTTGACTTAGATCTTGCCTTGGTATATAGAATTGGTTGTTATTTCTTGTATTATATTGATGTATTTGGTTGGCAAAAAATATAAATTTGTTTAAATATGTAGGTATTAAGGTATTTAAAATTTTGAAAATAAAAACCATAGCCATGTAAAGCAATCTATCTTTTACAGACAACCACTGAAGACAAGAAAGCATATGTTGGATTGAAGTATATCGGCTACATTTCAAAATAATTCTCATTCCTCTATTTTGTAATTTTTGAAGGGCAGTTATTTTATTTTAATCAAAAGAATACAATAGACTGGCACAGTAATCGAAGTGAGGTTGTTTAGAAGTGAGGTGTTGTAAACGGTAATTTTAGTTTTCGCTGATAACTTTTGAGATATTCTAGAGAAGTATAATTTTTTTGCTATTTTTTTTTTTGTATATATACAAAATGCGAATTGAATTGCAAATGATTTTCCAATATAAATCCTAAATATTTTATTTCAGTAACTATATCAATTTTTTCATTATCAATTGTTAAACTAATTTGGTTAGTGTTTATAGTTTCATATTTATATGGTGTGGTAATAATCATTGCTTTAGTTTTAGTAATATTTAATTTTAATTTATTATTTTTGAAATACAGAGAAATTTTTTTGAGTGAATTATTCATTTTATTTATTGCTATATCTAGATTATCATTGCTTACTGACAGCAACGTATCATCAGCAAATAGATTTAAAAAATCGCAATCATGAAACTCATTGATATCGTTGATATAAATAATAAATAATAAGGGACTCAAGACACTTCCCTGAGGTATTCCATAATTATTAACTATCGATGAGGATAAGCTATCCCCAATTTTCGTTATTTGTTTCCTATTAGATAAATAGTCCTTTAACCAATTTAAAACTTTATCTTGAATACCAAACATAGTGAGCTTTTTAATTAATATTGCACGATCAATGGTTTCAAAGGCTCGTTTCAAGTCTAGAAAAACAGCTACAGTGTAATTTCCTTTGTCCAAGTTATGTTTCCATTCCGTTATTGTTAATTGTAAGGCTGATTCACAGGAATGATTAGCACGGAATCCAGACTGATTTACAAACCATAAATTATTGTTATTAAAATAATCAATTAACTGATTATATACTACAATTTCTAAAAGTTTTTCAGGTCTAGGTAGCGTATTAATTGGTCGAAATTCCAGGAATTATGAGTGTTGTTAACTTTCTCTATAGGAATTACTGTGCTAGTTTTTAAATTGTCAGGAAATTTGCCAGAATCAAGAGAGGTATTTATGAAATGCAGCCAAACATGTCCAATAACTTCAAATGATGTTTTAATTAATTTATTACTCAGTATGACATTTGTAGACCCTTTATTATTTAATTCTTTAACCATTTTGCGTAATTCTTGCATGGTAATTAGTTTGAAATTGTTTAAATTAGAGTTAGTATATTTAGCAGTACTAGCTTTATATTCATGACTACCAATGCCATCGACAATTTCCTCAATACTATGAATAAAATATTTATTAAAGTTTTCAGCAATATGTAATTCATTTTTGTAATATGTTATTTCGCCATTAATTTCAAATTGTATACCGTTATTAAAGTTAGTATTATAGTTTCTTGGATTTATTTATCTATCATAGTAGGGTTAAGAGAGAGAGAGTACTGTTTTGTGTATTAGCAATATTAGTGCAACTACTGAACCTTCAGAAAATGTTTTTACACTAATGTGCACTTAAAAATCTGGTGAACAGTGATGCATAAAAGTTGTTAACTTTAAACTAGTACCAATTAACAAACACATTGTTTAAAACAAAACACTGAAAGTTTTTCTACTTCTTTTTTTGTCTATAAAAACTACATTAGAATACTTATCAGCAAGCTGCTTTTTGTCCTTGCCAGGACCGGACCACAAAAATTTAAATACATATTCTATAAATGGCAAAACTGAATGGACAAAAAAAATAATATGGACTGCTTAAACCATGAAGAATGTAGAAACAAAAACTTGGACCTGAAGCAAATAGTAATTTGCGATGAATGCTCTAGGGCCTACTGCAAAGTATGTGCAGGAATTGCACCAACAGAGACAAGAGTCATGGAACTAACTAAGATAAGACTGCGATATCACTGTCCCAATTGCAGCTTAATGTTAAGCAAGGTACAACTCCTAAATAACCAATTAACAGAGGAAAACAACTTATTAAAAAGAAAACTCCACGAACAAACGTCTATAATACAAAAACTTGAAAGCCTTGAGCATGAATTTAACAAATCGCATGAAGTATACTTACAGACCATAAAAGAAACCTCTGCTACACTGCAATTAAACTATCAAAATGAACTAGCAGTTCTAAAAACCGAAATTAGGAATATTCGTGATAGTAACGTTGATCTAGTGCGACTATTGACAGCGCCAGATAAATGTGGCATGAACCCTCTGAGAAAAATAAACACAGATAAAAGTAATGGGAACAATAAAACCCACACAGAAACAATCACCACTATGAAACCCCCAAATTTAGTGGTACCCATAGCAAGAAATCAAGAAATGAATGATAGTCACCCCTATAAAACTGCACTGACAAGTAACATAAACACTTCCAACATAAACATAAATAAAAATAAAGTCACACCTGATGAAACAAATACTGCAAATACAACGAAGAAAGAAGACCAAGGTTTTCACTCAGTGAGGAGAAGAAGCCGTCCAAAAGTTGGTAATGGGGAAGAGGATAACAACTTTCATGGAAGAGATTACAACAAAAAGAAAAAAATATGGCTGTTTATCTCTAAAGTGCCAGATTGTGTAACTGCCAGTAATGTTCAAAATTATATTGTTAACCGAACAAACACAAAAGATGTATACGTAAAAAAATTACCAACAGTTCATAAAGTCAAAGACAATCAGTCGTATATGATAGGGATGATAGGGGTAGAACCACACCTGTTAAACACGGTTTATGATCCACGTTTCTGGCCAAAAAAGGTCACTTTTGATAGATTTAACTTTAGACTAGGAAGACGTTTTCTGGATAAACCCAATTCTGAAACAGACAACATACAAGCGACGAATCCTAACAGCGACAATCCAAATTCTTTTTTAGACCAGTAATTCCTAAAGCTAAACACATTTCCACAATAAAAAATGTTTCCGTTTTCCATCTAAACGTTCAATGTCTCAGGAATAAATTACTAGAAATAGAACATTATGTAATATTGAATCCCTCTGTGCAAATTATTTGCATCACTGAGCACTGGTTAATATCAAGTGAGGTATCATGCTATAACATTGAAGGTTTCAATATGATAAGCTGCTACTGTAGAGAAAGGGTAAAAAACGGAGGCTCCTGTATATATCTCCACAAAAACTTACATGCAATTGAATTAACCGACATCACAAAACTATCTGTCGAGCAAGTTTGTGAGTTGTCTGCCTGTTACATAAAAAGCTCTAATCTAATCATAATCTCTGTCTATAGATCCACAAAACTAACAAAAGTCGATGACTTCTTACGCATAATGTTTGATGTGCTGAAAGTCACCGAAACATTTGACAACAAAATAAATATACTTCTAATCGGGGATTTTAACGTACATTTTAATGACATTTATGACACATATACACAAAAAGTACTGCAATTTTTTATGACGTACAACTTGCAACACGTAATTGTTGAAACTACACACAATAAAGGAAACTGTTTAGATAATGCCTTTACCAACTTTAATAGTGGCAAAGCCCTCATTATACCACTAGGGATATCAGATCATGATGGTCAGATGGTTGAACTGGACTATTGCGAGTTGAGACATGTAAAGTGACGTCAGTAAAAAAAACTAAAAGAAAATTCACTAATGAAAACTTACATGACTATACTTCATTTATTTAAACAAAGAGGACTGGTCTGAAATCTATCTCGCGGAGGCAGCAGAACAAAAATTTGACCTATTCCAAAATACATTTATGCACTACTTTAACATATGCTTTCCACCAATGTCAAATCAAAAAAGATCTAACAGGGCAAAGAATTGGGTGACGCCTGAGGTTACCAATGCAAAAAACAAGTTACTATTTCTACATAGTTACTATCAGTTAAACCACACTGTACTGAATAAAGAAAGTTATATGGAGTTTAAAAAACAGTACAACTATTTATTAACAGCAACCAAGCAAATATATTATCAAAATAGATTGGACGAATCAGATAACTATCAAAAAACTGTATGGGATATAGTCAATGCAGAAACTGGAAGACACAGTAAGCCAAATACATACACAGAAAATCTGTCGGCAGATCAACTCAACGACTTCTTCATAAACAATGCAGAGACTATTGGGCAAAACCTGCAGGTTTCTCAATATAACATCATAAACTACATGGACAAAAAACTACAAAACTATCAGTCTATGTTCCACAAACCTGTCACTGCTGATGATATCAGAATAATAATTGCAAAACTTAAAAACAAAAAAACACAAGATATTGATGGATTGAACACTTACATCATAAAAAAGTGTTCCTCTTTTGTGACAGTTCCGCTAGCAAATATAATAAATGCATGTTTGCTGGAAGGGTGGTTCCCCACAGTACACAAGAAAGGTGATCCCGATGAACCAAAAAATTACAGGCAAATATCTATTTTACCAGCTTTTTCAAAAATTTTAGAAAATATAATATTTAATAACATGGTTCAATACTTTAACTCTAATGAAATACTATGTCCACAACAATTTGGATATAGAAGTGGGATGTCGACCACTGATGCGATACTATCCTTAACACATAATATTAAGAAGGCATTTGAAAACAAACAACAATATCTGGGTGTATTCACAGATCTAACGTCGGCTTTTGACTGTGTCGACCACAATATCCTGCTCTGCAAACTAGAGCTTTATGGAGTACGAGGAAGTTGTCTAGACTTAATTAAGTCTTACTTAGAAAATAGATCACAACTAGTAGAATGCAACAATGAAAAAAGCAAACCCATGCAGATAAAGAGAGGGGTGCCACAGGGGTCTGTGCTGGGACCTTTGCTCTTCCTCGTATACATCAACGATCTGCCAAACCACTTAAAGACCTTAAACGTTTCAACAATAATGTATGCAGATGATTCCACCTTTGGGACAAGCATAGTTGAGGAAGATGACAGACAGCTTATCCTTGCACAGATACTGGAAAAGGCCAAAGCCTGGTTTGCACCCAACCGATTGTTGTTAAACGAAAGCAAAACTGTAGCGCTAACATTTCAATCCAAGACTAATGCAGAAGAACGTAAAAACATAAAATTTTTAGGAGTTATCATAGATAGACATTTAAACTGGGTGGATCATATCAATACACTCTGCAACAAACTGACCAAGTCGGTCTTTGCAATTAAGAAAATTAGAAAAACCGTAAATGAACCAGCGGCAAAAACAACATACTACTCACTTTTCCATTCCCAGTTAACCTATGCAATACTTGTATGAGGAAATGCAGCTCATTGCCACCTACAAAAAATCTTTATATTACAAAAATCTGCAATAAGAAGCATAGTTGGTGCTAAATGGGATGACAGTTGCAGACCTCTGTTTAAATCTTTACAAATAATGTCACTTTTCTCTATCATAGCATACCATAATGTTCTGCAAGTGAAACAAAACATGAATAAATACACAACTCATGCCGAAGTGCATCAGCACGATACAAGAAATAAAGGTAACCTAGTAATACCTCAAACCAGGCTGCAGAGAAACAATAATGTGGGTGTTAAAATGCTAAATGCTTTACCCATGTCATTTCGCAATCTTTCATTTAATGTATTCAAAAATAGACTAAAAAAAATTCTTACAGAGAACTGTTTATACACCATTGAGGAATACTACAAAGTCATTGAAGATGAAAATAATTTTATTTTTTAGGGTAGGAAATATAGCATGTCAATAGTTAGTAGTAATTTCTATATCTATATTGTTTGTTAACCCAGTAAGTTTGTCTTATAATTTTTAATGTAATAATATATGTATTTTATTTAATTTTAATTTAGTACAACTTATAAAATATTATAAGGAGTGGTAGGTATATGTCCAACCATCTTGACGTATCTATAAAATGTATTTTTTCTAAAGATCAATAAACTATTATTATTATTATTAATTTTTTTAAAGTTTTCCACATTAAGTATGCATTTTCTCTGTGTTTATCTATTTCACTATAATAAAATTGTTGCTCCTTTATTTTCAGAAGGTTAACTACTTCATTTCTTATTTTTTTATAATTTTGCCAATAAGGTATGCGCATGATTTTTTAATTAAATGTAATTTTGTAAATTAACTTACTAAATGGCTATCGCAATAATAAAAAACGGTTAAAATGTAACCCATTACCCAAAAAAAATTAACAAAAATTGGTTATTCCACAAATGACTGTGACGTCATGCAAATGGCTGCTGTGGTGTTGTGACGTCAGAAACTCGCATTTCCATTTAATGTTTGTTAAAATAGCGTTTAATGCAGCATTTTACAATGGAGAACAAGGATATTATTGATTTTAAGCATCCAAGGTACTGTTAAATACCGCAGTGCCAGTAGTCCATAAAAAAAAACACAAGAAAAAAGATTTGTCTCATTACCAATATACGATCAAGCTCTAAATTATGAAAAAACGAAAATTATGGTTACGTACCATGAGGAGTGAAACTGATATATCAGGGGTTGTATGTAAGGATCATTTCAACGTAAGTGCGATTTTGTACCTTTTTAAAATCATACAATTTTAGGTTAGGTACTTATGTATTTTACTTTTTTTTTCAATTAGAAGATTTAGAAAACTATATGATGTTTAAATTAATGGGTAGTTACATACATTTAAAAGATTATGTATTTTGATTGTCAAACTGGTAGAAAAAGGCGCCTTCCACTTAAAAGTAGTACAGCAACAAAGAGAGCAACATTGGCCAAATTATCTCTCTGGGCTTTTACAAAATCTGTCCCACTCACTTTTCCGTGAAAAATGTTAATATTTAACACCGAAATGGCACATTGAATCTACACGTAAACAGTATGACATATTGCACAACGGAAAACATAAAAGATTATCTAAAGTTCTGTCAAAAAAACCGGTGATTAACGTCACGGTGAGATTCGAATTCCATCGTTTGTTCTCGGCCAGTGGTCATAAACTAAAAAATAATATGAATTTTAATTAACAAATACATAAATACAGGGTACATTGTTGATAAAATTTTATTGTTATTAATTTTTTTATAGCATTAACTATCTTTTATAACCAATTTTGCTTAAAAATCTCACATATGCGCATACCCTATTATCATTAGTACTATTAATTTTAAATATCTTATATGCATTATCTCGTTCTTTCTTTTTATTTATGATTTCATTGTCATACCATGGTAAGTCATTTGTAGAACAGTTTATAGTTTTGATAGGTGCAACTTGATTTAGAACAATTTCACAATTATTTAGCAAATTATTATAAATTTGATTCACATCAGTAGAATCAAGCTCAAAATTACAATTAATTAAATTCATATTTATTTTGAACAAATTTTCATCACTGAGACTTCGAAATTGTTTCTTAATGATATTGCCACTATTATTATTACAGGTATTTGAAAAATTTGCTGAAATTATTGAGTGGTCAGTTATTTTGGGTTCATCATGAATGTTAATAACTATATTTTCGAAATTTGATAATACATAATCTATCAAAGTTGAACTAACATTAGTACATCTAGTACATATTTTTACATTTTGCTTTATTCCATACACCTCAAGTAGTCTTCTTATTTTTACGGAATAAAATTCATCAGAGATAGTTCAAATTAAAATCGCCTATTAAGATACTTCGAATATCACCACATAAAACATCTTCACATATATGTTCAAAATTTTCAAGAAAAACTGAATGGCTCGCACTAGGTGAATGATATATACATCCTATTAACCAGTTTATTCCACAATATTTCACTTTAAGTACTTTTCACCAATAATTCCCATCTAGTACATATTCTTTATGCAATGAATAATTAATATTATTTCTTATATACAGGGTGGTCCGAAGTTTACCTGACAAACTTCGGCAGGTGATAGAGGGACTTAAAATAAGTGGAAAAGTTCCTATCAACTTATGTCCTTAAGTGATTGCTAATAAAGATACAGGGTGTTAAAATTTTGTGAAAAACAAACCATTTCTTTAATAACTCTAAAATTATTAAAGCTATTGACTTGAAATTTTAGGGGCGGCGATGTTTTTTAAGCCTCTATTGTTTTACGGAATCTTGCCTTTTTACTGCTTCCAGTGGCGCCGTTACGGGGTGGGGGAGTTAAATGTTTCGCCGAAACTATGTAACACTACTGCTTTATGCAGTTGATTTTGAGATTTTCCGAATATCTTCTCAATTTGGAAGAAAAAAGGTATGTTTTAATTTATTCGTACAACGCTTACTTTTCGAGTAAAATAGCAAAAAGAATTTCCATGACTAAACTTTACTGCAAATTTATCATTTATTTTACATTGCTGAACAATCTTGGCATCTTGATACCCAACATTAACACTATAAAAACTGACAGGGTGACAGGTCAAACATTGACTGACAATAATGTTTCATTGTTTACCATGGGCAACTAGGATTATTAATTTTATTGTTATTGTAGTAAAGGTTTTAGTGTTTTAGTAGAGATATAAAGCAAAAACAGCCGTTTTACTCGAAAAGTAAGCGTTGTACGAATAAATTAAAAGATACCTTCTTTCTTCCAAATTGAGCTGAGATTCGGAAAATCTTAAAAACAACTGTACAAAGCAGTGGCGTTACATAGTTTCGGAGAAAAAATTTAACTCCCCCACCCTGTGACGGCGCCACTGAAAACAGTACAAAGGCAAGATTCCGTAAAACAATAGAGGCTTAAAAAAGATCGCCGCCCCTAAAATTTCAAGTCAATAGCTTTCATAATTTTAGAGTTATTAAAGAAATGGTTTGTTTTTCATAAAACTTTAACACCCTGTATCTTTGTTAGCAATCACCTAAGGACATAAGTTGATAGGAACTTTTCCACTTATTTTAAGTCCCTCTATCATCTGCCGAAGTTTGTCAGGTAAACTTCGGACCACCCTGTATAATAAAACCCCTCCTGTATGCCTTGAAGTGGAATCACAACGAACCATTGAATAATTACTTATATCAAGTTCAAAGTTTTCAATATCATTTATGGTTCTTGATTCACTTAGTAAAATAAAGGCCGGATTGTAACATTTAATACTAGCAATTAACTGAGATTTATGTGATAATAAGCTTTGGATGTTTAAATATATGATGTATATCAGGATCATTTTTTAGTTTAAATTTTGTAATTTTTTTACAATACTAGGTCTATTATTAATATATTTAATGGTTTTGGTATCATCACCATTAGCTTTCAGCTCTTCTAATTGGTTCTTAATAGTACGAAAATAATTTTGCTGCCTTTTAGTTTGATCTCCAAATATACGCACATTTGCTGCTGGAATTTTCCTTTTATTTCTAAGTACATTCATTACGTCATCAGAATTATTGAGAACAACTTTAAGCAATCTGGTTTTGGATGGTTCATATTTTCCTAATCGAAATACCTTAACATTGGATAGATCAATGTTTATTTCTTTAAGTATATCATTAACGACTTTTTTATCTTCCTCAATTCTGTTTTCACGAGAATTGGCATAAGCAGGTTCCTTAATGTTAGAAATAATAATGTTTGAAGCTCTGCTTTGCCTTTCCATTAGTTCAGATACTATCTCTTCACACTCAACCCCGTCTACTTCTTGATGAATTATTTGATTTTTTTCTTGTATTTCCTTTTTTAGATCGGTTACTTGTTTCTTTAATTCATCTAGTTGGTGCATAATATCTGGGATAAACATTATACCCTCCTCACAATTTTCACATAAAAAAGTTAGTCTACATTTTTTTAAAGCAATACATCTGAATTCTGTATCTGTTAAATCACTACACTTTTTACATAGTATTTTCTTACAGCTATCACAATAAAATTCACAAATTCTTTTGGATCTTCTACTAGACATTTAATACCGAGTTTAATACATATCTTCGGCATTTTGGGCAGACTACGGTCCTGTTCACTGTATATGTTTATTATTTTACTTTAACATTAACTGAATATAGGAACTATATATTTTTATTTTCTAAATTTAAAAGTTGGAACATTTTCTTGCCTCTTGCGCTGGGCACCCATTTTTCATTGCAGTTGGAATTCATTCTGTAAAAGAGTATAAAAATGACGTAACCGCCACGTATAAATTAGCGTTTTGTTAACCGAAAATGTCACTTTAACAAAGATTCGCTTTTTAAAATATAAAATATAATTTATAAGTACTCATTTTATGACAGTTTTAGTAAAAAAATAAAAGCAAATTTTGCAGAATTCATGAAAACTTGTCACACTTACTTAACATAGGGACATGGCGCTTACGCGTATCGATAATTTACTATATTGTTTGGCGTAAGTGCCATTTATTTGTAACTCAAATTTAAGTGTTAAAAAATCTTTCATTAACATTTATTTTATTGTAAATGTATTCAAGTCATTGTTTTATATCATAATCACAATTAATACTTACATTTCAGGTACGAAGAAATTAATTATATACTTAGAAACACACCGTGCTGTGGCTATGGAACAACTGGCGCTTACGTCAAAAGAAACAACATGGACGAGTACATTGGCGCTTGCGCAACATTTAAACCAGTTTATTTCATTCAATAATTTTTTCTAAATTATACCAGTGATACCAAACAATGCAGCTTGAAAAGACGCTTACGCCGACGTGCCTAACTCATTTTTGAATAATTTGACGCTTACGCCGTTCTGCCTTATTAACGTCGATATATAACTATCATAAATTTTTGTAATCAGAAAAGAACGTTCTATCGACATATGTAAAAATATACAAGGTGTTCCATAAGAAAAAAGTACATTTTTTTATTCACCCTGTATATCGTTGGCTTTAGAAAACTCTGGTTAGCATATTCAAAAACTACGGAAAAAAATACAGAGGCTAGCATTTTGAAATTTAAAAATATCTTAAAAACTCGGGAGAAAAGGGGGTGGTTACTTTAACGTGGGATTCAGGAGGTCATTTTGAATACAACTAAGGCATATTGAGATAAAAATATTATTGACAGACATTTTTATGAGCAAATTTAATTTTTGATCTAGCCGGCCGTGACCCCAAAAAAATGTTTTGTTTTGCTTCAATAATTAATCAAAAAATACAATTATGATATTATGTCGTATGACATTTGTGTTATAAGATCTTAAACATTTCAGAAATCGTTTTTCCAGAATAACTCATTTTTTTTAAATGGCACCATGGTGACTCACTATGTTATTTTAATAAAGCATTTCATTACCGATAATTTGGTACCAAACACTTCATTATTTGTTCATATTATAATACATAAAAATTACATTCAACAAGATATAAATGAAAATAAACTCATAATATTTAACACTGAATTTCTATCAAATAGGTGCCTTTGATATGTATCTAACGAAAGAAACAAATGAATAGTTTGACAGCTCAAATGATATTTAAATCTATGAGCATCAGGTATTATTTTGCTGCGTATTAAAATCACAAAGTGACAAAGTGGATATGCTGTTGATATACGGGGAAAGTCACAGAAATAGTCTGGCAGTCCGTGATTTATATGCAGAATGCTATCCACTAAGAAAGTGTAGAACGAGAGCTGAGACAAGAGAGAGTAGCTCAAGAACACCACTTTGTCACTTTGTGAATAAACCATAATTTTTTAATACGCAGCATAATAATACCTGATTCTCATAGATTTAAATATCATTTGACATTTGAGCTATGAAACTATTCATTTGTTTCATTCGTTACATTTCAAAGGCACCTAGTATTTGATAGAAATTCAGTGTTAAATATTTTTATTTTCATTTATATCTTGTTGAATGTAATTTTTATGTATTTTAATATGAACAAATAATGAAGTGGTTGGTACCAAATTATCGGTAATGAAATGCTTTATTAAAATACCATAGTGAGTCACCATGGTGCCATTTAAAAACAATGAGTTATTCTGGAAAAACGATTTCCGAAATGTTTAAGATTTTATAACACAAATGTCATACGACATAATATCATAATTGTATTTTTTGATTAATTATTGAAGCAAAACAAAACATTTTTTTGGGGTCACGGCCGGCTAGATCAAAAATTAAATTTGCTCATAAAAATGTCTGTCAATAATATTTTTATCTCGATATGCCATAGTTGTATTCAAAATGACCTCCTGAATCCAAAAATGTAAAAATATACAGGGTGTTCCATTTAAAAATCGAAAGTTAGTGTCATTTCCGGTGAAACCGGAAGCGACAGAAAGTGATATGGTTGAAATAATGCATATTTAACCGTTATTTGACGTGTCCAAATTTGAAAATTATATCCTGTAAAACAAAGAAGATATAAGGGCGAGCGTCATTTTGTGGTCACCCGGTATAATCAAATCCTCAATGTTCTAAATCTTCAAACATTAGTACAACGTAGAACTAACGCAGATGTTGTTTTAGCATTTAAAATATGCAATAATATTATTGCTGTCCTGATTTACTATCTTTAATAGGCTATCATGTACCCCTAAACAACTAAGAGAATCATATACTTTTCATGTTCAGAACCATTGTACCTTATATGGTTATAATTCTGGTATAAATAGAATTATGATCAATGCTAACTCTGTGTCGTTTAATTCTGTTTCGTTGTCATTTTAAAAAAATAAACTAAATTGTTTTTGAACCTTTTACTTGTCTGTAATTTTATTAGATTGTAATGTTAATTTTATGTTCTAAGTTATTTTTATTGTTCACTATAAATTATGTAATGGTAGATTAATGTATACTGCATGTATATTTTATCTCCATTGAGTTTTCAATGCAATGAAAATGTACAAAAAGTTTTTCACGAATCTGCCTCACTTTTGATGAGGAAGTAAAAATATCTGGATTTAAAATGATAACCTTTATGCCTGTGACTTTACTTCAAAGGGACAGTTAAATGTTAAATGACAAAATATAAAAAAAAATAAAAATAATATTTCATACACGTTTCGGAAACTCGATATGTTCCCTTTTTCAATGCTAAGATTCTATTTTTATTTTACTCCAGGAAACGTAGGCTCAAGGTGGAAAACTATATAGGATTTGATTTTTATTTTTTTTTATACTGATCTTGGGATGCTCAATTTGGGTCTGAGTTTGTGGGACACAGCTGTCCCCGGAACATCCCCATCCATCCCCCCAAAGGGCTTTTTTTTTGCTTTTTGCTTTATATCGAGCTTCCGGTGCATGCTATCACAAAAGTACCTATATTGAAAATTAAAGAGGAATAAACAGTGTACAATATGAGCCACGTTTGGTTGTTGTACGTCAAACCGTTTCTTTGCACGGGCACCTCAAAGTTGGCCCTCCCTTTGAAATAGACACTTCGTAATTTTTTTATTGTGGCTCACAGGCAATACTAATTAAAAATAAAACATATGGCAGTTTATCACCGATAAACACCTGATTTTTTGGTATATATCTGTTTTTTCTGACATTGCTCTTTTTCGAGATACAGGGTCGTACATCATAAAATTCGCTCCATCGTATAGGATAGTTCAAAATTTTGGTATTATAGACTTCAACGTGCTGTTTGAAAATTCGTAACAGACGACCAAATTTTTTCGCCGGAACTACCCCTTAACCTAAAAAAAGAGTTTTTAGGTTAGGTTTTTCTTTAATATTCGCTCTTCAAGGCACTCTTTGAGAAATCGTCAAGTATTGTTGTATACTCGCTTATATAGTTTATGTATAGGTTTCATAATTCTTTTTTTTTACAACACCCTGTATTCGAATTTTTTTTTTATAGAGGGTTCTAAAAAAAATATTTTTTTAACGTTTTCTAATACGCATATGTTTTTACTATAGGCCATCTACCTTGTATATCTCTATATGGTTTGTTAATTAGGCTACCCCTTCACCCCAAAATCGATACCGCGGTGTAACAGTTTATCAGAAAATTACATTGATGTTATGCACATATTCTATACGCATGTATGTATTGCAAACGTTTTCCTCAAATATTTTCTCTGAGGGTTATTGAAAACAAATATTCTTTTACCGCCTTTTAATACGCATATATTATTTAGCTACTATTTACAGTATTCTTCTGTTCTTAGTGTATTTACGACAGAAATACATTGACAATAAGTAAACGTTACTTATGCTGACTGCCACACCACCTGAGAGGTAGAGTATTTGGCGCGTTTTTTTTAATTGTGGTATCCCCATTAGGCCTACTCCACAGCGATAAATCGTCCCCGTTAATAAAACTTGCATCGCTTAATTCCGGAAGGACCCGGTTGCGCTACATCCTCTTCGAAATCAATGTCAAGTTCGTCCACATCTTCTATAACGTCCGCATGGCCGATCAGTTGTTCATCGTCGTAGTCCTCTTTCACATTAATTTCGATTTCTGGCATGTTCGTACAGCCTTCGTTGCAATTTGTGCAAATACTTGAGCAGTTTAAGCCTGCTTTACGACACCCGCACGCGCGGCGACAGTCCTTCTTGCATTTGCAGGAAATAAGTCTAAGCAATTTTTCAGGAGCTTGTGACTGTAGTGTAGACACTGGCAGTAGACCGTCTTTTCCTTCCTTCCGGAATTAAGCGACGCAAGTTTTATTAACAGGGACGATTTATCGCTGTGGAGTAGGCCTAATGTGGATACCACAATTAAAAAAAACGCGCCAAATACTCTATACCTCTCAGGTGGTGTGGAAAGGAGTACAGTCAGCATAAGTAACGTTTACTCATTGTCAATGTATTTCTATCGTAAATACACTTAGAACAGAAGAATACTGTAAATAGTAGCTACATAATATATGCGTATTAAAAAGCGGTAAAAGAATATTTGTTTTCAATAACCCCTATAAGAAAATATTTGAGGAAAACGTTTGCAATACATACATGCGTATAGAATATGTGCATAACATGAATAATGTAATTTTCTGATAAACTGTTACGCAGCGGTATCGATTTTGGGGTGAAGGGGTAGTCTAATTAACAAACCATATAGGGATATACAAAGTAGATGGCATTTAGTAAAAACATATGCGTATTAGAAAACGTTAAAAAATATTTTTTTTAGAACCCTCTATAAAAAAAAAAATTTGAACAGGGTGTTGTAAAAAAAAATAATTATGAAACCTATACATAAACCATATAAGCGAGCATACAACAATACGTGACGATTTCTCATAGAGTGCCCTGAAGAGCGAATAAGAGAAACCTAACCTAAAAACTCTTTTTTTAGGTTAAGGGGTAGTTCCGGCGAAAAAATTTGGTCGTCTGATACGAATTTTCAAACAGCACGTTGAAGTCTATAATACCATAAATTTTGAACTATCCTATATGAACGACTCCGGTGATACGATGGAGTGAATTTTAGGATGGACGACCCTGTATCTCGAAAAAGAGCGATGTCAGAAAAAACAGATATATACCAAAAAATCAGGTATTTATCGGTGATAAACTGCCATGTTTTATTTTTAATTAGTATTGTCTGTGAGCCACAATAAAAAAATTACGAAGTGTCTATTTCAAAGGGAGGGCCAACTTTGAGGTGCCCGTGCAAAGAAACGGTTTAACGTACAACAACCAAACATGGCTCATATTGTACACTGTTTATTCCTCTTTAATTTTCAATATAGGTAATTTTGCGATAGTATGCACCGGAAGCAAAAAGCCCTTTGGGGGGGGGGGGGGGGTGGATGGGGATGTTCCGGGGACAGCTGTGTCCCACAAACTCAGACCCAAATTGAGCTTCAGGAATTTCAAGGTCATTGTGTTTTACAAGTACCCCAAAATTTGTATTAAACTCTACATTGACATTAATAAACGTGGCTTTCTTAATGCCTGTTCATTGCGCGAGATACATTTTTAAGATCGTCATATCCAGATTTTGACCAAACATCTCGATTTGAAAATAATACACAGGGCCAACAAAATAATTTTTTTAAAGTTAAACTACCAGTTAACCAATTGCATTTATCATACCATGCATCAATGAAACTACGAGATTGTTTACCTTGATTATATATTATAAAGTCTCTCGTTTTCTTTGAAAGCATCGGCTATAGTGTTCGATTTTTTTTAAATGTCTTAAATTTAATTCACATTTTAAATGCTCACCAGAATCCTCATGTTTATGTAACGCCCGCGTAATATTTAATAAATCCGTGAATCCATCCCTATTCCAAACTAAGTGTTTATTAGAAAAGAGCAAGCAGGGCCAGCAAAACATTTTTTGCAAAATGTCACTGGTACATAACCATTTATACTCCGAAAACCAAGAAGATTTAAAATTAATATTATAAGACTTGCCACTTTTTTTTAATTCTTTTTTGGCAAAAATCGACAGAACAACAATGTCTCGTTTGTCTTCGTCCTTCCAACGACTGAATGGTGTTTCCAACAAATTGCAAACAATATCGTTAATTGGATTCATTATTGCCACCACACAACACACACACACTACGTTTAATGTCTAAACACACAATACACATCAAGTTAACATTTAAAAATTCGTAAACTAAGATATAATAATAAAAATGTACGATGCACAATGCACATAAATCGCCAACGGCGTTTGCGAAATCAAAATTGCATAAGCTTATGACAAGTTATGAGATAACCCGAAGCACACTCTCACATGATGACCGAACTCTTCACTTGTGCATGAAAGGAGTGGGGAGTTCGTCCCTTCTGTGAAACCGTTGCCATGGCAACGCACTGTGCTGATGCAGATTTAGCGGTTTTGACTCGACGCTCTTCACCACAAACAAAGTCGGCTATGTACGTACAGGTCTACGTCTTATTCTTTTTATATTTCATAACGTTTACATGTGTGTAACATATGATAAATATATTAATAAATTAAATATACAAATATACTTATTATTATTACATTACGTTAGTAATTAAGAAAATGTATTTTGATATCTTCGATTAAAAAAATAACATTGAATATTTTTGGTGAAGAGGCACTTCACCTACTTCACCTGAATAGCCGCCACTGCTTTCAGAGACTTCGGGACCAAACATCTCGAAAAGTGTTGCCGACCGCCGATTTCTTTATTATAATTTTTTGTTCAGGAGGCAAAACTACGTATGTTAAAAGAAAATAAATTTTAAAAATTGGACGCTGAAAATTACTTTTAAAATATACCTAGTTATCCACTGCTAGTTACTTACCGAATGAAAATGTATTTGAAGTACCGGTGCTACTAAAGCCAGAAGGTTTACTTCCAATAGCAAAATTGGATGTAGAATTTGGTCCAAAAGGATACTTTTTCTTAATTGTACATATTTCATCAAATTCTAAGGGTGGCTTCCCTGTGGTACTGTCTGGAATTTTTTCATCAGCTTTAAAAACAAATGTATTCATTATAGATACAGTTTCGTCTTTTTTGTTCTTAACAATATTTTTCATTGTAGCAGTTAATTTATATTCCTCCTCTTTTTCTAATTCTTCAAAATACTTCTCGTAGTCTTTAAAAACTGGCTGTAAATTTATGAGTGGATTGGTATCAACATGATTTTTGATCCAGTTTGAAACACTTTGATTTAAACCCTTTAATTTTGAAAAATAATCGTTGGATTTTCTAATAAAACCCTTTGTATTGATATTGATATTTGTAGGTAGTGTACTACTAAATATTGGTGAAGGTGCATTAGATATTGTACATGATAAATTAGATGTATCTTTTCCAAGTCCAGATTTTTCAACATTTTTATTTGTTCCATTTGTTTTTGGTTGCTCTATATTGTTTTTAACATTTGTCAGAAATGAAAAAGATGAAGTGGCAGGTATAGAAGTTTTTGAAAATGCTGTAAAACCTGTAAACGCACTTTTCTTATCAGTATCTGGATTCTAAAAAAAAAAGTTAAATCAGTCCCTGAATTTAAAAAAAAATAAACATTTCTCTATTTTCATCTGCTGAAAAATGTTATATTTAAATAATGTTATATCAAACCCTAACAGATGAAATTGGATTCCTCCTTCTAGCAGTTTTTATGATTCTTCGCTGTAGAGACTCCTCAGACGCCCTTTGAAATGATCCAGCCTCTTCTGGTTCATCATCGTGATCCCAATTATCGTGATTTAGTTCACTGGAAGCACTTCGTTTTCCTGACATCGAAAACAAAAGCCAGTCTATTTCTTAGGTTATATAAATCCTACAGGTTGAATTAAAGTTGAATAAAACACCAAAATATATTATCTATTTTAGTATTATATTATTCGGAAGAAATACTCAAGTGTCCAATTATTTTTTTACAAAAACTTTTAAAAAATCGTAGCAAGAATCGAGAAATATTCGACGGTTGGACGGTTCGACAATCGACGACAGGCGATAAAATATACCACAGAATATATAAAGGAAGAAATCTTAAAACCGTACTTCTACATGGAATCATCTGTGACAAGCATGCGACAATACGCCGCGGGTGATCCTGGCAAGAACTAAACTTTAAGCGGGCTCTTTAAACGCTTATTTACTACAATAAATATCCAGTTTTTTTACCCGCTAAATTTACTCAATAGATAAATCCCACGGAGACAATTTTGTATGTAATTGTGCTCCGGGAAATTATCTATGGAGTAAATTTAACAGGAAATAAGAAACTCGCAAGAATAAAACAAAATTTCTATTAAACAAACATTTATATTATACAAAAATAGAAATAATTTTACAATGAAAACAATTCTAGTCACTGATGAATTAAAGTTATAATTGATTAATTTATGGTTTATCACTTTTTCTAACATTACGCATACAATATACTCTGTATAAACGGGTATTCGGAAAAACTACAACTAATACTAAGATTGCTGCATACATTCACCATGTACCAATTAACTCTAAAACACAACACAATTCAGTCTGTTTTGGTGGTCGAATGCCCTGAACTGAGTATAGAAATATTTTTGAGTACCGATGAACAAACGTAGTACACATACAAGGGTAGTACAATCAGCAAAACTAATTTTCATCAGAATGTAACCAGCAGCATAAGGTTGCCTAGTTGCTTCACTACACAAAAGTATTAGTCCAAGATCCCAGGGCCCCCAGACGTTACTTATATTCTGATTAAGTTTAGTTTGGGAAATGAGTAGTTCTATAGTGTGCTTAAAATGTATGTATACCGGCTAGCTTAGGTAGGCGGCCCTATTACAGGTAAAAGACGGGAAAGGTACGTCAAAATATTATTCACTTTTCTTAAATTCTAATTGCTGGTTTTTATATATTTTACCTACGACCACTACTGTAAGTACTTAAAAACACACCGTCTGCGATCAATGTAAGATTCCTATTACGCACGGTAAAAAAAATCGCACAACTTGGTAAAAAAATCGCACAATTCGTACAGTTTTCCTAGCAACCGCCTAGCAACGGTCCATACAAACAAACTTATTCTCTAAAAATTATTAAAAATGACAAAGTGCAATACTTAATTTTCTGACGCTGTCAAAACTGACATAAGCGATAAATAATAAAAATGAAATACAAACTTTCAATAAATACGGTCGTAGGTAAAGTATAGTACATAATTCGAGTTGTAAAGCAATTACGCACTCATGGAATTATCACACTCGACGCTAACGCATCTCGTGCATAATTTTTCCATTCGTGCGTAATACGCTATTTACAACTCTTATTACGTAATATACTATTCTACACAATATCGTTATAAATCAATTTTTAATATTTCCAGACACTTCCCTTTGGTGGTTACTACCGCCAGACGCATTAAAGCCCGCAAAAAAATATCAGAACTTTTCTTATAATCTAAGTATCAAATTTTATATACTATGACTTAAGGGACTATTTGAATACCTTTTGTAAACAGCCAGACCAATCCGAAGGGCCAAACATACCCCCAGACACAATAAAAGTTCCGCTGTTAGTATAAGCGTGAGGACATTGTGTGAGTCGGACGAACACCCAAGTAATTGGGGAGTCAACCAAACTACCTCCCCCCCCCCCCCGTTTTCGAGGATGCTGAACACGATGGTGTTGGTTCTGCTCACCGAGGCGAACCAACCACTCAAACGGCTAAAAACCATCACCCAAAGGGGGGAAATGCGTATTCGACTTCGACGTCTTCCACCGGAAAAACTTATTTTATCCCCCGTTTTTGAGGACGATGAACACGAAGATGATGTTGGTTCTGCTCAACGAGGCGGACCAACCCCTCAAACGGCCAAAACCACCCTCCAAAGGGGTGAAAAATGTGTTTCGTGCTACAAACGAGAAAACCCGCGTTATCTCTCGTTTTTGAGTATGCTGGACAAGAGAAAAATATTACCAACCTCGACCCCCGCGAGCCCCTTCAACGGCCAAAAACTACACTTGCTTTGCGTTTTTTTTTTTTTAATTAACTGCAACGGATGAGAGTATAAATTATTATTATTATATAAATTCCACTTGTAAGTCATGTAGATTATATTGATTGAATCAATGCTTCACTGGAAAGTAATTATATTACGAGTATGTTTAATATTTATACATAGTAAATAAGTTATTTTATGCCTCAATAAAAATGTTTATGATTTAACGCAATAAAAAAATGAAATAGTGCGAGTGATTCCATATACTTGATTTTCCCACCTAGCCACGAAGTATGCGTCTATTTTTTTTTTCAGTTAAACAGTCAATCAAGAGACCTGTCATCATCATCACCATCCGGTACGTATTTACCCGTGCACTTACTTTATAAAACCGCGCTACAAAGGGGTAGTTTGTGTCCCCTTCGAGGGGCTCGCGAGGGTTGAGCCCACATAGCATGTGATATGAAATGAACATTCAAAACTGGTTGTCTACATTCAAACGATATTCAGAACTTGTTTTACATATATCTATAACATTCGGCCTACAATATACTTATACCAACATACGTAGAATATTTCAAATAAGTTGTACAATATTCTTACATGTTCTTGCGATGTGCAAAATGTGATGTTGATTTTGAAATATTCACTGTATATTGTACGAATCTTCCCAAAAATTTACTGGTCGTGTCAAATATTATTTGGGTATACAATAGACTATATTTATATCACGTGCTAAAATCAATATTTTTATAATTTATAAATGGAATATTTCCACATGATATTCTTGTATATACTAGTGACATACACAAAGTGATATTCATTTTTGAATATATAGTGAACATTGCAGGAATCATTTCAATCATTTACTATCTTTTTCAAATATTACATAAATATTCAATTGAGAATATTGTTTCTATGTTTATAGACGTATATCTTTATAACGTACAAATGGAATGTTTCCTCAGTACAATATTATGTATATACTTTTGACATACAAAAAATGACATTTATTTTAAAATATACAGTGAACATTGCAGGAATATTTTTTAATATTTTGTTTTTTTTTCAAATATTACATGATTACGCGAAATATACTGAAGTATAGGAAATAAATATATAGAGGTAGGTTATTATATAGAAAAATATTAGATAGACCTAATATAAAACCAAAATCGACCTGTCCGTAGGATTTTTCCAAAACTTGGGCGTTTTGAAGATATTGAATTTGTTCCTTACTTTTCGACTTCACTGTATATAGACTTTTCCCTCTAAGGGCCGGTTTTTCAATGTTGAGTTAACTCTAACTAAAGGATAATATCCAAGCAAACAATTATTGTAACAATGGTCTCCTTGGATATTATCCTTTAGTTAGAGTTAACTCAACATTGAAAAACCGGCCCTAAAAGGATGTCTTAATTAATAAACGTCAATAACAATAAATCAAAATTATTGCAAAAACGGCGGCCTAAATTTGCAATAGGATTCCGCTAACCCTCTGGGTGGACTTCCACAATCAAAATATAATTATTAGCTGACATCAAATTGCAAATTTACTAGTGTTTTGTAATATTTTTAATTTATTCTTTTAGAGGAAAAGGACTAGACTATGTAATAAATTGTAAAATATTTTTCTATTACATGATTATATTCAATTGATAATAATAATAATAATAATAATAATAATAATAATAATAATCTTTATTCACCATTTACGATACATTAGAGTATACATTAGAGTATATTGTTGCAATGCTTATTAACATATTATATATATTATCCGGGAGGTGGCGCCACTTCTATATCGCTGGCAAATGTTTGTCCAAAATATATAACTACCACAGCAATTCAATATATTCTTCAATAACTACGTTGCAATGTAGGCATGATACAACTACACAAGATATGATATCAAAGCGTTCAAATTTCGTCCGGTTTGCGCATGACGTCACACAGTGAGTAATTTTTAAAATCTATGTCGCGGTTTCGAATTTAATATCAAATTTTGTTAGTTAGGAACTCTGCAGGGCCTGATATTCCCGTATACAAAACTCGTTCGCTTTGCGCATGACGTCAGCAATTGAGTGATCGTAGTTAATACAGTCATTTGATGCCAAAAGCTAATTCTATAGCTGATTGTAAATTTCTTTTTTTTGCGGATTCTTAAACTTTAGGGTCTTAACTTCAAATATTAAAAAAGGAATAGATGAGCTTTTACCCCTAAGAGGGTAAAAACCACCCCTTTATTAAAAAAAATCAATAATTAACGAAATTCTGAGATTATTTTGCCGCTAAACGAGCAATATCGTAATTTGCTAACACGAGGCGCGCTCCTCTGCTTATTTCGGTCATATCTCCTTTGCAATTAACGCCAAAAATCATCTAAAAAAAACGTTTAGAAGGTCTTTTAATGCTCTTTAAGGTCAGGTAGATCAAAATAGTACAAAGCTTGTAAATTTTTCTATATTCATCTTAAATGCCTCAATTTAAAAAAATAAAAACATTAAGAGTTAACTTCAAACACTTCTACCTCCTAAGCTATTGCCTTTATCAAAACAATAAAAATAGTAGCATTTTCCTTAGTTTATTGCCATCATTTTTTGTTTGCGATAACATTCAGCTAAGATTCTTCCCTGCTAAGTTATTTAACCGCAAAGCCAAAGAAATTCGTTACTTCAAAAATTAATAATAATAATAATAATAATACTAATAATTGATAATAATAATTCATTTATTGGTGCATTATAGACGGAGTATTTACACAAGTCAGAAACAGAACAAGGAAAATATGAATACAAGTAACACTAATTTGTGTAAGAAATATGACTAGATAAAATATGATGCATCTACGAGCAGAATGTCTAGAAAAATACATTATGTAAACATAGATTGTTAAAATAATAAATAAATAATATTAAAATTGAGAAGACAGATACCCAGCAAACACAAAATGTCTGGCAAAACAATGGGCCATTACAGTTATTGCTGGTAGAGTGATGGCAATTTTTGCCAATACTTGAAAAGTGAATATAGAGTACAGTCTAACCATTATAACCTCCGTGTTGTAATGGTGAATTGATGGTTTTGTGTGTTAAATATGCCCTTCCTGTTACTGGGTAGTTGGAATCACTTTAACGTTGCTGGTACATTAAACAAGTTAAAGCACTTTCTTGTCTGTGACAAACCAACGTTTTTTAAGTGATGTAAAAAATCGTTTATTATATCGTTATTTGCCATCAATAATTCATTGTTGGCCGGATACATAGTAACCAATATACAGTAAATGTATCAATGGGCCATTATTCTATTCTTGAGAATGTAATTGTAATATTTTGTCAATACAAAAAAAGCGAATTATAAGTGCATTACAATTTACAAAACGTGTTGTAACCTTACTTTTAAAATTCCCGCGATGAGAACGGCGAAACTTTTGTCATTTGACAGTTAGACGAGAACCGAGAAGGTGAAGGCACGCTTAAATAATTTATGGTTGATTTCTTATAATATTCATATAAATCATAAAAGTTTTGTGGTTATTTTAGTTCCAGTTTGAATTCCTCATTTATTGTGCGTTTGTGTTTTGTGGAATAGTGCAGATGTAATTGAAAAGAAAAGTTTTACATGTCGAAGGATGTCATCTCTACCCAAAAAAAAATGGCATATAGGTAGGTATACACTGTTGGCAAGCTTCGACTTTGGAGTGCGAAATCTGTAATGCAACTAAGAGAGAAGGTACATAGAGGCAAAGCCTTCAGTTAACAAGAGATGCCTAACCATTCCTACACTCCTACTAAAGAGGGGATGTGCGTGTAGCGCGCTCGACAGGTGACCTGTGCCGCGACACCGCGGCCGTTCGACACATTCGCCCGATTCCGTCGTCCCTTTCGACCGCGTGTTGTAAAGAATGGAAGGTGGGAGTTAGGGGATAGCGCGTTGTCTGTTTAACTTGTAAATGCTTTAAGTTATCTCCGTCTGATGCATTTATATCGGCTACCAAGATTAAACGTTACCAATAGTGTATAAAAGTCGCCTTATATTTTATTAAGATAATTCATCAAACACAAAAATAATATGGATTCTTCATTTCTTTGTGTCATAATATTTAACATCCCAATTAAAAAAAACATTCGTTTAACTATAGTTTATTTATAAAACATTAGGAATGTTTACCTAATAAGCCCATATTTTTACGTTTTTATTTTGAGATAATACCTTGTAATACTTTTCTTTGAGAAATTCTTAGGTATATTAACGTTAATCTTGATTTTTTTTTGTTTTTTCGCGTTCTATTAGATAATGATTGTTGCCTGTTGGGTGTTATGTGAAGGTATAGACCTTCTTTCATTGTGATTTGAAGCCTATTTGCACCACCTTAACTGTCACATAATTTTTTTTTTTAGATTCCGTAAGAATAAATCCTTTGTGTAAAGATTCATCCAAAAAAAAATATTAAAGATATTATAAAAACTTGGTTACGGGGTTCAATGGACCGCGAAGGAGGATGTACAAATAGGACCACTAATTTAAGAAGACGAGATGGATAATTAGAATTAATTTATGGTTTCATTACTATTTATTTAATAATAAGTAAGTCTATTGGCAGTTATACTTCTGTTGTTAATAAAAAAAATATATATATTTTATCTTTCAGTACCTATATGAGTTTAATATACCGACAATTTAGCGTTATTCATTAGTCGTCACCTAATAGGTTTATATGTTAAATACCTATAATGCTTTTCTTCAATTTTGTTTGCATAGACTTTTTGAAAAATATTTTAATAAGTACATTATACCTTTCACTTGAAGAATTAAAATAATAAACTATTAAAACAAATTATGAAAATAAAAAAACCGTCAATGTTTTGAAAAAATAACTTTCTATTATGAAGATTGACTGTAATTATTATTTTTTTTATGAAAGTTGAGAAGAATAATACAGCTTTGAAAATGGAAATAGTATAGGTGTTTCTTTGAAATCGTATGTTGAACTATTTTAAGCTAAATCCAGAACTCCAACTAACTTGTAAAAAAATAATAATAGGTAACCATTAACTTTTTACTAAAAGATGTATCCTTTATCCTTTATTAATACTACCTACGTTTGCTGGTGATGAGCATTAATAAGAAGTAGCCTGCATAGAATGATAGAAGATCAGCTGTCAAGTCGTTACAGAAAAACAAGCACTGTTTCAAGGTAGGTATGAAAATTACGTATGTTGCAAAAGTTTTGGGGATTTTTATTTATTTACTTATCCCTACTGAAATACTGTACAACTATCAAATCAAATTAGCTAATTTATCTTAATTAAACAGAAAAAAAACAATAAGACTACTGCTAAAGGGTCCGTTGGGTTCCATAGTATGTAGTGTCTCTTTAGGCGCCCAATCATTGCTGTTTAAAATTTATTGGTATTTCTTTGACGATAAAAAAATCTTCCAAAACTTTTGCACATTGTCACAACAGTCCTTTGGTTAAAAAAAGGTAGGTATGTATATGCAGTATATCGGAGTTTGAGAGGCCTTGCATCTGCACGTACTGTCCCAAAATACAGGAATTGTAGATATAACTGAGGTTGACATTTACTTGAAAGAGAAAATAGCATTAAAATTTCAATTTATGGTAATCAATGATAAACCATCCATGGTATCTTAATAAAATTATGAGCAGTTTTTCATTAATTACGATGGTGTAATGTAAATAAATGTCAGCCTTAATTATATTTGCTATTTCCGTATTAGGGAACAGCATGGGTGGAGGTCTCTCTAATTCCAGTAGCCACAACTGCATATATTGTAATGGCAAAACATTGATAGTATTAACTTTCTCATCACATAAATGTTAAATATTCGATACAGTGCCAACAATGGTCCCCACTGCATATATTCATTGAGTAAAAAATAATAAGAGGTGCAACTGTCAAGGTTTCGAGATTTTAGTATTGTATTTCTTTGCCAATAACTTCATGATTATCATCAATTTTTAGTACTACGGGAAGGTATTTGTAATGTGGCTGTATAGCCCTTAAAATTGAAGATAATCATGAAGCTATTGGTAAAAAAATACAACACTAAAATCTCGAAACCTTGACAGTTGCGCATCTTTATTATTTTATTTTAATCAATGATATATTGTAATGGCAAAACAATCGTACTTTTAATTCATGTCGTGTAAAGAATAAGTGTAAAAAAAGCACTGCACAGCCATCATTGGCAAAGTGTTCCGTGGCCGAGCGCTGGCCGGTGTTTCACTTTATTCATTAATTTAGCATTTCTTGCCAGTACTCTGCCAATGATGCAGTAAAGGCATTTATGCAGTTTATTAACAATGGGCCAATCATTGGTGTTTGCTGGGTACTAAAATATTAACATACAACTACCAATGATATAAACAAATATACCTATTAAATACAACCTTAACAATTACCAATTATTAAAATCAGTATACAAGAACTCCTCAAATTAGTAAAATGCATTTCTAAGCAAAACACTCTTCACAATGTTTTTGAACTTGTTCAAGTTAAGTTTCTTCACATGCGTTGGCAGGGCATTAGGTATAAAATAATATACCATAATAATTTACACCATTACGCGTTTATATTAACCTTAAAAAATTTATATTTATTTTATCTCGATTTCGTATTTGATGATTGTGAAGTTGATTGTGTGTAGTGAAATTTTGCTCATTCTCTTAAACATATAATACTGACTGCAAGATAAATACACATGGCAGTGTAAGGATATTTAATTTAATATATTCCGATAGTAAAACACATTGTGTAAAATCTTTTAGGTAATGAATGCATCCATCACGGTCAAACAAATTTGAGCGTATACATAATATTAATGACTAACAAAACACAATTTAGATTTTTTGGTACGCAGTTTAACAATTTATGTTGTAGATTTACTTTATAGTCAGTTTCCACGAAATGTTTTGAACACACACAGGCCGTTTGTACGTTTAATTTGTCTTTTCGCTTCGTGGCGTGGACCCACTTTTTACACAATAGTTCATTCTTAGGGAAATGAAAAAACTTTACCTCGGAAAGATTATTCTTTGACTGATTGTCAGAATTACACGAATATTCCGCATAACGCATATTTATTAGTGGTAATAATTTAGATTTTACACTTTGACACTTTTTCAAAATCAAATATGGCGCATGACGTTTGAACTTATACTCAATTGCTGACGTAATCGCTCCGCCCACCGTGCGCAATATCTTATCTTTAAATTTATGTATCGTGGGAACTCTGTTTTATGGCTTTTATTCATAATATGGGTTCACTGCTTATAGTGTAATACCATTGTTTATAAAGTATATAGTTATTCAACCTCTTGTTAGTACCGGTGGATCATTGGTAGATGGCGTGCTGGATGATGTGTGCCCATTATTACGACCGTAGCCCCCGGTGTCGTTTACGTTACGACCATTGTTTATTATAAACAATGCTACGACGCATGCACGAATTTCGTATATCCGGTGCATGTACGTCACATGACATTCGACGAGGAACTAAAGTCATAGATCGAAACTCGACTGTAATTATTAATAACTTTTGACAGTTTGTCAGTTTTCTATTTTTAAACTATTGGATTTTTTGTTCTAAAATGAATCATTTATACATCATATGGCTAACATAACCTAAAATATTTAGTTTTTGTAAATGTATTTTTACTTTAATTATAATTTTGTAGCTTCAGCTTGGATCCATAATAACATTTAAAAACTCTCTAATAAGACAGTAGATATATAAAGTTTCAATATTTGTAGCTACGTAGATTATTAAAAATGAATTGCTATTTATAGGTTGGATTTCCAGTCAACAAAAAACAATCTATTTCATTAGATTAGGATAATTAAAACTTCATTAGTAATGCACCGAACAAGATTTTAGATGATAGTACAGGAACCAAGCAAATATTTTGATAAAAATGATATAATATTCAAAAATTTTCAGAAGTGCATATTTTTGAGGTTATTTGTAAAGCCTGATTTTCATAGTCGTGTTGCTATTGGTTCATTTCACATTAAAATTTGGAATTGACCAATAGCAACACGTCTCGCATTTCGCTTTTCGCAATTTCGCGACTATAAAAATCATGCTTAAGGTGTTTAAATTAATGTTCTTTTTTATATAAATATGTTTGTTATTTGACTGTTTATAATTTATAATGGCGAATTGTGCTGGAGCTATGTGAAAAAATTATAACCAAAGTACAGAAAGATATTGATATAAAATATTTCAGTTTTCCGAAGAACGAAGATTTGGCAAAACAGCTTGGCTACAGAAAAGATAAAATAAATTTGAAGAATGGCAAGTGGAGGAACATGTTATGTATACTGTATTTGAAACCTAGTTTTTGGTTCACCTAAAAATGTCATAAATCACAAATATAGACCATGTGCATCATAGGCAAAGAGTAAATGATCATAGGATTAACATAACCTCCAATTTTTAGTTTTTGTAAATTTATGTTCAACTTTAATTATAATTTTGCGTAGTTTCAGCTTGGATCCTTAATAACATTTAAAAACTCTCACAGACAGTAGATATATAAAGTTTCAATATTGTAGATTATTTAAATTAGACTGCTAATTATAGGTTGAATTTCCAGTCAACAAAAAATATCATATTTCATTAGATTAGGAAAATTAAAATTTCATTAGTTAATGTACTGAACAAGATTTTAGTTGATAGTATAGGAACCAAGCAGAAATTTTAATAAAAATGACATAATACTCAAAAATGTTAAAAAGTGCATATTTTTTAGGTTAGTTGTGATGTCGCGTGCACGACACAAATAGGGCATTGCATATTTTTCTCGAGCTCGACGTCACATCCGGCTGCGCAATGTGTAATGTATCGTGAAATGTATATTTAATGATTATTATAAATATTTAAATTCATAAAAACAAAAGTCATGGAAACTGACTAGTACGTAAGTTACTCACAAGTTGGCAGCACATACTTACAAGTTAGGTTGAATAACTATATTACTTTATAAACAATGGTAATACTAAGTTAATGACGGCTATTTAAATTATTACAGTTTAGATGAAATTTATTAGAGCCCAGAGGATAACACTGATTATTACATTTGATTTATTTTATGCAGATATTTCTATATTATACGTGAATATAAGTATAGTAATACGAAATTAACTCCCAATTTATATTTTCGTAGGCATGTATTTCGATTTGTAATTGTTGAATATGTCTGGCCCTACAAATTAACAATTTTGGGGTTCTTGTTATTCGAAGTTTTCGAAATTACAAAAATGGCAAGTCAAATTTAAAAAAGGATAAATTAACCATATATACAGTCAATATATTTGATATTTAAGAATTTTGAAGAATATTTTTACGTAAAAATACAGTGCGATCTCCAGACAGGATGCAGCATAATAGAAAACTTATTTATAATTAATTTCTCAAAAATTGTTTCTTGCCGAAAGTTAAGTATACTAAGAAAAACCAGTTTTGACGTCAAGTGTTACCTTTAATATGTAGGAAGTTAAAAAAATATAAAAACGTTAATAATTAAGGTAAAAAATGTAAATAAACTTTCTCTAAATATTTTCTAGTTACTAAGAGAATTGATGCTAAATAGTACATTGTGTGCTTAGTAGGAAAAACTTAATACATTCCCGGACGACCGTGCAGATTGCTTATCGAGGCGTAAGCAACACGGAGTTCGGAAATATGCTTTTACTACGATGATACACATACTATTTTTTCTGAAACCGCGTTTCCATACACCCTGCAGTTTTTTTATTTCAGGGAGCTAAAAAACTTTATATCGTGCGTAGAATCTCTTGATTGATTATCAGCATCACAATCGTATACAGCACAACTCATTTTCGACGATTTCTTAACTTTTAAACCCAAAAATATCCGCAACAACTTGACAATTCTACCTGACACTCCTGACAGCCGGGCGTTTAATGGCGTCCTAGCTCACCGACTGACGTCATGAGCTGCGCGATATCTTATCTCTTATTTATTGTATCATGCAATGTAGGAACTACATTCTATTTCTAACAGGCAATGGAGTCCATAGTCCATTATGTCTTTCTAAATTCAAGAAAGACAGTATAAGAGACTGGTGGAGTTTGCGAGACTCCAGGGCTGGATGGCGGATGCGCTCTCTTGAACGTGTTTGCGTTCGCAGTCCAAATAAAAAATAATAATCTACAATATGAAATGTTATAGAAAACGGTATTAGTATTATTAGTAAAATTTCCAAACAAACTATTTTCATAATGTAAAAACGGCAGTAGCCAGAGGTCCACGCAATATACATGGTGTATCGTAAGTATATCGAGGTAATGTTGCCTATATATACCAAAAATATTAATGTACATTGTAACTACATTGTAAAATGAATATATATTTCAGAATATTTTTACAATGTGTGTCCAACATACATGTGAATATTCTAGGAATACGTATACGATGTGAAAACCTGTGACAAAACAACCAGTATACAACTTATTTTGAATCAATTTTAAATATGTATGCGATATCCTAATGTTGTTTTGAAATATGTATACAATATTGTAAGAATATGAAAATGCTAACTGGGAGATGACTAGGTAATATTTTTCTCTTGTCCAGCATACTCAAAAACGAAAGATAACGCAGGTGTTCTCGTTTGCAGCACGAAACACATTTTTCACCCCCTTCGAGGGTGGTTTTGGCTGTTCGAGGGGTTGGTTCGCCTCGAGGAGCAGAACTAACATCATCCTCGTGTTCAGCATCCTCAAAAACGGTGGGTGACATAAGTTTTGCCGGTGGAAGATGACGAATGCGCGTTCCCCTTTGGGTGTGGTTTTTGACCGTTTGGGCGGTAGGGTTAACTCGGGGAGCAGAAACAACATCACCATCGTATTCAGCATCCTCGAAAACGGGGGGGGGGAGGTAGTTTGGTTGACTCCCCAAGTACTTGGGTGTTCGCCCGACTCACAGAATGTCCTCGCGCCCATACTAACAGCGGAACTTTTATTGTGTCTGGGGGTATGTTTGGCCCTTCGGATTGGTCTGGCTGTTTACAAAAGGTATTGAAATAGTCCCTTAAGTCATCGTTTATAAAATTTGAGACTTTAGATCATAAGAAAAGTTCTGATATTTTTTTGCGGGCTTTAAAGCGCCTGGCGGTAGTTACCGCCAAAGGGAAGTGTCTGGCAATATTGAAAATTGATTTATAACAATATTCTGTAGAAAATATATAAAAACCAGCAATTAGAATTTAAGAAAAGTGAATAATATTTTGACGTACCTTTCCCATCTTTTACCTGTAATAGACATAAGCTAATCGGTATACATACATTTTAAGCACACTATAGTATAGTGTGCTTAAAATGTATGTACAGTGCGCGCCAGCCGACTAGGAACATGGGACCTCGAAATGAATGGGCAAACGCACCTTGATCGAGCCTCGTCCTTTGTACCGTTGTGCGTTCAATCCCATTCTCACCCGTAACGAGGACACTTGATCGAGTGCGGCTGTCCGTTCATTTCCCGTCCCGTGTTCCTAGTCGGATGGCGCGCACTGTATACCGACTAGCTTAGGTAGGCGGCCCTATTACAGGTAAAAGATGGGAAAGGTACGTCTATAGAACTACTCATTTCCCAAACTAAACTTAATCAGAATATAAGTAACGTCTGGGGGCCCTGGGATCTTACTCTATATTATAGTATTGTAGACACCGGTTTTTCTCAGCCTCATCGCCATTCATTCATTGCCAGTCATTTTGTGAATTTCCTAGGTCAATTTTCGCAGCAAGTTAAACATTATTAACTATAAGTCATTCTAATTCGCTGTGATCTAAAATTATACATCAATTAGGTTTACAATCAATTACATGACAATATGGCGATATGATAATTGTTTTACATTAAATATCAGATCATTGACGCTAAACTTAATGTATTTGTAGCACGATATTTTTTGAATAAATAAATGATTGAAAAAGAAATAAACAATAATTTAAATATCTAAATAATTTCTTTGTACTTACCATCGTAACGCCAAGCCAAGCTAACCACTTTGTAACAAAACAACACAGTCAAGTCAACAACGACAAATAATGTCATTCAGTCATTCTTCCTGCCAGGACCCAGGTTGGGAAATTTAATTTAACACAAAAAACACCAAACCTTTACCCGGGAAATTGAAAATAGCCTTTCCTGGCAGCCAATGAGCGGCTTGTATCTTATACTCGGATATTAGTTAGACCCCCATGAAATATACTCGTAAGAAGCGTCAAGCGAGAGCTCCTAAGAAGAGGAAGGCAATTAACAAACAGCAATGACAAGAAGGACATGTGGCGCACCTGCACGCCTAGTAATGAACTACAAACAGAGGCGGGCTGCTTGAATTTCACTTCCTATTCAAATTTCAAATTCATGTTTTCATTTTGGTCAATACCAGTATTTAAACGGCAAACACAATTTCTTATAACAAAATTGCCGCTTAAACATTGGTTCTTTGAATGAAAAGGCTAAAATACAACATTTTATACTTATTAATTATTTATAAATAATAAACAAATTAATTATTACACTGGCTTTGGTATTAATAGAAACTGTTAGAAAATATATCGAAGCCAAATAAAACCTGAAAATAAAGAGCAATAATTTACTCACCATAACAAAATTTGAGGTATGGAGAAAAAATTAATTTAACGAAGTTATATTCATTCATATTTACAAGATTTCTGTACAATTTCTGTTTCTCCTGAATGAAATCTTCCACCAAATATACATTATTGTATATTTGGTTCTTTTGAACAGAAAGTTGTAATCGAGAATATTTTTTACATAAAAAATTTGTTGATAATATACAATTTAGGGTCTGGCGATTTCAAAAAATTACATTACATTTAGATAAAATTAAGTTTTTGTCATCAAATTCTTTAAATAACGTTATATACAAATACTTTCTGTAAAAAATAAATTAGACGTTAATATTACTTAATTTTTTTAAGAATATAATCAACAACAACACTGTTGTTATGCTGCTTCTTATTTTTATTTTTATTTCTGGTAGGTAGGTTTATAATAAAGTCACACTTTAGCAAAACACGTTTTTAATGGAGAAGCTTTCTATAATCATGACTTAAAAACTAAAGTCCATTCTCTCGTTGGTATCTACTGATCCAACGATGCCAACCTTACAACTAACTTAGAACTAATACACATGATATGCAACCAGTAGTATCTAATAATGTTGTTAGTTGCATAACCAATAACCATATGTTACATCCCCCTTTTTCAGAAGTTACAAACAGAAGCTACAGATTTAGCTTATCTGGAGGTTTTACAATTCTACCTGAAGAAGTTGTCTGAGGATTTATATATTGCTGTGAACCAGAAGTTGAACCTGTACCCGAGTCTTGTTCTGGACCGTAATCACTATTGTCTATATCGGAATGAGAGGACGAAGCACTACTTTCACTATTACTAACTTCGTTTTCACTTTCCCTATTAACACTATCCTCTACTTCTCCATCTTCTTCTATTTCTATGAAGTATTTTCTATCACTATGTTTCCTTTCTTCTCTGACAAAATTAGAACTGGTTAAATAATGGTTCGCTGTGGCCATGTGGGTGAATTTTTAGCTTTATTTACTCTCAGAAATCGTCTATTTCTCATAAAAATTGAGCCATTATTTAGCCTTACACTGTATGTTCTATCTCTACATTTTTCTACCACCTGAGCAGGAGTCCACTCCGATTTTGGTTTTAACTGTACATACACATAAGTTCCAATTTCAATAGGTTTTAAAT
The DNA here is from genome assembly GCA_963680705.1 of Rhagium mordax. Taxonomy (NCBI): domain Eukaryota; kingdom Metazoa; phylum Arthropoda; class Insecta; order Coleoptera; family Cerambycidae; genus Rhagium; species Rhagium mordax. Next base: position 47,379,261 of record OY796660.1, on the reverse strand, counting down.
TAACTACCCCTTTTTTATTGTAATATTTCTGCTGAGTTATTTGTCTTTTATTTAAGTGATTGTTAAAATGTTTAACGCTGACGACCTTGGGTTTTAGACTTTTACCCGTGCAAGGTATAATTGATCTTAATTTTCGTGACATTAAGATTTGCGCTGGTGAATACTCTCCGTCTATTACCATATTTCGATATATAAGTAATGCTAAATGAATATCTTTGTTATCATCTAACACTTTTTTAAAAATGTTTTTTGCTGTTTGTACATTACGCTCTGCCATGCCATTTGACTGTGCGTATGTTGGAGAACTAAAAATATGAATAAACTCCCATTCTAATTGTGGTGTTTGGCGGGAGAAAGAAATATCATATCTACTCTATATCTTTATAATACTATCACAGCTTCGATATTACATATAATAGCCTTATTTATACTTAACAGCCTCGAATACAGACAACTATAATAATACGTGTTACTTGCTCAGCGGCCAGCAGCAGACAGCTTGCTCAGGCTTCCGGTTCTCAATCCCACGCCTCTGCGTACAAGTGTTGCCAACATCACACCCTCACACCAAATTTATTAATTGCGTTCGTTTAAGATACCCTCAATTTATTATCTTATGTGATCGATCGTATGTTCTTGTGAACTGTTTCTGTACGATATTTAACGCCTACATTATTATAATAATCTACAATAGAGGGGGTATGGCTGTACTCATAATGTCTAACAATAATTGATTGAGTAATTAATAAAATACCTGTGTATTGCAATTAACAAATTATTCGGGGTTATGACTGTACTTATAATGTCTAACAATGATTGATTAAATAAGCAGTTAACAAATTATTCTTAACCTTTGCCAGCGCCTATGGCACTTCTGCTACTAACCGCTGTTCCCGTCTTATACATATTAACATTGTATACCTGTCACTTACATATATCATTACATACTACATTTAACATATATTAGTCTTAAAATCATCCTTGGTCACACATCACACAATACCAATAAATCAGTCTACATTGATTACATAATCTTTTAGTCTTTCCGGGGGTTCCCTACTCCCCTTGGTTCTGACCTTTGGCTGTGATATGTCTGTCGGTTTTGTTTGGTCTGTTACTGGTACCATCGCTTTTCTCCCAGCCGTTCCGCTGCTCGTCGAATTTGGGCTTCTTGTGGGGTTGGATGCTCTGGCATTCGAGATCTGTACTGAAACTCTAGCGGTTTCTTTAACATGAGTATTTTTATGTTTAATATTTACATTGTGATTATTAGGCGGTTCTGAAGGAACTGCTATGGGCATTATCGCCTTATTCTGAATGTTTACATTATGGTTTGAATGGTTTACCTGATATTCTGGTTCTGTTATATTTCCCTCTTGCTGATTTTCTGTGCATAATGGCAAAGAAACGTTTAGGGCTGCTCTCTCAACTTGTGTCGTATTACATGGAGTCGCTGTATTTTGCAATTGTGAGCTCTGTACCTGTAGGCGATGTGTAATTTGGTTAGCGTGTCTCTTCCACACTGATCCTGTCTCCAGTTTGCATAGGTAAGTTGTGCGTCCTATTCTCCTTTCTATTATGGCTTCTGTCCATTGTGTCTTATTTACAATCCTATAGTCACGAACCATCACTAGCTCCCCGTTTGTGAATTCTCTGTTCCGTCCCCTGTGATATCCTTTTTGTCTTGTCTTGGCCTTTTCTATGTTCTTCGACACTTCTTCGTTTTGATTGTTGTCTTCTTTCTCTCCTATTTGTGTCAGTCTCGTTCTTATGTTTCTGTTAAACATTACTGTCGCTGGCGCTATTTGCGTCTTACAATGTGGGGTAGTTATAATAATAATAATAATAATAATAAACTGTCTTTATTTAGGTACTGTAATATTACAATGCCCTTTAACAAACTAAGGGCGAAGTCTAGCCTAGGCTACTCCACTTAACCCTAAAGAATAAAAAGAAATATAGTATAAAATGAATACAAAAAAAAAAGAAAAAAGATTTCATATAAAGGTATACCAAAGTAAAAAATTATGTATAAAAACAAAGAATAATAGCATTTTTTATGAAAATACACATTTTGAAGAAAAACAATTTGCCTATAAAAACGAATTTTTAATTAGTATGTAACGTATACAAGCATAGTCTTCATTGTAAATCAAAAAAGTAATCTTTGACATCCTTGCGAAAACCGTTTAAAGATTTATTTTTAGTTGCCATATCTATTCCATTATATAGTGTGACTGCATTGTACGTAAAAGAACGCGTGAAAATGGCTAAACGAAAACTGGGCAGACTTAATTTGTCTGGAAATCTGACATTTATATTGTGCAAATCCCTTCGATATACTAATTTTTTCCGCAAATAAGAAGGAACAGAGGTGAGAATGATACGATGCACAAAAATAGCTAGGTGATATCTGAACAAATTTTCCACATTTAACCAATGAAGTTGTCGAATATTAGCTGAGATCCCTCTGTCATATTTTCTTAAACGATAGACAAATCGACAACAGCAATTTTGAATTTTTTGAAGTCTATATTTTGTGATAGCATCTAAACAAGGGTAATATATTATTAATCCATAATTAAGAATCGGTAAAACGTATGTCTCAACTAATTTTTTACGTAGGCCAAAGTTTAAAATATTTTTATTCCGATATAAGACTCTAAGTACAAGATAAGATTTTTTTACAATAAGCGAAATATATTCTTCGAAGCGTAATTTACAATCAATTATTATTCCAAGATTCTTTGCACTTCTTACGATTTGCAGTTTGACATTTTCTAATTTAACGTTTAAATTATTATTTACAATTTGCTCTTTCTGAAATGGTGTAAAAGTCATAATTTTAGATTTTGTAGCATTAAGTTTTAAATTATGATTTTGGAAATACTCAACTACGGCTTCTAGATCCTGGTTTATGAATACTGATGTAGCTTCAGCTAATTCTGGTTTAAACGATATGTACATTTGCGTATCATCTGCAAAACCTGTTATTTGCATGTAACTCGTAATTGAAAAAATATCAGAGACATAAATTATGAATAGTAAGGGACCCAAGATGGATCCCTGTGGAACGCCCGAGGTAATTAAACCATATTTCGAACAATCACTGTTTATTGACACTTTTTGGTATCTGCTATCGAGATATGATTTAAAAAACTGCACACATGGACCATCACATCCATAGTATGATAGTTTAGAACATAAAAGCGAATGATCTATAGTATCAAATGCTTTAGAGCAATCTAATAAGATGAGAGCAGTAGCTAAACCGGAATCTAAAGATCTTACTATCTCATCAGTAACATCAGCTAATGTAGTTGTGGTGCTAAATCCCTTTCTGAAACCCGACTGTTTATCAGATATAATTTTATTTGATATTACATAGTCATATAGTTGACAATACACAAACTTTTCAAGGACCTTAGAAAGTGATGGAAGTATGCTGATTGGCCTCAAGTCACTAAGGGATTCAGGGTGATTAATTTTAGGTATTGGACTAATCAATGAATGCTTCCATAAAGTAGGAAAGTAGCTTACCTCTAGACAGCAATTTATAATATGTACAATATAAGGACAAATAACCGGAGAACAAAATTTTAACATTTTAGCACTGATACTATCACATCCTTCCGCATTTGACTTCAAACCCCATATAATATTTTTGACATCATCTACAGTAGCAAGGCGTATAGAAAAAGAAATCAAATAATTAAAACTATTTGAACCATAAAAATCTGCGGACTCTACACACGCATTAGGAGGATTAAATATAGAAAGGAAATAGTTATTTATGTCATTTACATTTCTCAACTCTGGAGGAATTTCCACAGTTGTCTTAGTTTTAATATTCATTAGTTTTATTTCTTTCCAAAACGTACTTTGATTTGAGTTATCCAACTGAGTTGACAAATAGGCAGATTTTTCACTTCTAACAGCTCCACACACGACATTTCGAATTTGTTGATATTGCCGGTAATCAACTACACTTTTAGTTTTTTTATATCTAGATAGTGCTTGGTCTCGTATTTTTATCATGTCTTTAATATTATTTGTTAACCATGGAGCACGAGGTTTTGTGATACGTGAAACGCGATGAGGAGCGTGAATTTCAAAAATACTCAATATAAAAGAATTTAACAGTTCAATTTTTTTATCTATATCGTTAACATAGAGTACTTCGTGCCACGGAATTCTGTATAAATCCCTTTGAAAGTCAGCTAAGGAAAATTTGCTAAAATCTCTGTATTTAACATATATCGGTTTAGACTCATTTTTAGTAAATGTTAATTCACAATATACTGCATTATGTTTTGATACATTATAATTGGGTATAACTCCAGAAGTGGATACAATACTTTGATTATTTATGAAAATAACATATAATAGTTTGTGAATGACTTGTTATATGGGTAGGTTCTACAATCAACTGACTAAAGTCATATGACATCATGCAGTGATTTACTATATTATCATATGATTGATCTACATTTATATCACCTAATATAACAATATTGTCATATTGTGGAATAATAAAAGATATTAACGAGTCAAGATACTGAATAAACTGTTGATGAACACCAGAAGGAGCTCGATACATAATACCTACAACACAACTATTTTTACCCAAATCCAAATTTATCCAGATATGTTCCAATTTTTCTATGGGACTAAAGTCTTTAAGAATTTGAGTACATTTGAAAGTATTTTTTACATATATCGCAACTCCTCCTCCTCTACTACCTCTATCATACCTAAAAAAATTGTAAGAAGGGATATGCACAACTTCGTTTGATATGTAATTATTTAACCACGTTTCAGATACCCCCATTATATCGAAATTTTGTTCTAATACGAGATTGGAAAAGTTTTGAAAGTTAGCAAAGAGTGAACAAGCATTTACATGACCTATTTTTATATTCTTTTCTTTGTTAAACATACTGAATTCTATGCTTTAGTAAATCTAATTTGTTTATATAATAGCTACACTGGGGGCTATTTACAGTATGATCTGTGGAAACTTTGTTTCTTAATTTGACATTCATCTCCTTACAATTATTACAACATTGTATTTGCGATTTACAATCACGTTTTTCATGATTTTCTGAACAAGACGGGCACACAACAGAAAGATTTTTACAATCTTTTTTATAATGACCTATTCTACAACACTTAAAACATTTTGGAAGATTAAAATGCTCTTTTACATAGCATTTTTTCCAAGACACATAAAGAAAACCCTGCTCAATGATAGTTTTAAAAACACTAGGCTTAACTTCAAGTACTACATTGTATTCATTTTTATATTTAAGTTTTGTAATGATTTTATTATTACTATCTGCAGCTTCTAGATGATTATCTTCGATTATATATTCAACGAAGTTAGGATCCTCAACAGCATTATTATTTACACTCTGGATAATTAGTCTAGGGTTTAATTTTTTAGGTTCTGAAATGTTATAACTTTCACCAACTTCACGTTCCAAACCGTTTTTGAGCCTACTTAAGGAGTCAACATCAGCACAATTTATAAGCATACCATTTTTTATTAGCTTTGTTCCTACGACATTGATGTTATGATTTCTGGGCCTAAATTTCGAAGTAACGTCCTGTTCTATAAATGAATTTTCAATGTTTTGGTCCATTGACCTTATTAGTAAAACAGCTGGTGGGTTAGGATTACTTTTTACCACTTCAGAGTAGTTTTTTGAAGGCATTACTTTTTGTCTTGAAACATTATCGCTATTTGAAATAGACAGCTGATTTTGTTTTGATACTTCAGACTTTAACATATTATTTAAATATTCTAATTCAGTAACATACTTGCTTGTTACTTCTTTCTCGCGAATAAGACATTCAACTTCCTTCTTCAAACAAGTTAATTCTGTAGAGACATCAGAATCAAGGGCTGGAGTTGCAGAAGCACTACTAGGAACATACATTTCACAGCACTGCTTACATTGAAACTCATTTTTATTTATATTTATCACTCTTAAGACTAAATCTAAACACTTGGTGTGGACTACAGCATCACATATTGGATTTGAGCACTTTATATCAGTATGACCAGTAAATTTACTGCAAATTTTACAATTTTTATCGGGAGGCTTCGACTGATCGACCGAACTGCTTGACATTTTCGAATATAGTTCGATATGATAGCAGGAATCTAGCTGTTAACGTTGCTAGTGTCGCATTTTGATTTTTCATATCTGTCAGAGCTGCTTTCATTTTTGATTTGAAAGTTTTTACGAAATTTTCTCCGGCTCCATTACTTTGTGGATGGTGGCGTCGTAATGTGTTTAATTCCATTTCTTCTAAAAAATGTTTGTATCTCACCTCCCAAGAACATGCGAGCGTTGTCACTGACCAACGTCTTTGGTAATCCATACTTGGAAAAGCAGTCTCGCAATTTGTCCATCGTTTCCTCCATGCTCATATTTCGTACTTGATACGCTTCCGCCCATTTTGAAAATGAATCTATGATGAGAAACTGTTTACCCTTGACTAGCCCCAAGTAGTCCATATGGATTCGACTCCATACCTCTGTAGCTGTTGGCCATGGCGTCAAGGTAGATCTTGGTGGTGAATCTTGGTTATTTAAACAGATACGACACGATTTTATTAACTCCTCTATTTCCTTGTTCATGGATGGCCACCACATTAACGTCCTTGCTAACTTTTTGCTTTGCTAACTTTTTGCTTTTTACAATGCCGAAATGGTTTTCATGTAATTGTTCTAATACTGTTGATCTCAAACTTTTTGGTATGGTTACCCTATAACCTAACATAAGCATACCGTTTTCTACACTCAATTCTTCTCTCCTGTTAAAATAAGGTTGTAATTTCTGGTTTACCTGCTTCATTTTGGGGGGCCATTTGTCTTTTTCTACATATTTTATTACTTCCCTTAATTCTTTATCTTTTCTAGTGTGTTCTCTTACCTCATTGTTGTTTATCGGCCACTCGTCCGATTGTTCAGTAAAGTTCACATATGAAAACTTATCCGTAGAACACGCAATTGATTTGCTGTTACGTTCCTTGTTCCTTTGATAAATTCTATTTTATAGTGAAAACTTGATAGATAAATTGCCCATCTAACTAACCTATAATTGCCAATAGTGGGCGGTGGTCCGTGCGCAGCGTGAAAAAGTTTCCATATAGGTACTGTTCTAGTCGCGTTACTGAGAAATAAATAGCCAGGGCTTCTTTCTACACTCAATTATTCTCTCCTGTTAAAATAAGGTTGTAATTTCTGGTTTACCTGCTTCATTTTGGGGGGCCATTTGTCTTTTTCTACATATTTTATTACTTCCCTTAATTCTTTATCTTTTCTAGTGTGTTCTCTTACCTCATTGTTGTTTATCGGCCACTCGTCCGATTGTTCAGTAAAGTTCACATATGAAAACTTATCCGTAGAACACGCAATTGGTTTTTCTTCTGTTAATGGGGCTCTCGACATATAATCTGCTGTTCCGTTCCTTGTTCCTTTGATAAATTCTATTTTATAGTGAAAACTTGATAGATAAATTGCCCATCTAACTAACCTATAATTGCCAATAGTGGGCGGTGGTCCGTGCGCAGCGTGAAAAAGTTTCCATATAGGTACTGTTCTAGTCGCCTTACTGAGAAATAAATAGCCAGGGCTTCTCTGTGTATAGTGGAGTACTTCGTTTCGCTTGGTTGCAGTGTTCGGGATACACACGTGATAGGACGTTCTTCCCCATTTACTCCAGGAAACGTAGGCTCAAGGTGGAAAACTATATAGGATTTGATTATTTTTTTTTTTATATACTAATCTTGGGATGCTCAATTTGTGTCTGAGTTTGTGGGACACAGCTGTCCCCGGAACATCCCCATCCACCCCCCCAAAGGGCTTTTTTTTTGCTTTTTGCTTTATATCGAGCCTCCGGTGCATTCTATCGCAAAAGTACCTATATTGAAAATTAAAGAGGAATAAACAGTGTACAATTTGAGCCATGTTTGGTTGTTGTACGTCAAACCGTTTCTTTGCACGGGCACCTCAAAGTTGGCCCTCCCTTTGAAATAGACACTTCGTAATTTTTTTATTGTGGCTCACAGACAATACTAATTAAAAATAAAACATATGTCAGTTTATCACCGATAAATACCTGATTTTTTGGTATATATCTGTTTTTTCCGACATTGCTCTTTTTCGAGATACAGGGTCGTCCATCCTAAAATTCACTCCATCGTATCACCGGGGTTGTTCATATAGGATAGTTCAAAATTTATGGTATTATAGACTTCAACGTGCTGTTTGAAAATACGTATCAGACGACCAAATTTTTTTCGCCGGAACTACCCCTTAACCTAAAAAAAGCGTTTTTAGGTTAGGTTTTTCTTTAATATTCGCTCTTCAGGGCACTCTATGAAAAATCGTATACTCGCTTATATGGTTTATGTAAAAATTTTGAATACAGGGTGTTGTAAAAAAAAATAATTATGAAACCTATACATAAACTATATAAGCGAGTATACAACAATACGTGACGATTTCTCATAGAGTGCCCTGAAGAGCGAATATTAAAGAAAAACCTAACCTAAAAACGCTTTTTTTAGGTTAAGGGGTAGTTCCGGCGAAAAAATTTGGTCGTCTGATACGTATTTTCAAACAGCACGTTGAAGTTTAAAATACCACTAGGTTAGGCGGCGCCAGACCCTACGGGTCTGGCTTGCCTAACCTATCTCTGCGAGGCTGACCCTATATATCAGTTGTTTTATCTCGGGGTTTCTAGTTGAAAATCCGGGACTTGAGGTTTCGTTGTCAGGGTCTGCTATTTTTTTTTTGAGGTTTAAATAAACGAACTCCTCACCAACCCCCTAGCGGGGGTTGGTTCGCATGGAGGGTGGGGTGGATTTGGATGAGTCAAAAAAGTTGCAGGAGCGAAAGACTCGTGCCTACGGCACTCGTCTAATCGGTGTATAACAAAAGAAATCAGTTGTTTTATCTCGGGGTTTCTAGTTGAAAGTCGGTTGTTTCAATTTCGGGAAAGAAGTAGAGTCCGACATGGGGTCGCGGGGTCTTGGAGTTGGGAAAATTTAGGATTTTAGGATTAAAATTTGAGAAAAAAAAAATTAAAGAATTAGCCTCGGGCGGGTTCTGCCCGGATTCCGATATCGAGAAAAAATTTGACAGCCGTCAAAGTGATTAAAGAATTAGCCCCGGGCGGGTTCTGCCCGAATTCCGAAACCGAGAAAAAATTTGACTACTGTCAAAGTTAAGTGATTAAAGAATTAGCCCCGGGCGGGTTCTGCCCGGATTCCGATATCGAGAAAAAATTTGACTACTGTCAAAGTTAAGTGAATAAAGAATTAGCCCCGGGCGGGTTCTGCCCGGATTCCGATATCGAGAAAAAATTTGACAGCTGTCAAAGTTAAGTGATTAAAGAATTAGCCCCGGGCGGGTTCTGCCCGGATTCCCATATCGAGAAAAAAATTTGACAGCTGTCAAAGTTAAGTGATTAAAGAATTGGCCCCGGGCGGGTTCTGCCCGGATTCCGATATCGAGAAAAAAATTTGACAGCTGATTTGACAGCTGTCAAAGTAAAGTGATTAAAGAATTCCCGGATTCCGATATCGAGAAAAAAATTTGACAGCTGATTTGACAGCTGTCAAAGTTAAGTGATTAAAGAATTAGCCCCGGGCGGGTTCCGCCCGGATTCCCATATCGAGAAAAAAATTTGACAGCTGTCAAAGTTAAGTGATTAAAGAATTGGCCACGGGCGGGTTCTGCCCGGATTCCGATATCGAGAAGAAAATTTGACAGCTGTCAAAGTTAAGTCATTAAAGAATTGGCCCCGGGCGGGTTCTGCCCGGATTCCGATATCGAGAAAAAAATTTTGACAGTTGTCAAAGTTAAGTGATTAAAGAATAAGCCCCGGGCGGGTTCTGCCCGGATTCCGATATCGAGAAAAAAATTTTGACAGTTGCCAAAGTTAAGTGATTAAAGAATTAGCCCCGGGCGGGTTCTGCCCGGATTCCGAAATCGAGAAAAAAATTTGACAGCCGTCAAAGTTAAGTGATTAAAGAATTGGCCCCGGGCGGGTTCTGCCCGGATTCCGATACCGCGAAAAAATTTGACAGCTGTCAAAGTTAAGTGATTAAAGAATTGGCCCCGGGCGGGTTCTGCCCGGATTCCGATACCGAGAAAAAATTTGACAGCTGTCAAAGTTAAGTGATTAAAGAATTGGCCCCGGGCGGGTTCTGCCCGGATTCCGATATCGAGAAAAAAATTTTGACAGTTGTCAAAGTTAAGTGATTAAAGAATAAGCCCCGGGCGGGTTCTGCCCGGATTCCGATATCGAGAAAAAAATTTTGACAGTTGTCAAAGTTAAGTGATTAAAGAATTCGCCCCGGGCGGGTTCTGCCCGGATTCCCATATCGAGAAAAAAATTTGACAGCTGTCAAAGTTAAGTGATTAAAGAATTGGCCCCGGGCGGGTTCTGCCCGGATTCCGATATCGAGAAAAAAATTTGACAGGTGATTTGACAGCTGTCAAAGTAAAGTGATTAAAGAATTCCCGGATTCCGATATCGAGAAAAAAATTTGACAGCTGATTTGACAGCTGTCAAAGTTAAGTGATTAAAGAATTAGCCCCGGGCGGGTTCCGCCCGGATTCCCATATCGAGAAAAAAATTTGACAGCTGTCAAAGTTAAGTGATTAAAGAATTGGCCCCGGGCGGGTTCTGCCCGGATTCCGATATCGAGAAAAAAATTTGACAGCTGATTTGACAGCTGTCAAAGTTAAGTGATTAAAGAATTAGCCCCGGGCGGGTTCCGCCCGGATTCCCATATCGAGAAAAAAATTTGACAGCTGTCAAATTTAAGTGATTAAAGAATTTGGCCCCGGGCGGGTTCTGCCCGGATTCCGATATCGAGAAGAAAATTTGACAGCTGTCAAAGTTAAGTGATTAAAGAATTGGCCCCGGGCGGGTTCTGCCCGGATTCCGATATCGAGAAAAAAATTTTGACAGTTGTCAAAGTTAAGTGATTAAAGAATAAGCCCCGGGCGGGTTCTGCCCGGATTCCGATATCGAGAAAAAAATTTTGACAGTTGTCAAAGTTAAGTGATTAAAGAATTAGCCCCAGGCGGGTTCTGCCCGGATTCCGAAATCGAGAAAAAAATTTGACAGCCGTCAAAGTTAAGTGATTAAAGAATTGGCCCCGGGCGGGTTCTGCCCGGATTCCGATACCGCGAAAAAATTTGACAGCTGTCAAAGTTAAGTGATTAAAGAATTGGCCCCGGGCGGGTTCTGCCCGGATTCCGATACCGAGAAAAAATTTGACAGCTGTCAAAGTTAATAGAGTAAGAACCCAGGGCCGCCAGACACAACTTATTTTCTGAAAGGCAAAACGTGAGATACTGAGTAGCTTTTATATGTACTTTGAACGCCTGCATACCTGCTAAGTTTGCTCGACGGCCGATTTACAGGTATCAGGTGAGAAAGGTAAGTAAAAATAGGACTAACTTAACTTAAATTCTGATGGCTGTTTTTTATGTATACTTTATAAAACATTATTATAAAATAATATCCGCACTGCCAGACACTTTCCGTCGGCCATAACTTCTGCCAGACGCTTTAAAGCTCTTAAAAAAATAATTGAACTTAACTTATATTCTGACGTTTGATTTTTATATATGTTATTTAGAGAACTATTTTAAAACTATATTTGTTGAGCCAGACAAATCGTATGGGCCAAACATCCCCCCAGACATAAAAAATATTCAACCGTGAGCATGAGCGCGAGGGTACTATGCTTGCGTTTTAGAGCAAGTGAGACATCTATGTGAACTGATTTCTCTCTCTTAAATACACAGCCCGCCTTAAGTCTACTGTGATGAAGACTTAAGAAGAATAGAGTATCACAATTGGCTTGATGAAGAATTTTCCAATGATCCTAACGACCAGGACGATTACAAGATAATAAAATAATTTTTTTATTACAAATTACTAATAATTGTCTTATTATTAAAAGAAATTGCCTCAATAAATATTTTGCGAACCTTTCTAAAATGAAATGTTAATAATTTTTTATTTAACAAAATTAATTGCTAACAAATATTTATTTCCTAAATATACACAGTAAACTAATTTTAAATAAATACATGAAAAACTATTGAACCAAAATTGGTAAGTATAAACATTATATTTGCAAAAAATTTGTATATATTTTACATAATTTAATATTATGGAGATATTATTAAGGACTTTCATATACATTAAACGTATTTCAAATGCCTCGATATTATACTGTACTCTAAAGACTAAATTGAAGAGAGAGAAATTAGTTCACATAGATGTCTCACTTGCTCTAAAACGCAAGCATAGTACTCTCGCGCTCATGCTCACGGTTGAATATTTTTTATGTCTGGGGGGATGTTTGGCCCATACGATTTGTCTGGCTCAACAAATATAGTTTTAAAATAGTTCTCTAAATAACATATATAAAAATCAAACATCAGAATATAAGTTAAGTTCAATTATTTTTTTAAGAGCTTTAAAGCGTCTGGCAGAAGTTATAGCCGACGGAAAGTGTCTGGCAGTGCGGATATTATTTTATAATAATGTTTAATAAAGTATACATAAAAAACAGCCATCAGAATTTAAGTTAAGTTAGTCCTATTTTTACTTACCTTTCTCACCTGATACCTGTAAATTGGCCGTCGAGCAAACTTAGCAGGTATGCAGGCGTTCAAAGTACATATAAAAGCTACTCAGTATCTCACGTTTTGCCTTTCAGAAAATAAGTTGTGTCTGGCGGCCCTGGGCTCTTGGACTATAAGTGATTAAAGAATTAGCCCCGGGCGGGTTCTGCCCGGATTCCGATATCGAGAAAAAAAATTGACAGCTGTCAAAGTTAAGTGGATAAAGAATTGGCCCCGGGCGGGTTCTGCCCGGATTCCGATATCGAGAAAAAAATTAGACAGCTGTCAAAGTTAAGTGATTAAAGAATTAGCCCCGGGCGGGTTCTGTCCGGATTCCGATATCGAGAAAAAAATTAACAGCTGTCAAAGTTAAGTGAATAAAGAATTAGCCCCGGGCGGGTTCTGCCCGGATTCCGATATCGAGAAAAAAATTTGACAGCTGTCAAAGTTAAGTGATTAAAGAATTAGCCCCGGGCGGGTTCTGCCCGGATTCCGACACCGAGAAAAAATTTGACAACTGTCATTTGTCGAAAAAAAAAAATTTTTTTTGACAGCCGTCAAATGACGTTTTTCTAAAAAAAAAAAAAATTTGACAGCTGTCAAAGTGACGTTAAATGTCGAAGTGACGGTAGCCCGGAGACGTCCGCTACCGATCCCCCGTCGAAAACCGCGCGAAAATCGCTTCGAAAACGGCCGTTCCAGCGCAATTTTAAGGAAACGCTTCTGATTGGTCGAAAAAAAATTTCCAATATTTAACTGTCAAAATCGATTTCGGAAGGAGAAGTCCGATCGAAAATCCGAAAACGGTTTGGGAATCGTGGAGTCGTCCCGAGTCCGAAAATGCCATCGTTTTTCACCTAGCATCGAAAATGAAAAAGTGATTTTTTGCCTAAAGACATACGTCTTCGAAAACGTATGTTGTACTTATAAGTTCGGACGGACTACGCGCATCTGGCGAGCGCCGCGTATCGATCCGAAAAAAAATTCACAGCTCGGCCGCGGATGAATATTTCTCGACGAAATTTTCAGGGATCCGAAAGGAAGGATGGTTCTAGTTGTCCTAAAAATCCGGTCGAAAATGTACTCCGGGCGAGGGAGCCGGAATGCCCGGAAAAGTGCCGTTTTTCGTCAAAATCGACCTAATTAAAAAATTCGCATCTCGGCAAATAACGGAGATGGGCGAAAAATGAGACAACGACTTTTTCGCTTGTCCTTCCTCTTGAGTTTGGTCCGGGTCCGAAGTCGCCGGATCGAAATCCGAGGGCGCTATCGATAAAAGACGGGGTGCACGTCGGAAGAAAATGAGAAAATGTTAAAAATAGCCAAACTTTGAACGGCTATATCTCGCTTGTGGGGCCGAAAATCGCAAAAATAATTTTCCATTTGCACCTAACCAACTTTTCTTGTAGTTTTCGAAAAAAAATACGGCGCCGCTCTATCTCTAAAGACCTTTGAGCTATGAGGTAAAGTTGAGGTGCGTGTTTGGCAAATTTGGCAGATTTTCGACGAAATCGACCGATCGAACATCGACCTATAAAAAAATTAATATCTCGGCAGCCGATGGATATTTTTCGACAAAATTTTCAGGGATCCGAGGGGAAGGTCGTGTCTAGCTCTCCTAAAAATCCGGTCGAAAAAATCCTCCGGACACCGGAGCCATTGGGCCCGGAATAGTGCCGTTTCTCGCCTTTGGTCCGGGCGCGGATCCCCCGGATCCTCCGGTAAGGGCTGTGTCGCGTTCAAAAGGGGCGCACGTTCGAATAATCGCCGAAATCCGAAAAAATCGCTCATCTTCAAAAAATCATAACTCGCTTAGGAAGCAAAATCCGAGAAAACCATTTACACTCAAAGGATTTCTAAATTTCGTCTAGTTTTCGAAAAAAAATACTCCGGCGCTCCAAGTCGAAGGAGCCGCCGGCGATAATTCTCGGAAGGGAGGCGTGTTTGGAGATTTCGACAAATTGGAAAAAATCGCGAAAACACCATAACTTCAAACGCTATTTCCAGACGAAAGAAGGCCGCCGGACCGTCGTTCTGGCACCAAATCGACGCCCGAGGGTCCAACTTGACCCCACATTTTGAATAGCGCGGTCGCGCTACGATCTTCAGAGCTGCAGGACCGAACGAAAAACCGGAATTTTGACGTTGACTAAAAATTGTAAGTAGGGTTAAAAATCCGCCATTTTCTTTCGGCGGCCATTGCTCTCGTATCCCTTTTCAATTTCACAAATTTTACAAACTTCTCGGACACGGTGCCACTAAACGATCAATAACTTTTCAATTACTCAAAGGATAGCGACGAAATATAGCCTATGACACATTCCCGAAGCGATTACCCCTAAAAAAAGCGACGCTGCGCGCCGACGCTGCGCGCCGACGTCCCCCCCCGAAAAAACCCTTTTGCGCCGCAAAGTACTTAAAGAAACCACCAAAAATTGGAGCGAGACTGCCTGCTCACCGTTTATAATATATGAAATAGAAGATAAATTTTGAACTATCCTATATGAACAACCCCGGTGATACGATTGAGTGAATTTTAGGATGGACGACCCTGTATCTCGAAAAAGAGCAATGTCAGAAAAAACAGATATATACCAAAAAATCAGGTTCGGTGATAAACTGCCATATGTTTTATTTTTAATTAGTATTGTCTGTGAGCCACAATAAAAAAATTACGAAGTGTCTATTTCAAAGGGAGGGCCAACTTTGAGGTGCCCGTGCAAAGAAACGGTTTGACGTACAACAACCAAACATGGCTCATATTGTACACTGTTTATTCCTCTTTAATTTTCAATATAAGTACTTTTGCGATAGCATGCACCGGAAGCTCGATATAAAGCAAAAAGCAAAAAAAAAGCCCTTTGGGGGGTGGATGGGGATGTTCCGGGGACAGCTGTGTCCCATAAACTCAGACCCAAATTGAGAATCCCAAGATCAGTATAAAAAAAATAAAAATCAAATCCTATATAGTTTTCTACCTTGAGCCTACGTTTCCTGGAGTACATTAGACATTCTGTGACTTAATACTCCAGCTACACCTTTTTCTGATGCATCCGTAGTCAAGATCAATGGTAACTTAGGGTCAAAATGTACTAGTACTATATCTGACGCAATAATGTCTTTTATTCTTTGAAACGCTTCCTCGTGTTTTTCTGTCCAAACGAATTTGGTATCCTACTTTAGTAAATTATAAATTGGTGCCAATAGTTGTGCCAAGTTTGGTACGAATTTAGCATAATATGTCACCATGCCAACAAATGCTCTGACTTCTGACACTGTTCTGGGACTCGGTGCTTCGCATATTACTTTTATTTTATTTTCCGTCTTCCGAACTCCTGTCGCACTGATTTCATGCCCTAAATACTCCACTTTTCCTTTGAAGAACTCGCATTTTTCTTTCTTAACTGTCAATCCAACTTCTTGCAATTTTTTAAATACCTTTTCCAATGCCTCCATGTGCTCTTCAGCTGTCTTGCCAGTTACCAAAATATCATCGAGGAAATTCACTACATTTTCCATCCCTATAAAAAGTTGTTCTACGTACTTTTGGAAATGTCCACTGGCTACTGTGATTCCGTACATCATCCTATTTACTTTATACAACCCCTTATGGGTGCTCCATGTTAGTAGTTAGGAATCCTCTGTTACTGGAAATTGTGTGTATGCTTCCGTCAAATCAATTTTGCTAAAATGCTTACCTCCTCCTAATTTCGCGTACAATTCTTTCACTCGTGGTAATGGATATTTTACTTCTACTAAATGCTGGTTGATGGTGGATTTGTAATCTCCACAAATTCTAACCGCTCCATTGTGCTTTAGGACAGGTACTATAGGTGTCGCCCACTCTGACGATACTACAGGTGTAATAATACCTCTAGACTCCAATCGTTCCAGTTCCTGTTCAATTTTGGACTTATACGCCAAGGGTACAGCTCGTGCTTTGCAAAATACAGGTCTCATATTAATCTTCAGCTCCAAATGTATCTTTGCCATCCTGAAACAACCCAATTCATCATTAAATACGGTTCCGTACTTTTTTATAAGACAATCAACGTCATAATGTTTTATGCCGATTTCGTTTACCATTTTAAAAGTTATATTAAAAGATTCTAACCAATCTCTTCCCAGAATACTAGGTCCACCATTCATTACTACATAGAATGACTGTGTTTTATTGACCTCATTAAACTTTAAGTTTACATTAAAATAACCTAGCGGTTTAAAAGTAGAACCATTATATCCTCTTAATACTAAATTATCCTTGCATAATTTATGATTGTAAAAATATTTTTCATACGTTTGTTTACTTACAGCTGAGCAAAGTGCTCCGGAATCTATTAGCATCTCATGTTGTCTTTCATCAATTTCTACCTTAATCATAAAATTTTTAGCATTATCATTATAGTAAATATTTGCAAAGTTACTATTACAATTTAAGATCTCGATTACCTTAGCATCCACTCCTTCCTTATGACTTAGGGCAAAAACTGGCCCTATGTTCTCCTCCATGGAATCCATCTCTACGTAGTTGTATCCTCTTCTTTGCTTGCATACTTTCTCTAAGTGCGGTCCTTTACACCTTCTACACTTATAATGCTTATAGCGGCATTCGTTATTATGTTTGTTTCCACAGATTCTGCATTCGGCTTCTTTGTTTACGTAATTTCTTCCTGTCGTACTGCTGTCAAATCTTCGTCGTCCATTTTGATAGTTTGACTTTGATGGCTGCCGATAGTTGGCGTTACTTGGGCGCTGTCGGGATTTTTGACGGTTACCGGAAATCGTGGCTTCACCATTTTCCCGGTCGCCATAACTTCGCGGGGCCTTTGAATTCTTCACAAAGTTGCATTCGCCTGCTTTCATCCAAGATTCCTTTTTGACTGCGATTTTTCTCCTCTCCTCCAGCGTTTTTTTTTTCATCCTCTTCCGCCAATCGATCTAATATGGGTCCTTTTACTAACCCAGTGACAAACTTGTCTTTAATTATAGTGGAGTTCACATGATATCAAATTGTGATTTCCGTTTGCACTTCGAGGTTAAAAGCTAAAACCTATTTCAAATGATTCGTTACCTTCTGGAACATCAAAATCCGATGGTCGTCAAAATGTCGTCCTGTACGGGGTGGCTGTAGGGGATGAAATGTGAAAAACACCCTAAAAATTTTTTTTTCACTATTTTAATCTACAAAACATGAGGATCACTTTTATTAAAGCAAATTATGCTTTAGACTAAGGCAAATATTAGAAAAAAAATATTAAACAATTCGGAAAGCACGAAGTTAAATGGGCGACGTCTAAGTTTATCGTACGCTGGTGAAAAGTGTCTTACTGAACAGGCAATGTTTTCGCTTAACACCGCACTAGCTACTTTATTCTCATTATGATCAAAAAACACCCTTTAATAACGTTGTAGATTGGAATTTCAGGATGCTAAGGCACTTTTTACCTTTTTAATATGACCGCTCCCCAATTTTTGAATGGGTTTTTTAGGAGCGCCCGCACAAGATCTTTTAAGGTCGACATTCGTTTGTTTTCGTACCGGGAGAGATATTTTTAAGGTCCATTATCGCCTGTTTTCACAGTAAAGACGTACATTTGACTAACTATATGAAAAATACGAACTAAACTGTATTAGGTATGTATTTTATTTAAACGAAATATTATTTTTTATATGAATTTATTTTGCTTTAAATAGTTTATAGTACAGTTACTTGGTGATCTCCAGTTACTTGGTGATATCGCTTCTAACTAATTGTATAGTTGTTTTAAATTAAAATATTTTTGGATAGTTTGATTCAAAATGGGTCAAATACTTATCAAATATTAAAAAGGAATAAGGGTGCTTTTCGTTGGGGGTGCGTTTCACCCCAACTTAGGAGTTTCGAAAAGATAAAAAGTGACTGTTGGAACGTGTGGATCATCGAATTCTACTCCAAAACACCTCTCTATAACGTACTTTTTGCTTTAATACTCGCCGAGTTAAAGGGATTGAAAACGTTGATTTTTAAACAGAAGACACTGGTTTTTCTAAGGTTTTAAATAAGCAAATTACTCAAAGAGGATCACATTTTCGAAAAAGTTAGCTAATGAAATAAATGAAATAAAAATTAGTTTAGGCTCATCGTAGTCGAGATACAGTAGGTGCATTTGAATGTAGACCTGAAAAGGGCACGCGTTCAAATAATCATAACTCTGGTTTAAAAAACCTTTTGACGTGTATCTTGAATCAAATTGAAACTTATTACAGTAGCTTAAAATTGTGTTTTGGCTGCTAAATCAAAAATGATACAAGGAAAATAAAGGCAATTTTAATTTTTGACAAAATAAGTGCCCGTTTTTTTGGTTCAGTAAATTCCAAATTGAAAATATAAAATTCCAAATTATGTTTTCTGTTAGTCATTATTATGTATACGCTCAAATTTTTTTTACCGTGATGGATGCATTATCTAAAAGATTTTACACTAAATGTATTTTGAAAATTTTTGAAATAATGAATTTTATGGCTTTGAAGTTAAAAAACTTAGCAAGGAAGAATCTCTCCAAAGAATGTTACCAAAGACAAACAATAATGACAATAAACTAAGTAAAATGCTACAGTTTTTTATTATTCTTTTTAATTGACGCATTTAAGATGAATATAGAAAAACTGACAACCTTTGTACTGTTTTGACCTACCTGATCTTAAAGAGGATTAAAAGACCTTCAGAATTATTTTTATTGATGATTTTTAGCGTTAATTGCAAAGGAGATATGACCGAAATAAGAAGCGCGCCTCATTTTAGCAAATTACGATATTGCTCGTTTTGCGGTAATTTATTAGTCTCTGAAATTCGTTAATTATTGATATATTAACTTTAGGGGTGGTTTTCATCCTCTTAGGGGTAAGATCAATTATGTTTCTTATTAAGGGATGAGTTTTATATCGACCATATTGAGGGTCCAACATAAAATTTTTTATTTCTTACTTCACATTCGTGATCAGTGACTCCAAAAACATAAATAAGTTTAAATAATTTATTCTCAGTACTTGGTTAATTATTGAATATTTTAAACTTTGTAGTGGCCTGCAGTGTCAAATTATCATGCATCGGTTCCTGCATGTGTGTGGGACAAAAAGCCCTTTGTAATAATCCCAAAATCAAGGAAACTCGTCTTATTTTTGAAATAGTTGAAGAATCGTTAGAATCTGAATTCGAAAAATTTAATGACAGACACTATGTTCAAACTGTTTAAACCATAATAATAATATCATATAAAAAGTAATAATCTGTTCAAGTGAAATACATAATATAATTAATATAATTACTTTATATTATACAGTTTATTCATATTTTTCATACAATTGGTCAAATGAAGGTGTTTATTGCGCAAACAGGCGATAATGGGCTTTAAAACACCGTCATAGAGGTTTTTTTTTTGGAGTAGAATTCGATGATCCACGCGTTCCAACAGTCACTTTTTATTTTTTCGAAACTCCTAAGTTGGGGTGAAACTCACCCCCAACGAAAAACACCCTTATTCCTTTTTAATATTTGATATTTGACCCATTTTGAATCAAACTATCCTAAAATATTTTAATTCAAAACAGCTATAAAATTAGTTAAGATCACCAAGTAACTGTACTATGAACTATTTAATGCAAAATAAATTCATATAAAAAATATTTCGTTTAAATAAAATACATACCTAATACATTTTAGTTAGTATTTTTCATATAGCTAGTCAAATGCACGTCTTTACTGCGAAAACAGGCGATAATGGACCTTAAAAATATCTCTCCCGGTACGAAAACAAACGAATGTCGACCTTAAAAGATCTTGTGCGGGCGCTCCTAAAAAACCCTTTCAAAAATTGGGGAGCGGTTCTATTAAAAAAGTAAAAAGTGCCTTAGCATCCTGAAATTCCAATCTACAACGTTATTAAAGGGTGTTTTTTGATCATAATGAGAATAAAGTAGCTAGTGCGGTGTTAAGCGAAAACATTGCCTGTTCAATAAGACACTTTTCACCAGCGTACGATAAACTTAGACGTCGCCCATTTAACTCCGTGCTTTCCGAATTGTTTAATATTTTTTTCTAATATTTGCCTTAGTCTAAAGCATATTTTGCTTTAATAAAAGTGATCCTCATGTTCTGTAGATTAAAATGGTGGGAAAAAAATTTTTAGGGTGTTTTTCACATTTCATCCCCTACGGCCACCCCGTACAGGACGACATTTTGACGACCATCGGATTTTGATGTTCCAGAAGGTAACGAATCATTTGAAATAGGTTTTAGCTTTTAACCTCGAAGTGCAAACGGAAATCATTTCTAGAGGGTTTTGGAGCGGCCGTGGACTCTACTATTATGTCTTCTTATGTCAAATTTACAATTAGTGGCCAAACATTTTTTTTTCGCATACCATGCTGTAACGGTTTCTTCTATATTTTGCTGTGCCTCATAGAATTTCTTCCTCTCCCGCCATATGCTTATCTGGGGGCTGAACTGTTTAGCTAAAATGCTGCACAGACTCTGGTAGTCTTTGGATTTTGGTGGTTCAGGATCACACAGGTCGCGTAATAATTTATAAGTGTTAGAGTTTAAATTTGCCAAGAGTGTTGCTACCTTAATTTCCTGACTTTCGAAATATTGTTCCAGTTGTTCGACATATATGATCCAGTCGTCCCCTTCTGCGTTGAACTCTCGGAATTTCGCCATCTTGGAATGGAACCCCGTGTTTGCGCTTTTCTTATCCACTTTCACGTTTACCTCGTCGCCAATTTGTGGTGTTTGGCGGGAGAAAGAAATATCATATCTACTCTATATCTTTATAATACTATCACAGCTTCGATATTACATATAATAGCCTTATTTATACTTAACAGCCTCGGATACATACAACTATAATACGTGTTACTTGCTCGGCGGCCAGCAGCAGACAGCTTGCTCAGGCTTCCGGTTCTCAATCTCACGCCTGTGTGTACAAGTGTTGCCAACATCACAGTAATGAAAATGTTTTGAATAAATCTGACGAAAACTGTGGTCCGTCATCCGACACAACTATCAATGGAATGCCATGCCTAGCAAAAATCGATTTTAAAATATTTATTATGCATTTACTGGTAGTGTCTCTTGTAACTCTTTCTATTTCAATGTATTTTAAATAATAGTCTACAACAAAGTATTTCTCACCCCTGAGTTTAAAAATATCACAACCTACTTTATTCCAGGGAATTTGTGGAATATTGTGAGGCATAAGAGGTTCTGGTTTTTGTGAATTGGAAAATTTTTGACAAATACTACACTGAGATATAATTTGTTTTATATCATTATTCATGCTTGGCCAAAAAATTGAGTCTTGGGCTAACTTAAGGCATTTATTTATGCCCATGTGGTTATAATGTACTTTACTGGTCATTTCTTTTGTCATACTGTATGGTATAACTAAAGACTGGCCTTTAAAAATAACATCATCTATAATAGTTAAGTCCTCTTTGTACCTACAATAAATTTTAATCTGATCATCTAATTTTTTATTATTATTTGGCCATCCTTCATTTATTACCTTTTTCAGTTTTTGTAATTCTATATCACTATTAGTCTTTTCTTTCAATTCATTTAATTTCTCTTTTGTTATATTAATTTGCGAAGATATTAAACAGACTTGTGCTTTAATTTCACTGTCAAAGTAATCTTCACATTTATCATTTAAGTAAGCTCTCGACAGAGCATCTGCAATTATAAGTTCTTTACCCGGTTTGTATTTTAACTCGATTTCATATTTTTGTATTTGTAGTAGCATTCGCTGAAGGCGTGCTGGGCATTTGTTCAAAGGTTTTTTAAATATTGATATCAATGGCTGATGATCCGTTTCCACAATAATTTTTTTTCCAAATATGTATTCATGAAACCTACTTAATCCAAAACAAATAGCCAGCAGTTCTTTTTCTATTTGAGCATATCGAACTTGGGTTTCAGTCAAGGCTTTAGATGCATATGCACATGGTAATTTGTTTTGTAGTAAAACTGCACCCAAGCCTGACTTTGAACTATCTACAGATATAACTGATTCCTCGTTAACATTAAAAAATTGCAATACCGGACTTTTTATTAAATTATTTTTTAGTTCATCAAATGCTAATTCATGTTTTTTTCCCAGACAAAATGCATATCTTTTTTCAATAAATCTCTAAGCGGTGAAGTTTTATTTGAAAAATTTGGGATGAATTTGCTTACGTATGTTAACATACCCAACAAGCGTTGAACATCCTCCTTACTTTTTGGTTTCGGCATATCACTTATCGCTAAGATTTTTGTTTTATCTGGAGCTACCCCTTCTCCTGAAATGACATTTCCGATATACTTTATTTTTGATTGCCCAAATTTGCATTTATTTATATTGAATTTTACATTATTTACCTTCGCTGTTTCTAAAACTTTCCTTAATCGATTATCATGGTCTTCCTTATTTTTGCCCCATATAACTAGATCGTCAATGTATACGTCTGTACCCTCACAGCAATTAAAAATAGATTTAAATCTGTCTTGAAATACTTCTGGTGCTGACTTTATGCTATATGGTAACCTAAGAAATTTGAATCTCCCAAATGGGGTGCCAAATGTACACAGATCCGCACTCTCTTTGTCTAAAATTATTTGATAGAATCCGCTTGTAGCATCAAGCGTACTAAAGAATTTGGCTCCCGCCATTTTACTAGTAATTTCTTCCAGAGTAGGTAGGGATCTGACAGTACTCTCTTTTTATAACTGCATTCAAATCTTTTGGATCTAAGCATATTCTTAGATTATCATTTGGTTTTCGCACGAGGAAAAGTGAATTTACCCAATCTGATGTTCCTTCAACTTTCTCTATAATTTTTTGTTTCACTAAATCATCTAAACTTTGTTTTAATTTTGACATCAAGGGTAATGCCACCCGCCTCGTGGGATGAATTACTGGCTTTGCATCATTAACTAAATTGATATGGTAAGGTTTTGATAAACATCCTATTCCTTTAAATAACTCGCCATATTCTTTAATTATTTTGTTATATTCTTCGTATTCTCTTACCGAGTCTACTTTAATTACTAAGTTAATTCCTTGCACGAGGGTAAACCCAAAATAGCCTGCTGTTGTGATTTTACTACATAAAAATGTAACAAAATTTATTATTATCTCTATAACAAATTAAATGACACATTCCAACAACTTTTAAATTGTCTTCTGTATAAGACTTTAATTTGGTATTGGTTTTTTCTAAATTTTTATTTGAAAAACCTAATTTCTTAAATTGGCTTAACGGTAAAACATTGCACATGGCTCCGGTGTCAATTTTAAAATTAACATTCATATTATTTATTTTTAATTCTGTAAACCATCAACATTTATCATTTTGGGTATTTTCTATTGAGCCTACAAACAAATAATCTGACTCTTCCTGTTTATTTATCGAATTTATATCCGTTTCTATGTCATTTACTTTCCTATTCTTATTTTTACATACATTTGCAAAGTGATTTTTAATTTTACATATGTTACAATATTTACCATATGCTGGACATTTGTTTATTTCATGGTCTTTGCCACACCTAGTGCATGAAAGAATTTTTCTATTCTTACCAAAATTGTTTTTATAATTATTAAATTTGCCCTGTTGCGTATATCGCTGCACTGCTCCTCCTTGAGTTGTCCTGTTTGTTCGCACCAAATCGACATCAGCTGACATACCTGCATTATATTTCATTTGCTTGCTCTGTTCCTTAGACTTCTCTATTACTTTACATAATTCTATGGCCTCTTCTAAGGTTAGGTTATCGTTTTGCAAAAGTTTTTCCCTCATTTCATTATTTTGGACACCACAAACCATCATACATTTTATTAAGTCATCTTGTAATGATTTCAATTTACATTTTTGTGCTTGTTTTTTCAATTCAGTCACAAACTGTTCCAGAGTTTGTCCTGTTTGCTGTCGATACATAAAAAATTTGTATCTCTCAAATGACAGGTTTTCCTTGGGAAGAAAATGTTCCTCGAACTTTTTGATAAGGACTGCTAATTTATCAATTTCCGGATCCTCAAACGTGAATGTCGTATATATTCTGAAACCCTCTTCGCCAATAAAGTGTAGAAGTTGAGCACACTGAGTAGCCTCTGATTTTTTATTCATATCTGTAGCTCGCAAATAATTTTCGAACCTGGACCTCCACATTTTCCAGTTATTTCGGCTATGTTGCCGGACATCGACATCGAACTAATACCACGTTGGTCTGCCATTTTGTTTTATTTTTAATTTTCAGTTTTCACTATTGTCTGGACTTATTTAACACTTATAGTTTTATTTATTTGCTAAAGACTACCCGACTGCGCCATGTTGTTATGCTGCTTCTTATTTTTATTTTAATTTCTGGTAGGTTTATAATAAAGTCACACTTTAGCAAAACACGTTTTTAATGGAGCCGCTTTCTATAATCATGACTTAAAAACTAAAGTCCATTCTCTCGTTGGTATCTACTGATCCAACGATGCCAACCTTACAACTAACTTAGAACTAATACACATGATATGCAACCAGTAGTATCTAACAATGTTGTTAGTTGCATAACCATATGTTACAAACACTGGCTGCTTAACTGTCTCCATTAAAGTCATCGCTCAGATCTAGCAACAATCATTTGTCCTCGAATCTGTTGAATTAAAATTCTTTTGAGGAGTGGCGTTGCAAAAACAGACCTTAGAGGTCTCCTAAAGTAACCTTCTTCGCAATTATTTTACCCTTCACAGGGGAACTTCAAAGTGCTCTTATAATCCTCTTAAGCCAGCGTCACACGTGCGGCATTCGGCGAACGGCGAGCGGTTACTCGGCGAAAGCCGCATGTGTGTACCTGACGCTCGCCTATCGGCGTTCGCCTATCGGCGTTCGCCATTCCCACTTCGCGTCGGTAAATTGACGCGAATCAAAGGTTTCGCGCGTCACACATTCGATCGGTACACACAATCGCCCAATGTTTGGGATTGTTTTTTGACAGTCTTGATACTTGACAGCGTTTGTGTTGGTTTTCGATTAATAAAATGGAGTGGTCAAGCGAAATGGTCCTGGAATTTTTAAACCACTACAAACGCGAAATCCAGGACATCCATCACTTAAAAACAGAAATTTAGTTTTTGTTGCATGGAAAGCCATAGAAGTAAATTTTGGGAGAAAACACGGATTTAATGACACAAATTTAAAGAAAAAAAATATTTTTTATTGACTTCCTTCCTAGCACATCTTAACAAAATAACTCTCAGAAGTGTAGCAGGAATTTCAAAATATTTACACGTTTCTGCTAGGATTAAGTAGAGCCATCCACCATACCATCTTTTTTCTTTATTTTCATTAGCTTTATAATTATGCACAGCACATAATTGCAGAAGCTGTTCCAAATAATATACATATACAGGGTGGTCCGAAATTAGTGGTCATCATTTTACCCGCATATTCCTCGATCAAAAATAAGAACAAAAGTTCCTACAAACATGGCCACGGAAATACTTCCTAAGGGAGCTTCAACCCCTTAAAGGTGCATCCTTGACGATGGTTTTTATTTAATATTTTCGAAACTAATAATAATAATAATAAAAATAATAATAGCATAATTTTATTATTAATTACTGGCCCAGTTGTACCAAATACAAGTTCAGGGAGGTTCAAGTGAACGGCCGATCAGCACTGATCTTGGTTCAGAGGAGAATTGGTTGTACCAGGATATTAATCGACAAGTTCAGTTGAACTGCAATTAGCCTTTTGTTGGTATTACTGAATGAGATTAATATCCATATGAGTTCGATAGAAGAAGAGGAATTACATATTTTTATCGATTCTCGATGATTGTTTATCTAATAGTCCAGGAGGCAGTGACGATTTTCGGTACTTATTTTCCCAGTCAGCAAACATGGATAGAATTGTTCGGTTAGTAATTCTAAGCGAAATTCATATATATTTAGGGGGGTTTTCCGATGGGTTGAGGCAGAAAATGCATCAGAACATACGAATACACTGCCCTTTTTTTTCCAGTGGTAAAAATTGTTGTAGTAGTAAGAGGTATACTGAAGTTAAGTAAAAAAAATAGTCTGGCTAATCTGTGAGCATAAATAATATGTCTGGCAGGTGAAAAACTGAAAAGTTTTCATCAAAAAAATTTCCCTCATTTTCGCAGTCATGAAAATTTATCGGATGATGGCCTGTATTATAATAACAGCTTAAAATACAATCTGGTTAATGTGGAACACCCCCAAAGCCTTGCCAGACTCGTCCAATTATCGTCCAGGCGCCCCAAAGTATGTACCTTCATCTGGTTGAATGACGACTTCACTGACAAACGTAGGCAGCTGATCACCTTCAAACCATCGAAATTTGTATTTTCCATCCACCTCTTCCCAGCCACTATCAATAGGCGATAGATGTTGGATACTTAAAATGAGCATTTCTCCAAATGTTCGAAATATACTATATAATATATGCTATTCCGCTCCTCGTTTAACTACCTCCTTGTTATGAGTCTGGCAAGGCCTTCGTGATTGTAAATGTCAGCCAGACGTGTACTTTCTATGAAAATATAGTATAATCTATCATGTGACAAATTTTCAAACCCGGGAAAATAAGAGCAAAAATTTTCTATTTTCCCATTTTTAAGATGCCGCCAGACTCAATGTAGTTGAAGTTAGCATCGGAATCAGATTTACTTTTATTCCAGCAACGGATTTTTACAGCGGACCAGACAAATATATAAAGTATTGTCTTTTTCACGTAAGATCCAATATTTATGGAAAATCTAAGTTAAGATTATACTTAATTCACCACCCAATGATAAATATATCTATAATTGGTCATATTTCTATTATAATTATAATCCAGAGGTCCCAGAGAACTACGCAACAATAGTATAGTAATAATTTGTAGACAAGAAAGGAAAGATATTTCACTCCAATTTTTCTCTTAAAAATCGTAGAATAATTATATCAATAAGATACCCTGGCGTCCACACTCCCAAGTCCCGTAGGAACCGCGATTTTAACCACCCTTAATAAATTAATTAATTATACGACTAGAAAGGAAAGATGTTTCACTTTAATTTTTCTCTTAAAAATCGTAGAATAATTAAATCAATAAGATACCCCGGCACACTCCCAAGTCCTGTAGGAACCGCGATTTTAACCACGCTTAATAAATTAATTAATTATACGACTAGAAAGGAAAGATGTTTCACTCCAATTTTTGTCTTAAAAATCGTAGAATAATTATGTCAATAAGATACCCCGGCGTCCACACTCCCAAGTCCCGCAGGAACCGCGATTTTAACCACCCTTAATAAATTAATTAATAATACGACTAGAAAGGAAAGATGTTTCACTTCAATTTTTGTCTTAAAAATCGTAGAATAATTATATCAATAAGATACCCCGGCGTCCACACTCCCAAGTCCCGTAGGAACCGCGACTTTAACCACCCTCAATAAATTAATTAATTATACGACTAGAAACAAAAGATGTTTCACTCCAATTTTTGTCTTAAAAATCGTATAATAATTATATCAATAAGATACCCCGGCGTCCACACTCCCAAGTCCCGTAGGAACCGCGACTTTAACCACCCTCAATAAATTAATTAATTATACGACTAGAAACGAAAGATGTTTCACTCCAATTTTTGTCTTAAAAATCGTAGAATAATTATATCAATAACTCCCGGCGTCCACACTCCCAAGTCCCGTAGGAACCGAGATTTTAACCACCCTTAATAAATTAATTAATTATACGACTAGAAAGGAAAGATGTTTCACTTCAATTTTTGTCTTAAAAATCGTAGAATAATTATATCAATAAGATACCCCGGCGTCCACACTCCAAAGTCCCGTAGGAACCGAGATTTTAACCACCCTTAATAAATTAATTAATTATACGACTAGAAAGAAAAGATGTTTCACTCTAATTTTTGTCTTAATAATCGTAGAATAATTATATCAATAAGATACCCCGGCGTCCACACTCCCAAGTCCCGTAGGAACCGCGATTTTAACCACCCTCAATAAATTAATTAATTATACGACTAGAAACGAAAGATGTTTCACTCCAATGTTTGTCTTAAAAATCGTAGAATAATTATATCAATAAGCTACCGTATAATTATTAATTGGTTTTGTTATAATTTTATGAATGTTGAAATTGATTATTTCGTGCTTTAAAATTATAATACTTTTACCTAACAAAACAAAAGGTATACTATGGGGCTGATCACGATGTTCTGGATTGGGCGATTTAGGATCGCCTCATAAAGTAAACCCACCTCGGCTAGTCAGTATATTCGGAGGCGAGAGTCGGGGTAAGGGTTTTCGATATACCAAATGACTGCGGTTGGTTGTCTAACTTGTTATGTTGTAAATCAAATTTGTGTTATTTAGAGTTTGAAAATTCAGAAGGTTTTGGGCGCCAAGCCTTCTAGTAAGGCTGAAGATAAAAGATAATGAGTTTCTTAATAAAACTCAAATAGGTAAAGAAGTGAATTCAAGAAACAAAGACAAGGCTAAAATGTAAATACAAAGTTTAATAAATAAACTAACTTATACAAGTAATGTTAGTATAACAAAAGATATAGTAAGGTTAGTGTGAAATAAGATTACTATGAATAGATAGGTAATAAGTAAGGAACACTTACGATATGACACTTAAAAACAAATCTTGTCTAAAACGTATGAGACTCTACCTTGCTTTGACAAGGGTACAAACCCTGTGACGTACTTCGGTTTGTAGGCAAAATGGCCGAAGTGTCACTATGGCACTCGAGGCGTCGGCGGTGCTTTACTCGGGCGCCAGTTTCCGTTTATAGTGCAGAAACACCACTACTCAGGCAGCTACAGTGAAGAAACGGAAGATTCCAGTGAGTCGTTGGGAAAATTAGACTTTGTTTCGGATTAAAAAGCACAGTTTGATGTCACAATTAGATTTATTCAGTATATTTACAGGACTAAAATAAAGTTACTGGGCTACAAGTTTTCTATTCTAATTACAGTTACCAGGGCTTAAGAAAAAGCTATTTACACTATGTACATCTATTCTAACAATTCCAAAGCACAGACTACAGCGGTGCGAATATCAAGCAAGGTGGGCAGGCGGTTAACTAACGGTTACGGACTAACAGCAAAGCGACGTACGGATACCAGGATTAGCAGAAGCAAACACCAAAAGCATACAAATATCAAGACAGGCTAGGTGCAGTGTACAGACTTGGCTTATTGCGCAGCATTAACAAACAGCAGAGTTATGGAATTAACAGGATGCTTCTCTTAGGCCTGGGTCTCGAATACTGGAAATAAATTATGATTAATGCAGTAAGTTGCGCTACATACGTATACACTAGATAGGAGGAAGTACCCTCGTATCCAGCATAGACCGGCAGCTAGCTTACAAAAAGCTGAAAAGAACTAAGATTACTGGAAGCCTTTCCTCTTTCACGGCGGACTGAAATGAAGTTATGATTAGTATCACAAGCTACGCCACCTACGTATACACTGGATAGGAGGAAGTACCCTCGTATACAGCATAGACCGGCAGCTAACTTTCAAAAGCTGAAAGGCATTAAGATTACTGGAGCTTTTCTCTGGTATGTCGGACTGAAATTAATTTAGAATTAGTACAGTAAGTTGCACTACATACGTGTATACTGAATAAGAGGAAGTACCCTCATATGCAGCATAAACCAGTAGCTAGCTTACTCAAAGCTGGAATAAAAATAAGATATTACAGGAAGCTTTTGACTCGGGCGGCAACAACGGACTGAAAGCAAAGCATGAGTAGTATTATAGTAAGTTACGTCACATAACTATATACTGAATACGAGGAAGTACCCTCATATGAAGCATAGACCAGTGGCTAGCTTACAATCAGCTGGAAAGAAACAGGGAGATTACTGGAACGGATGAGAAACTGCGACAGACTATAAGAAAACAGGAATTAATACTTTACAATAGCCAAGCCCTCACTTACGATCTCTACCTGTATACCTTACTTACTGTTGCTTCCTCGGCACGTCTTAACAGGACCAACGGTGGACAGCTACTACCTACTTGGAAGGCGGCAAACGGTATTATAATTAATCTGAAATATTTATGGTAGTAGGGATGACGCCAACTGAGCAGCGCAGTAAATAAACTGCGTCACTGCTGGACTTTACCAAAATCCGGGCCCAAATGCTACTTACTTACGGTGATGTACGTCTGATCGCTCGTGTCGCCAACGCAGGACTGACTTCTCTCCGGTGCGAGTTAGTATTTGATTCGAGATGCGTGGTGGGGTAGCGCTACGTCACAGTGTGACGATTTCGGGCGTCGGCCGTCTGGGTGTTGAGTGACGTAGGGACGCTGTAATTTCTAGCTAGCTCTCGTCGTCCCAACTGTTCACGTTGACTCGGGCAGGTAGACTGGCGTTTCACTCCTAGTTTTGATGCGGATTCATCGTTCACTTCGTAGATATTAGCGCGCTTTGTTTGCGCTCAGTTAATTGCAGAGTTATTTATTAATTAAATAACAGCCAGGCTGGTTATTTTATTTAACGGGGTACAGGTGACAATAATGTACAGATCATAATTCTTTGTTAAGAACAGGTTTTTAATAATTAATTTCGGTAATTACATTATTTACAACTATCTGGTGCTTTTATTAATTACGGATGTATTAATAACAGGACAAGTTATATTATAAATCAAAATAAATACTGGTCACAGGTGAAAATAATATAACAATGCGGAAAATAAGAATTAAATTCTATACGGGGTGTGTAGAATAATATTATTTTAAATAGGAACTAGTAACGAAAAAATCACTTCGTTACAACCCAAAATAGTAAGTTAATATAGATTGGAAAAGTTACATATGAAATTACAGAATAAAGTCATGCCCCTTCGATAACAGTATAACGCAACGCCGCTAGGCAACTCGAATTATTCAAAATTTGAGGTTATGCCCCTCCGATAGCAGCAAACGTTAGACTGCCGTTCAACTCAAACGGGCCTGCTGATTAACTTGATTAAAAATAATAACCTGAGTAGGCTTAAAATGCAAGAGAAAAGGTAGAAGTATATTTAAAATATATATCCGCAATGAAACAAGGTTACACTAGCGATAATCTGTAAGATACCAAAATATACCGTTCTCAGTAAAGGTTAAGAGAAAGTTACAGCGATGACTGATAAATTCTGCAAGCTAAGATAAAAGGAAAGTAGAGTTATGAGTTAATAACAATCTAATGATATAACATTAAAGCTTACGGTTGAGACAAGATTTCGATAAAACAGAAATGTAGAATAAGTTATGCTACTCAATAAGAACTAATAACTAGGTACAGTGACTACATAAATAAGAGATAAAGTGACTTGAACTTGTCACACTATTTCCGTACAACTAACTAAATTAATTTAAAAGGACACAACTGGGTGTCGAAACTTCAATTTCTATACACCGAAACAGTACAGATAAGATATGGCACACGCCAAGAGGTTTTAGACAAAACTGGTTGCCCCTCAAAATTTAATACACGTACTGTATTATAAAGTTTTGACACTCGTCAGATTAAGAAACGTAGCTATTTAGAGAGCTCTCTAAGTGTTGCTTTCTAGCAAACATTAGGCCACTGCCTACAAAATTGAAAATTTCTAAACAATTTAAAATTTATTACACGTTACTATATAACAAAATTTCTGAATGGTTTCAACCGGGTTTACATAATACTTTAGTTAAGAAACACTAAAAAATCCTGCTGTATGCAGTAATCACTAAAGTCTTTGTTGACAAAGGAGAAATAAAATCAATTTAGTACTTATCTTAATGAATTTCCAGTAAGGAGAAATTGTGCTTGTAATATCCAAAAGTTGTCCATGAACAAAATCCTACGTAACATAATGAATGTACTCCATCCTTTCATTAATTAACCATTTGACCATTATAATAATTCCACTATTCCATTCTTATTAAATACTGAACACCAAAATCAGTTGGATTTGTAATACAGGATACAGGTTATGTTGACAGATCAACGAATGTCGGTAAGTTGCTTAACTATATTCACAACACCATGTTCCAATAAGAGTCGACAGGTAGGTACAAAAAATTCTTCATAAAAACAAGGTATGCGGCATTGCGGTATAAAAACTTCTATTAACACTGGACGACTTCGGAATAATATAATTTTGTAAAATTTACATAGAAGATGGTGGCTCTAACGTTGTCTATAATAACTGGGCAAGTTGTTAAAAATCCATTAAAACAGGTCGAATAAAATGCGATGTTCCAAGTTCAAAATCAGTTTGAAAATTTTTAATTAAAAGATGATAATGTAGAAACATTATAATCCATAAGAAAGTGGATAAATCGATAAGCAAATCGATAAATAAGTGAAATTTTCTCAAAGAGAAAAATAACATGTAACCAGTAAATACATTAACTATAAATGCATGATAAATCAATATATAAATAAATCAGTGAATAAATATATCAATAGATCGATAAATAAATCAGTGAATAAATAAATAAATAAATAAATCCGATCAGGAACGTCTAAAAACAAGAAAAAAAACCGAAGTTATTACTTAATTGATTTTAATAATTAAACAAATATATTACTTAGTCGACGAGATATCCATTTAAGGGATTGAATTCGCTACTTTAAAAAACTTTACCACATGGTAAAAACTGATAGCATAGATTACTACTTGCTTCGTAGCGGTATAGAAACCAAAAGAAAGATATTCCTAGTCGCAAGCACGCGCGCCGTTTAAATTTTACCCGTCATGCGCATTAAGATTTCTGAGGACAATTGATTTTAAATTGATCCTTTTGTAATAAGGTTTTATATAAATGATAAATGTCAACTATTATGGAACAGGTCTATAAATGCATGTCTAGGCTTTATCTGATTTTACTAGTATGGAATTAAATTATAATTAGTTGGTCAAATGACTAGTTTTGGGAAAGTGACGTTCACCTGTTGGGCGGAGAATTATTACACCAACGGTCAATAAATTTACAAATTAAGATTTCAGAGGACAATTGATTTTAAATTGATCCTTTTGTAATAAGGTTTTATATAAATGATAAATGTCAACTATTATGGAACAGGTCTATAAATGCATGTCTAGGCTTTATCTGATTTTACTAGTATGGAATTAAATTATAATTAGTTGGTCAAATGACTAGTTTTGGGAAAGTGACGTTCACCTGTTGGGCGGAGAATTATTACACCAACGGTCAATAAATTTACAAATATTACTGAAGAACTTGAACACCAGCGGTTGTTCAGTTTTGCTTGGAACCTACATAACATGTAGTGTTACAACCGTGGCGTCCACACTCCCAAGTCCCGTAGGAACCGCGATTTTAACCACCCTCAATAAATAAATAGTAGATATACAACGTTCGTACGGGTTCACTTTCAAGTCCACTCGCTCCGGATGGACATAGAGGTCATCCGGAGTATAGCTACACTTCGCTTAAGAGCTTAAGACCTTGTGGGGGTCTCGAAGCATTAGGTCTGATGCGCTGCTGCATCCTGCATCCTGGCCCTGGAGGCCTGGAGGCTGGAGTCTTCAGACATTAGACAGCAATGACCGGAGGCTTTTAGTTCTAAAATTAGTCGCCACATTTACCGTGATGGCGCTGCAGACGAAGAAGCCTTCAGGAGACCTGGAGGAGGTAATGTCCGGAGACTTTTTTAGTTTCTAAGTTGGCACTCCTGAGTAATCCTAAAGTTAGTAATGTAAACAAAGAGAGCATAGGCGTACCTGCTTGAAAAGGGGGTATAATTATATTAATTTTACTAGGGTACGCCTATGGTAGAAAAATCAATGACGTCATTTAGGCATCTCAAGCTAGTTAATACGTGCCGATAAAGTAAACAGAATCGTCTTTTTGGAATGTTAATATCAACATTGACTTCACGGTTTGAATGCATTATTCATTATCAGCTGATGTATTTAGGTTAAAATACATTTTACATATATTAAATTTAACAAAAGGTTCGCGCGAAAACTCTACTTTGCAATTAAAATTTTAGAGAGATAATATAATAATGCACACACCACATTAGAATAATAAATTATTGTTTAAGTCATTGTAATAATTTAGGATCAATTAAATTGAAATACTAGCAATCAATAAAATCATAAATTGATATTACGTTTTGCTTTTTTACCTAACGTATTGTCTTTTAAATTTAAAGCGTTTCCAAGCCACGGTGAAATCAGCTGTATTTGAAGTACTAGTTATAACACAACTAGGTCAGTTTATTTTTAGCTCAATAAAAAAGATGTACGTTTCTTTCAACCTTGAATTTTTAGCGATACGTGCTTTCTGCAGATAGGTGATTCCATTGTACATGGTAGCCCAAATAAAATTGTTTGCTATATTAAAAATTCTATTTTTAAGTTCTGAATATACAGAGTGGACATTCTTTTCATGTTTCGCGTGTATGTGTATTTACAGGAGATATTTAAAGCTATACTTTAATAGGGTAATTAGAACTGAAATACCTACCGTTATCTATAATGCTATATAAACTTATATTTAAAAACACATTTTGATATAGGCGCTAGACATAACCAATATATAGTTAGTAGTTCCTTGCGTATGAAGTTAATATTCTGATGTCACAACTCAATTGAGCTATTACGATAATTAATTAAAAAACAATTACTAATGTAAGCATGCGTAATAGATCTTCCAAATAACTTGGGGACTATTGAACTTTTTTTAAAAATATCTCGTTAAATATTTATATTTAGGAACTCAGTATATAACGGAGGTTCGAACAGCAGGAACCAAAACAATATTCATGTAAATACTAATAAAAAGAATGGTTTTCTGTTTACAGGTGGGATAATTTAAACAGGTATCTGTTTACAGGGAGGGATAACCATAGGCTAGTTAGGTATAATAATACGTCATCTTACCTGTAATCCCCTTATCACGTAGGTCAGACCTAGCGGTTTTATACTCTAAGTTCTTTCATCTTAAATATTAATGTAGATTGAAACGGTGCAATAAGAGTACGGCAATAAATCCATTCTGAATTTAAACTGAATATTTGAGGTTAGTCATCGCTTTGGAATGTTAATATATAAACAAGTTACTACTGATAACTGATCTTTTAGATGTAATTTTTATTTAAATATTATTTAATCATTTCCCTATAGATAAGACAGAGATAGAGATATGTTTAATTTTCAAGGTTACGCATTTTAGATACTGGGTTAAAAACAAAGTTCTTTATTACATGTTTTTATAATTTAAATATTTATTAGCTGTAAAATGTAGTTTCATCAAAAGTTTTTATGAATTTTTAGTTAAAATAAAAAACACACGCATGTTGTTACGGATAAGATATTTATTCACATATAAAATACATTTTTATTAAATATATATATTAAACTGCTCCTTCGTAATCGGGAAGTAGATCGAGAAATTCATCACTTGCAAGTCCAGACAGATGTTCTTTTAATAGATCGTGCAGCTCCAATTGGCTCATCGAAGTACAAAATTTATCCAACGTAATATAATCGTGGAGATAATAGTTACAGTATTTTATACCATGACTATATTTTTCTATACTCCAAGCGCTAGGATCTTCTTCAAGTTGATCGGAAAAAGACAACCAATTACGTCTCAATGCACTACGTAAAAATACAATAGCGGCTCTAATTTCTTCTATTAAAGCAGCCTCATCGTAACCGAAATATTTACTATAGAGTAACTCATCAGTTATAAACTCGGAAACATATTGCTCTAATTGTTCATGAAGAACCGCATTTTACCATTGAATCACAAAAGTTATTCAGCGTAATATAATCACCGATATAAAGTTCACAATAATTTATACCATTTATGAAGTTCTTCACCTAGACCACATCTTAATGAAGTACGCAGCAAATCGATGGCTTCTTTTAGCGATGCTGGTGATGATGAGTCACACATGATGTTTTTATGTATTTTTTTTAATTTAGCATAAACAGACATTTTCTGCGTTGAACAATTCTAATTATGTAATTGAGCAGTAAAATTGATGAGAAAACTGCTAGGTAGTAAAGCAAGACTTCAACTGAGATATCTGAAGGTGGAGTAGGGAGGTAAAAAAGGAGATTTAAATCCAGCATCTACCATCTCGAGACATCTTATTAGCATAACACCAATGTATGATATATCGAACATGAATTTTATAATCGAATATCACATGCTTTTTAATAGACTCCATTTTTAAAATAGCCCGAATTTCGCTGATGAGTTATACGTATAGAGGCTTCTAAGCGTTTACCATAGATTATTTATATGACAAATTTTACACTTTGTTCCTTCTTTTTTACGTATTTTTACAGGAGTTATTCTTCGCGCTGCAGTAGCATGTAACTGTTTTCCACATCGACTTCTATCACTGAACACATCACTAAAATCATATGGGATAATATTTAATCTTTCAAGCTGTGAAACATATCTTGTTTCTCTTCATAAAATTTTATATTTTCTTTTAACTGTTCTAATTTTAATAAATGTTCTTGCACCAACACCTTAAATGATGACATCTTACTCATGTTAGATCTAACTAGATACTAAGTACTAAGTACTCATATAGAGACTAAAAATAAATAAGGAGGCGAAGAGGATGAAAATGACATCTCACAGCATCCATAATAATAAAGTAGCTACGTTTTCCTCTATTACATTAATATTCTAGAATAATTTAAACACAAAATAAATATTCAAAGTTTTTAAAATAAATAATTAAACTCAGGGACATCGGGCTATGAGAAAATTCTAAGAATTTTACCGAATATCTAAACACGTACATTTTTGTAAAGTAAACAAAAATTATATCGACATACGCAGATTCCAAGGATGTTAACAGTCAACTGTAGAACCGAACATATAATGTAAACAAAAATCGCAGGATTCCTTTGTGAGCCCGATGACGCCTACATAAATCAGACAAAGATGCTGACGTCTATGAATGAAGCAATTAGCACGTATGATTCCAGGAAAAAGCATGACTAAGCAATATGATACAAGAAACAGCTGCATTCCTAAAATAAATGTGATTGGTTGAACAGTATCACGTGATTAGCATGACGTCACAGATAATATAATATACCTTTGAGTAAGCATACTTATCACTTGTTTATAAGTTAGTATTTACGTTGAGCTCACGTAGTAGATATATTTCTACATCAGCGGTTTCTGCTTTGATAATTTAAACTTTATTATCTCGTGTGTATTTGCTGTGAATTTAAAAACGTACGTTATTTTATTATTTCCGTATATATGTTCCGAAAGTAAATTTAAATAATTTTTTTAGAATGAATTTAGATCTAATAAACAAGGAAGTTCTTTCAGAGCGCAAGCAGTTAATCAAATTACATGAGTTACCTATTAATATTCTGCAACCTATATATGATGCACAAATCGTTAAAACTAGATTTGGGAAGGCTGTTCTATTGGAACTTGAAAAGAAAAAGCTGTTTTTACCTAAACGGATGTTTCCTCTGATGAAGAATAATTTACATCAATTTACCGGATGTAAATACAGTTTAATAGTTGAAGGTTTAAAGCTCAATTTATAAACTTATCCGCTGCCGCTGCCGCCGAAGTTGACGTTGCCGTTGGATTAATAAAGAATAGGAAATCAATGTATTCATTTATATACCGCTGCCGCTGCCGCCGCAGTTCGGTAGATAACCATCTTTTATCTCGAACGGCAACGGCCAGCGGATTTCCCAGCGGATAGCCAATGAGATTCTAGAATTTAGTACACGTGTCCAGTGTCGTGGCGTGGCTTACATTAATATAACCCCAAATGCACCCAAAAGTAATTTGTCTATCCAGTTTTTATTTAGAAAATACATAAAACAATACAAACAATAACAATGGAAATGTCAAATATCAGTTGAAATAATTTAAGGGTGCATGTGCAAACCATTCCGCCGCAGCCGACAGCAAAGTTTATAAATTGCACCAAATTCTAAACTGCGAACTGCCAACGTCAACTTCGGCGGCAGCGGCAGCGGATTAGTTTATAAATTGAGCTTAAAAGAAGCTGATAACCCATCAGCAGGAATGAATTTTAGATTTATTGAAAATCTCTAAAATGTAAGTAAAAATTTTTAATTTAATATGTTTAAATTACTAAGTTTTTATATTGTTTTAGCTATGGTAAAAAAGCCTAAGAATGCTCACATAAATATAATAGAAGGATGAGGGACGGTAACAGTTATTTTCAAGTTTTTCAAGTGAATAGATAAAATGAACTCTAAAGAAATTGCATTTATCAGTGATCAAATTGTAAGAAAATTCCATGAAGTTAAAATAAAAGAATATACCCCAGAACAACGAGACATTCAACTTAATCAATTAACTAAAAATATTAGGTTGTTCAATAAGGCGATTCACGCGGCAGATTTACCAGTGGGTGCATTGAAAAAATTACAAACAAATGTGGGACATCTTAAACGATTTAAAAAACTTATTTCAAATATAACTCATACTGGAAGGGGGTTATCGAAAGAGAATCGTAGCACTAGAGTGAAATGGGAGGATATAACTTCAATTTTTCAGGGTCGAGTACGTACGGGGATAATAATTAACCTAACTCATAAAGAGATAAATGAATATATTCCTTTATTCAAAGCTTACAGCCTGTATTTGTGCTCTTTTGGACTAATAAAGTACTACTACTACATGCTGACATCTCCAGAGTGATAGACCAAGTTGTAATGCAATAATAATAGTGTTCTGTAATTTGTCTAGTTTCGGGCGCTATTTCAGCAATGCAAATGACTACTTGACCTAAAAATGTGAAAATTCTCCTTTGAGGGTCAATTTCACGAAAGATACGTTAATTTGAACGACAATATTTGGTAAGTTTAAGTAACACTTTGTACTCGGCCGTAAGCTAATTTATTTTTACAAAAAAATACAAAATTGTAAATACAAGCGATTGAATGAGTTGCCTACGTATTGCCAATATGTACAGTCTTATTTTTTCCTTTTTAATTATAGATAAGAATGGTAATTTCAATACCTCACGGCCATTTACACTTTTTTCTGCAAAATTAGATACATTAATTTTCAAAATCCGTGTATTAGTTTCTGCAAAATTTACTCCTAAAGAAATAGCGGTTAATATCAGAGGAGTAAATCGCAACCTTAATTATTTTTATTATTATTATATTTATCTATTGTATTTACTCTATATATACAGGGTGTCCCACTTAAGATGTATCCACCCTCGTAAAATCTTTATTTGTGAACCGATTTTCGAAATCTTTTTTTTGATGGATAGGGAAAACTGCATTTAAGCTATACCTCATATTTCTTAAAAAGGTACATTATGACCTACTGAGACGTATTTTTTTTAGCGAAATTTCGAGAAAAACCATTAGCGATTTTTTTAGAGAAAAACTAATACCAGAATTAGATTCAGGACCTTTTAAAACCTAAGTGGTGTGAATTTTGGGACATTAGGATACAGGGTGTTAAAGAAAATGGAGAGGAATTTTTATCAACGGCAAACTTTTTTTTTGTAAACAAAATCGGTACTATTTTGAAATTATCAGCAATTTAACATTTTTCACAATTCTCTGGTTTATTTGAAGACGTATTAAGAAAAAATCAACAGTGCGGTAACGACTAAAAATGGTATCTAATTTCTGTTGATACGGTTATTGAAAACAAATAAAACATCACATTTAGGTATTAAAGCTAATTAAACAATAGGGTATGCGCATATGCGAGATTTTTAAGCAAAATTGGTTATAAAAGATAGTTAATGCTATAAAAAAATGAATAACAATAAAATTTTATCAACAATGTACCCTATATTTATGTATTTGTTAATTAAAATACATATTATTTTTACGTTTACGACCACTGGCCGAGACCAAACGATGAAATCCGAATCTCACCGTGACGTCAATTACTCGATTTTTTGACAGAACTTACAGAATCTTTTCTGTTCGTCGTTGTGCAATATGTCTTACTGTTTACGTGTAGATTCAATGTGAGATTTCAGTGTTAAATATTAACATTTTTCGCGGAAAAGTGAGTGGAACAGATTTTGTAAAAGCCCAGAGAGATAATTTGGCCAATGTTGCTCTCTTTGTTGCTGTACTACTTTTAAGTGGAAGGTGCCTTTTTCTAACAGTTTGACAATCAAAATACATGATCTTTTAAGTGTATGTAACTACCCATTAATTTAAACATCATATAGTTTTCTAAATCTTCCTCTAATTGAAAAAAAAAGTAAAATACATAACCTAAAATTAAAAAAGGTACAAAATCGCACTTACGTTGAAATGATCCTCACATACAACCCCTTTAGTGTTTTCTGATATATCAGATTCACTCCTTCTCATGGTACGTAACCATAATTTTCATTTTTTCTTTAATTAAGCGCTTGATCTTTTTACTGGTGTTTTTTATTTACGACTGGCACTGAGGTAGTTAACAGTACCTTGGATGCGTAATATCAATAATATCCTTGTTTTCCATTGTAAAATGCTGCATTAAACGCTATTTTAACAAACATTAAATGGAAATGCGAGTTTGTGACGTCACAACACCACAGCAGCCATTTGCATGACGTCACAGTCATTTTTGGAATAACCAATTTTTGTTAATTTTTTTTTGGATAATGGATAACATTTTAACCGTTTTTTATTATTGCGATAGCCATTTAGTAAGTTAATTTGCAAAATTACATTTATTTCAAAAATCATGCTCATACCTTATTCACTGGAAAAAATATTGTAATAATCCTGGTCGTTCATGACCTGGCTACAGCTGTAACATACTTAATATATTATTCCCGCTTCTTTCAATTAATTTAAAATGGCTATGATTTGGTTATCATGTGAATTAGTATTTCCTACAGCTTTGTATGTGTTTAAAAGCCTTAACCTGTTAATTAATTCATTTATGTCACTCCAATGAATATATTCTATAGGTTTTTCATTGTAAACCATATCCATACCCTCCCCACCATGAGGTTGACTAGATTCTATTTTCGGTTTAAGCATAAATAATGGCTTTATCACTTTGGAATATTTAAAAGAACGATTTCCATTTAATTGAGTATCAGGATCATAATTTCGTTTATGTACGTTAGAAGTTTCTAGGATTTTCTTATAATCAGCTAAGTCCAGTTCGCTGTAACCTTGAGGCTTCTTCATAAATAGCAGTTCATATAAGTCTTGTCTTCCGGCAAACATTTTATCACCAATACTTAGACCAGCATCAGAACCGATATTTAGATCAATATTACCAATTTTAAATTTATTCATTTTGCCATTAAATCTCACACCATAGGTTTCATCTAAATCTTTACTTTTAGTATGGAGTCTAGTTAAATAACGTCTACTTAAAGAAGGATACTCTTCAAGATATTCAGCAGGGTCAATCGTACTACTTGAATCTTCAAGTATTTCCTCTTCATCTTCTTCGTCTTCTTCTTCATCTATTTCACCATCATCATCATCATCATCTTCTTCGTCTTCTTCCTCTTATTCTTCTTCTTCTTCTTCCACTTCTTTGTAGTCTTCTTCTTTTTCTTTTATTTCAACTTTACTTGTATCCTCTACTGATGGAGTCTGCTGCTGCTTGGGTGAATTCTTAACAGTACTGAGTTCTTGTAATGATCAATAATCCTAATTGTATTAACACTCTGTTCTATTTAAAAGAAAATGTACAGTTTCTTTATAATGAGATGACCAAGTAATTATTTAATTAACTATGAACGGTTAGAAAGTAGCAGCACACAGTACTCAAATTTGTACACGTGTCCGTGGCTGCATCATGTTTCTTTTTTGGGGTATATTCATTTTTCTTGTATTTATTTAGCCCCGCCAAACATCACTATTTTATTTATATTTGCCTAGGTAGAAATTGAGTAGTGCGCATAGAGCTCTCTGTGCTGACTGTTATCATTGGAGGCCATAAATTGGCACATGGTGCACGATAGCACAAATTTGAGTACTGTGTGCTGCTACTTTCTAACCGTTCATAGTTATTGTTTCTGATCCTATCCACACGGATCCATTAAGCCATTTAATTAACATTAGACTACTGTTATCTGTTATAATGAGAAGATGTCAGGCAATTAAAATACGCAGAAATGACTTTATGCATGCCCTTCATTTTAAACCAATGAGAGCGACTTACGCCATATTCAGGTTTGTGACATGGTGTATATCTGGTTAACTACTCTTTAGTACTAACCGACCAAGGCTGGTAAACTCTAAAGGTTACCCAATCTGAACCTGACCTATCTCAATATATCATACGTCACTAGGCGACCGTCGGTATATCCATCTCTGTTCTACAACAGCAGAGCAGTGTTTAGTGTCTCTTTTTAGTATGTAAAATAAATGACAGACCGCGGTCGCCAGCCCTGCCGCAACCCGCATTTTCCTCGCCCTAATGCTGCTCATTGAGGCAACCTGTACAAAGTCTATAAGCCTTGCTAACCGACATCAAATAGGTATATTTTGTGGATTTATTGCCGTACTCTTATTGCACCGTTTCAATCTACATTAATATTTAAGATGAAAAAACTTAGAGTATAAAACCGCTAGGTCTGACCTACGTGATGAGGGGATTACAGGTAAGATGACGTATTATTATACCTAACTAGCCTATGGTTATCCCTCCCTGTAAACAGATACCTGTTTAAATTATCCCACCTGTAAACAGAAAACCATTCTTTTTATTAGTATTTACATGAATATTGTTTTGG
Source organism: Rhagium mordax (assembly GCA_963680705.1). NCBI lineage: Eukaryota > Metazoa > Arthropoda > Insecta > Coleoptera > Cerambycidae > Rhagium > Rhagium mordax. The sequence continues at coordinate 47,335,815 of OY796660.1, read as the reverse complement.
TTCCTGCTGTTCGAACCTCCGTTATATACTGAGTTTCTAAATATAAATATTTAACGAGATATTTTTTAAAAAAGTTCAATAGTCCCCAAGTTATTTGGAAGATCTATTACGCATGCTTACATTAGTAATTGTTTTTTAATTAATTAGCGTAATAGCTCAATTGAGTTGTGACATCAGAATATTAACTTCATACGCAAGGAACTACTAACTATATATTGGTTATGTCTAGCGCCTATATCAAAATGTGTTTTTAAATATAAGTTCATATAGCATTATAGATAACGGTAGGTATTTCAGTTCTAATTACCCTATTAAAATATAGCTTTAAATATCTCCTGTAAATACACATACACGCGAAACATGAAAAGAATGTCCACTCTGTATATTCAGAATTTAAAAATAGAATTTTTAATATAGCAAACAATTTTATTTGGGCTACCATGTACAGGGTTATCCAACGAAAAGGCCCACCCTTATATTTTCTTTATTTTTCGAGTTAGGAAAAAATGTTTCAAATGAAAGTTGTAGTGAATCAAATGAACTCATTGAAAACCCCTGCAAAGAATATACAGGGTGTTCCATAAAAGCGGGACAAACCTAACTTACATTTTTTTAAATGGAACACCCTATATTTTTTTACATCTTTCAAATCTGTGTTTTTTTGTGATTTCAAATTATATATATATATATATATATATATATATATATATATATATATATATATATATATATATATATATATATATATATATGTTGTATCTTATCATTTACTGTTTTTTATTTATTGCAAATTTCGTGAACAATACCAGCAGCATCTGCAATTTGCATGGTTATCAATCAGGGTAGCCATGAATGAAAAACAATTAATTTGACACTTATGCCTTACAGAATAATTGAATAAATTCAAAAAGCAAACTTTTCATCCATGGCTAACCTGATTGATACGCATGCAGATGCTGGTGGTATAAATAATATTGTTCACGAAATTTGCAATAAATAAAAAACAGCAAAAGATAAGATACAACATATATATATATATATATATATATATATATATATATATATATATATATATATATATATATATATATATATATATATATATATATATATATATATATATATATATATATATATATATATATATATATATATATATATATATATATATATATATATATATATATATATATATATATATATATATATATATATTTGAAATCACAAAAAACACAGATTTGAAAAATGTAAAAAAATATAGGGTGTTCCTTTTAAAAAAATGTAAGTTAGATTTGTCCCGCTTTTATGGAACACCCTGTGTATTCTTTGCAGGGGTTTTAAATGAGTTCATTTGATTCACTACAACTTTTATTTGAAACATTTTTTCCTAACTCGTAAAATAAAGAAAATATAAGGGTGGGCCTTTTTGTTGGATAACCCTGTACAATGGAATCACCTATCTGCAGAAAGCACGTATCGCTAAAAATTCAAGGTTGAAAGAAACGTACATCTTTTTCATTGAGCTAAAAATAAACCTAGTTGTGTTATAACTAGTACTTCAAATACAGCTGATTTCACCGGGGCTTGGAAACGCTTTAAATTTAAAAGACAATACGTTAGGTAAAAAAGCAAAACGTAATATCAATTTATGATATTATTGATTGCTAGTATTTCAATTTAATTGATCCTAAATTATTACAATGACTTAAACAATAATTTATTATTCTAATGTGGTGTGTGCATTATTATATTATCTCTCTAAAATTTTAATTGCAAAGTAGAGTTTTCGCGCGAACCTTTTATTAAATTTAATATATGCAAAATGTATTTTAACCTAAATACATCAGCTGATAATAAATAATGCATTCAAACCGTGAAGTCAATGTTGATATTAACATTCCAAGAAGACGATTCTGTTTACTTTATCGGCACGTATTAACTAGCTTGAGATGCCTAAATGACGTCATTGATTTTTCTACCATAGGCGTACCCTAGTAAAATTAGTATAATTATACCCCCTTTTCAAGCAGGTACGCCTATGCTCTCTTTGTTTACATTACTAACTTTAGGATTACTCAGGAGTTTCCGGACATTACCTCCTCCAGGTCTCCTGAAGACTTCTTCGTCTGCAGCGCCATCACGGTAAATGCGGCGACTAATTTTAGAACTAAAAGCCTCCGGTCATTGCTGTCTAATGTCTGAAGACTCCAGCCTCCAGGCCTCCAGGGCCAGGATGCAGGATGCAGCAGCGCATCAGACATAATGCTTCGAGACCCCCAGAAGGTCTTAAGCTCTTAAGCGAAGTGTAGCTATATTCCGGATGACCTCTATGTCCATCCGGAGCGAGTGGCCTTGAAAGTGAACCCGTACGAACGTTGTATATCTACTATTTATTTATTGAGGGTGGTTAAAATCGCAGTTCCTACGGGACTTGGGAGTGTAGACGCCGGGGTATCATATTGACATAATTATTCTACGATTTTTAAGACAAAAATTGGAGTGAAACATCTTTCGTTTCTAGTCGTATAATTAATTAATTTATTAAGGGTGGTTAAAATCGTGGTTCCTACGGGACTTGGGAGTGTACACGCCGGGGTATCTTAATGATATAATTATTCTACGATTTTTAAGACAAAAATTGGAGTGAAACATCTTTCGTTTCTAGTCGTATAATTAATTAATTTATTAAGGGTGGTTAAAATCGCGGTTCCTACGGGACTTGGGAGTGTGGACGCCGGGGTATCTTATTGATATAATTATTCTACGATTTTTAAGAGAAAGATTGGAGTGAAACATCTTTTGCTTCTAGTCGTATAATTAATTAATTTATTAAGGGTGGTTAGAATCGCGGTTCCTACGGGACTTGGGAGTGTAGACGCCGGGGTATCTTATTGATATAATTATTCTACGATATTTAAGACAAAAATTGGAGTGAAACATCTTTCGTTTCTAGTCGTATAATTAATTAATTTATTAAGGGTGGTTAAAATCGCGGTTCCTACGGGACCTGGGAGTGTGGACGCCGGGGTAACTTATTGATATAATTATTCTACGATTTTTTAGAGAAAAATTGGAGTGAAACATCTTTCGTTTCTAGTCGTATAATAAATTAATTTATTAACGTGGTTAAAATCGTGGTTCCTACGGGACTTGGGAGTGTGGACGACGATCTTATTGACATAATTATTCTACGATTTTTAAGACAAAAATTGGAGTGAAACATCTTTCCTTTCTTGTCTACAAATTATTACTATACTATTGTTACATAGTTCTCTGGGACCTCTGGATTATAATTGTAATAGAAATATGACCAATTATAGATATATTTATCATTGGGTGGTGAATTAAGTATAATTTTAACTTAGATTTTCCATAAATATTCGATCTTACGTGAAAAAGACAATACTTTATATATTTGTCTGGTCCGCTGTAAAAATCCGTTGCTGGAATAAAAGTAAATCTGATTCCGATGCTAACTTCAACTACCTCATTGCTTGACCAATGAAAGATATGCTCTAAGGCGAGTTGGCAGCCGAGGCAGGACTACAATAGCAGCGCATGAGCAGTTGCGTACTTGGCTTGATACGCAATAAAAAGAAAACAAGTTTGCAACACGTACGAGGTCCCTAAACTAAGTTTAGGTCAAGATCCCCCCAAAAAAAATTTGGGCCATAATTATTTTTAGGCTTAGTTCCCCAAAAGTAACTTTGGGCTGTGAGTTGTCTAAGATTGCCAAAGACGATGTGGATGCGTCAGGACTGGACGAGCCGGTGAGTAACGTCATTGTCGCTGGAAAATTTAAGGGCTGCATTACTTTGTGGCGTGTAGGTGGGTGTCGCCAAACAACTGTCGCTGCTCATGAGCATAAACATACTTGACCATTCGGCTAGTACTGTAGTATACGGAACCGAGATATTGTTTAAGGTCCCTGAACTGGTTTCAGGCTGAAACGTTTTTAGATCCCTGAACTGGCTTCAGGCTGAACTGCTTTCAGATCTCCGAAGAGAAATTCGGACCTAGATCCCTGAACTAACTTCAGGCTGAAATATTGCTTTCAGATCTACGAAGAGAAATTCCCTTAACTAACTTCAGGCTGAATTGCTTTCAGGTCTCCGAATAGAAATTCTGACCGTTTAAACGAGAGTAGTTCTCATTTAACGCTACTGTTTATTATTTGCTTTTTTTTTAACACTTACTTAACGTCGGCCTATTTCCGCTACCAGGGCCTACCACCGACGCCAGGAGACGAACAACCCCCAACCTGGAAATAATGCCGAACCTCTTATCTTACTAAGAGTAGGGATTTTTTACTTGCCTAACATTTAATAGACAAGGGACCGACTGCTTTACATCCTCTCCGAAGGATGGTATATCCTCAATACACCTCTCGCTTACAGTTGTATTGCTTTTGCGATATAGCTGATATACAAGCCGCTAGAAGTGGGGAAGCGAGACCGCGTCTTTCCGTGGATAGTCCATCCAAGTACTGAACGCGATAGCTGTTGCTTAACTTCATATCGCTATGAAGTGAGTCAAGTCAGTCGCTGCCCCTTATTATTTGTTGTTAATCTATTTTTAATTTCTGTTTGACTCAGCATAGGTGCGAGGACGCCCCAACGACAGGAAGGCCGTGTTAGCTTACGGTATTCTAAACCATTGAAGAACGTGCTTATAAAGTAAACAAACCCCAGCCTCGTCGCCGGCAAATCTGATGATTTTGCGAACATTGCAATAATTATTATAGAGCGCAGTCTGATTTAAGATATTGGCATAAAAAGTTGTATTTGAACGCAATAAATTGTGTTTTTACCGGAATTCGTGTATTATTTGTGTTTTAAAAACTAACATGTGTTTCAAAAACTAACATTTATAATATCGAATGTAATCGAAAATATAGGTACTACATAAAATAAATACAATAAAATGAATAGTAAAGAATTTGTTGCGGGAACACCCACAGAAGTAAGAAACCCAGCAAATTTGGCTTCGATGGATTTAATTCCAGAAAAGTCAAAATTTATTTTGTCCGTCACTTTTCCGGCCTTGGCCTGAAAAGTCTTTTCAGGTCGTTTACTTGAAGTAGCTAGAAAAGTTCTACCTTTCGTCTTTGTTATCTGACCGAGAAACGTCATTTTTTGACACATTCGAATAAAAAGTGTATTTGTTGCACAGTTACACAAATAACTATATTAGATCAAACAAGACCAGAACCCAGAAAATCGTGTTCATACTCAAAAATTTTTGTCATTTTCACCTATAATACTGCTTTCCCGTTGACACATTGTATCGGTGTCTTTCAGAAAATTCATTTTAGGTACCTACGTGAAAAGAAACCACTGGTTATAAAGAAACGTATGATTTTGAAAAATCCGAAATATGTCATTAATTACTTTCTAGCCGGGCAAATTAACAAGAGAAAACACTGATAGACGGAGAGCTGGCTACGTAATTTTAACGTGACTAAATATAGTCTTACTATCACATTCAGTGAACGTGAGAAATAGTAGGGAAACTATAAATACGATTCTGCCAAATCGAACCGGGGGCGTAAAGCGATTATTGGATTTTCAGATTGCAAAAAATTGCAAAAACACGAAAACTTCAAACACTATTTCCAAACGAAAAACGCCGCCGAGGAGCCGTTCTGGTGAGAATTTCAAAGCAGAGGGTCCAACTTGGAATAACATCGTGAATTGCAGGGTCCCGCTCCGATTTTCGGCTCAGAAGAAGTGAACGAAAAAGTGCAATTTTGACGTCTATCGTTCTGAAAACGGAGGTAAATTTATTTTCAGTACTGTCACGCGTGCGATTATGTTGGGGGGCTAGTAGTACAAACGTATAATAACTTTGCTTTTTGAAATTTCATTTCATAGTTTTATTATTACGAAGACTTCGCCATGTCAATGAAGAACCACCCGGTTCTTAAGCAAGCACATTAGATCATGATCATGGAATAGAATATTGTAATTCTGATTGCTAATAAAATAATAAAGACAAAAAATATATTTATCATTTACAGAATTATGGAATCAACGAATTAGCCGCGCCTGTTTTGTAATATAAACGTAAAACAAAATATGATTCGTATTTTTTTTAAATAAACGAACTTGAAGCAATTTGACTAAAGTTTGTTTACCTGTTCCAGGTGAGAATTTCGAAAAATTTTCGTTTTCTTTCCTTAATTCCTACACCTACCTACCCCACACTATTGATATAAATATTGCAGACGTGAAAGTAGAGGATAAATGATAGGCAAGCCGCAAGCCTTGCTCTGCCTGTTATTTCGACAGTTTTCAAATTTTAAGTATTGCTGAGTAGTTCACTTTATGGTGTGACACAAAGCAGACTTAAGAGTGAGGGAAAAATCGTTGACATACTAAGAATGTTCATGAAATGTGGCTTTCAATGAATTGGTATAATTTGAATGGATGAGTTTAATTGGTCAAGTGAGATTTTTTTGTCCCGAAAGGCTATAGTACTGTAAACTATAAAAATGACTTTTTACTTTTATAAATGTAAATTTTCTTCGTCAGTATCTTCTCTATCATAATCGCTGTCGTACTCGCTACCTTCATCTATTTCAATTTCTAACAGATTCCCAACTGTAAATAAAAAAAAACTCTAAGTATTCATATAGCAACCATGCTTACTTTGCATAAAATGTACCTTCAGAATTTTCTTCCTCGATAATGTCTCTTACAGATGCCGGTACTTGGTCACCTTCATACCACTTAAATTCATATTGGTTCTCCATTTCGACCCATCCGCAGTCGACGGGATTAAAAATTGTTGCAGTTCTTTTATGTGCATGAGACCACAAGTTAGCAATCTATTTTGCTCTCAACAGATGTTGCACTAATTCATCTTGGCAAGGTGGTAAACTGGTCGCATCGAAGCATCTGAGGGATTTTTTTTGGAAAGGTTCATTGATGTTTTTAATTTTAAAGTTAGTCGAAAATAGTACAAATCGGCCTTCATTTACACTTAAAACAGATTTTAAATTGTAAATTTGACATACAAATATTTTCTAAAATTGGAAACACTGACCCATCATCGCAGTTGTCATTGCCCAAATCTGAAAAGGCTTTTTGGTATTCTCCAGATTTTGTTAATAATTGGAATAGTCGCTGTTTTCCTTTTTGATAAAATGCTGGATTATAGTCAGAGCCCGTCAGAGCGTGGAAACCTGGAAGCGCTTTGCACAGTGAATTCCCCAATGATTTATGCAATTCACTGACGTCAATGAATCTCTGATGATTCCCCACACCAGCTTGTATCCAAATTTTTGACTGGCTCCGAAGGTCGTCCATGTTTCCCAACATGATGATTAGAATATCAGTATCTGAGCATTTTATTGTAATGTTGGCGTCATAATTAATGTTACATGCATAAAAAACAAGCTTTGAAACAACTTCTTCGCGACTGTTGCATGAAAAATCTTCATTTACTAATTGTGTTACTTTGCCATCTCGTACGCTGTATTCATAACATTTGTCGAAGTTGAGATTAATTATTTTGCTTCCAATGAATGGAGCCATCTTACCTTTGCTCCAGTGTCTGATGAGAAATCGAACAAGATCTTGTTTGAAAGTCTGATTTATCAGTTCCTTGACAAAATCGGCTGGTCTTGTCTGATCAGGCCCAGAAATGATGCATGTACGTCCTGATATTTCACCTCTAAGTGATCGTTCATGATCCTTTATCGAAGGTGAAAAATACTGATCAAAAATAAGGTTGATACTTCGCGCTTGAAAATTTGTAACCATTTAAAGAATTTTTTTGGACACATTGCCGAAAGTTTTTGGGATATCTTTAAGAGTATATAATAAAGCAAATCCATCGAGTATTACAACGTCAGTACGACTCGGTGAGTTACTCTGAATTTCGTTTTCAATTGTTCCCATTAAAGTGGATTTTACTGTTTTATAAATGGTGCCATCTAAATGGCACAAGGCCATCGGTACAGGAGTCAGAGGATAACATAAAATTTTTGCAATGTCTACGTTTTCGTTCATTGAAATGCCCAACATGCGCCCAAATAAATCACGTCGTATTCTTAATTTCTTAATTCTGAGCAAGTTTCTCTTACAAAATTTTTCAATATCTTGCACAGAAAAGACTGTTTACCTGAAGTGATTTTCAATTTATAAGTTGTTATCAGTGCCCTCTATACATTTTTGAAAAAGGAGTGAAAAAGAAATAAAGACACATTATTATTATTATTGAAAGTTTACTACAATGAAAATAGGTTTGGGATCAATCAAGAGCAGAATCTAGAAAATCGTGTTCATACTCAAAAATGTTATGTCATATTCACGTATAATGCCACTTTCCCGTGGACATTGCATATTGTTTTTATAGTACTTCTAATATTATACTGTTAAGGTTACTTTAATATGTAATAATGCAAGTTTGTAATTGCCTAGAAAAGTCTAAAACCCAACACGCCTGGCAAATTTTGTTATACTTGACAAGGTTCCTCAATTAGTGTACATAAATTTTAATACTTCAATTTACCTTGGCCGCTTTTTCCTGCAATTTAAAAAATCATAAGGGTGGTTTTAGGACCGGGGTTGCTCTGCTAGGTTGTCCGACATCTGATTTGTACGTATATATAATGTTTTTACGCAAAATTTTAATTGATATAAAACGTTCACCAGCCCAGCCCATTGACTATAAAGTTAGAATGAAATACCAAACGTGACAGTACTGAAAAAATCGACCGCTGTTTTCAGAGTGATAGACGTCAAAATTGCACTTTTTCATTCACTCCTCCTGAGCCGAAAACCGGAGCGGGATCCTGCAATTCACGATGTAATTCCAAATTGGACCCTCTGCTTTGAAATTCTCACCAGAACGGCCCCTCGGCGGCGTTTTTTCGTTTGGAAATAGTGTTTGAAGTTTTCGTGTTTTTGCAATTTTTTGCAATCTGAAAATTCAATAATCGCTTTACGCCCCCGGTTCGGTTTGGCAGAACCGCATTTATAGTTTGCCTACTACTTCTCACATTCACTGAATAAGAAAGTAAGACTATATTTAGTCACGTTAAAATTACGTAGCTGGCTCTTAGACTATGAGGACACACTGTATATTTATAGTTAATCACAATGGTGCTGCTTTTATATTTTTATCCCTTAAAAAGATTTAGTCGTACGCCAATGTGGCCAACATTCCGTAGGGTCGTCTATTTCCCACTCCAGCTTTTCTTAAACTTTTAGGTTAGGGTCAAATTTTGTAATGCAATTTTTACCAACTTCACAGTGCCCAATTGTTTGGAATTATTTGATTTTTACTATCTAAATATTTATAAATAATTTTGAGATGTTCTTATTTACTTTACTTAGGTATCTTTAACATGAAATACCTATATTAACAAAGGGTTTTGTTGTTATAAGACATCCTAACCTAATATCTGACACTTTACTTCAATATTATTATTTAGGTAACATGCACTTAATAATAATAATAATAATAATAATAATAATAATAATAATAATAATAATAATAATAATAATAATAATAAGCGCAGTTGATAGGGTCGGGAAAGCTAAGCGGCGCGTACAGAAGATCGAAGCTAAAATTCGATCAGCAAGGCAACACGCTTCTCGAATCCAGAGTGTGGTGGATTATATAGTCGCAGGTAGACCATTTACACCGAAGGTCCGGCGAGTGGCAGCCGGACTGAGACGCCAACACCACACTCTAAATCGCACAGTGCTGCAGACCATCAAGCAGCACTGTCTAGATAGGATTCGAGCGCTTATGGCTATTAAGAAAACTTTGGTCAGGCGAATGCGGAGTTTGGAACAAAACAAATTGTTTCAAACAAACCCGTCTCGCCTGTTCCAAGAGCCACAGCGTGTTGTCGAAAATCCGCCAACTGTTGATAATGTCGAAGCCTTCTGGAAAGGAATCTACGAAGTCGCGAGTCCATTCGATAATGACACTCCAGATATAGCACACTTCGAGGCTCTCTGTCGTAGAGTCTTAGAAGAGCCAGACGAAGTGTGCCCGGCAATCAGTACGGAAGAGGTTCAACAAGCACTTGTTGGAACCAAGAACTTCGCTGCCCCGGGTCCAGATGGTATAAACAACTGGTGGTGGAAGAAGTTTCCTTCCACCCACCGCCATCTGGCCCGAGTTTTCAACACATGGTTGAACGAGGGGCAGCAAATTCCGGACTGGTTTGTCGAGGGGCGAACTGTGCTAATCCCCAAAAAGGGGGATCTGTCTGACCCAAAAAATTATAGGCCGATTACCTGCCTCAACTCCTGCTACAAGTTATTTACTCGTATCTTGTATACCAGGATGTTGAGGTCTGTTGATCCGGTCTACCAACAGATAAACGAACAGCGTGGTGCCAAGAAGGGCCTGGCAGGTTGCAAGGAAAACCTGCTGATAGACCGCTGTATTACACAGGATTCTGTGCAGTACAAGCGGAATCTGTCAATGGCCTGGATTGATTATCGCAAGGCATTTGATACAACATCCCACGAGCTTTTGTTACACTTGCTCGGATGTCTTGCGGTACCAGCACCACTAGTGAGATGCATCGAACAACTGTTGCCGCTTTGGAGAACTCGCTTCACCATAACATCCGGTGCCGAGCGAGTTTCGACAGAGTTGGTGACATTTAAGAGAGGAGTGTTTCAGGGTGACTCTTTGAGTCCGCTCCTCTTCTGCATCTCACTGCTGCCGCTATCTGTTGGACTCCGCCAAACCCGCGGGTATCAGTGTGGGCCACCCAGCAACCGGAGGCATAAGGTCACCCATCTATTTTATATGGATGACCTTAAACTCTATACCTCCGGAGAGCGAGAACTTCAAAATGCTCTCAGGGTGGTCGAGGAATACACGCGGGCAATTGGAATGGAGTTTGGGTTGGACAAATGCGCAGTCGTCCACCTCAAGAGAGGACGATGCGGGGAATTCCACGAAGATGCGCAGCTCGCAGACGGAAGCATCCTACGACATTTGGATGCCGGAGAGACCTACACATACCTGGGTGTGGAACAACGTCACATCCAGGATGTGAACCAAATAAAGGATTCTCTCCGTGGCAAGTACAGACACCGACTCCGAAAGATTTGGTCTTCTGAACTTTCGGGGAAGAACAAGGTGTCTGCCACTAATATGCTTGCCGTTCCGATTCTGCTCTACTCCTTTGGAGTAGTTAAATGGCGAGTAGATGAGCTGCGCCAATTGGACAGGGATACCCGCAAAATGATGAATATCCATAGGAGTATTCATCCTAGATCGTCCGTTCCTCGTGTGTACCTCCCACGTCAACGGGGGGGCCGAGGACTCTTGAGTCTGGAGTGTATGCATGGCAGAGTAGCACTAAGTATGGCATGTAACATCCTAAGGAGCTCGGATCCGCTTCTAGGGTTAGTGAGAGATCATGAAACCGTGGGAGTTGGCGCTTTATTGTTTAAGGCAGCACAGAGGGCCGCAGATGAACTCGGTCTCGTGTTCGACTACAGGCGAGGAGGCAGGCGAGGTGCTGATGCAGAATCAGTTACTGAGCTTCCGCCGAATCGTCTGACAGCCCAAATTAAGGCTGCCGAACAGAGGAATCTGTTCAGGCAGCACGTCGATAAGCCCCTGCACGGTGTTTTCTTTAACAACATAGAAGCACTGGGTTTATCGACAGAGCTGACCTTCGCATTCTTAAGGTCAGCGGGGTTGAAGTCGGAGACCGAGGGATTCATTGTGGCCTGGCAAGATGGTGTTATTAACACATTGGTCTATCGGAGTCGCGTGATGGGTGTAGAGGTTCCTGATATCAACTGCAGGACCTGCCGTCAGGCGCCGGAGTCGCTCATGCATCTATTATCTGCATGTCCGATTTATGCGACTTCGGCCTACATCCAACGACATAACGCGGCTTTACGAGTGCTATACTACCATCTTCGGCACTCGTACAAGATAGACCAAACACCAGTGCTGCCTTATATCCCCGGAGATATCGAGTCCGTTGTCGAGAACGAGAAATGCCGGATTTACTGGAACTACTCGTTCCCGACCGTCAGGCGAATTCAAGCCAATAAGCCTGACATAGTCCTCCTCGACCATCAGACCAAGGTGATGTATGTCATCGAGTTCTCAGCACCTGCTGAGACAAACATCGCCTTGAAGGAGGAGGAGAAACGGACTAAATACAGAGATCTCCGGTACGAGCTCCAAGTGCTATACCCAGGCTACTCTGTCAAAATGGTCGTCCTGATAATCGGTGTACTCGGAGGTATGAAGCCCACGCTGCTCTCCGCATTAAAGACCATGCCTGCCTGCCAAACATCGGCAGAATGGTTGGCTGGTCAAATGCAGAAAGCGGTCATCCTAGGATCCCTCCATCTACTTAGGGCACACGAGTCTGGAATCTACAGTGACTAACCCTGCGGGATGTGGGGAGTTGCTGTAGATTATTCGCTGGCGCTCTCTCTGTGTGGTGTCGGAGGCCACAGGGAGATTGTCCAGCATTAGGTTCGGGAAACCGAAAAAAAAAAAAAAAAAAAAAAAAAAAAAAAAAAAATAATAATAATAATAATAACTCCATTTATTTCCCATTAAAAAAGTTGTTTACATACAGAAAAATGCCATCTCACAGATACAAATTATGTACCAAACTAATTTAACAGAAAAACGGGCATAAATTCAGTTCGACTAATAAATAGTCGCCTGTTCAAAAACTTGTGCCTGGTATGATATGTATGGTCTATTGGTACTAAAATATCCCTATTTTATGCTGCCAGATTATCACTGCAATAAAATACAATTGACATATGTCACAGATTTCCGCTTCTCTGTAGATATCATCGGTGGGGTAAGTACTTGGCTTGTCAAAAATTATTTTTAAGATTTTTTTTTGAATTATATATAGTTTTCTGAGGTATTCATTTACAGCACTGCCCCATCCAATGATACCTTAGGAAAGGCGAGATTCGACTAATGCGTAATAGATGACTTTTAGATTTTCCAAGTCTATAATGTTTTTAAGGAATTTGAATTTATAGAGTAAACCTCTCAACGTTTGAGTTACATTTTGTATATGATGATCCCATCGAAGATGCCTATCTATAGTAACTCCTAAATATTTTATTGTTTCAACTTCAGATATTTTATTTTCTTCATCAATGTTTAGGGACGTGAATAATGGCAAATTTCTGTTGTAACATGAAAATGGTATGTATTTGGTTTTTTGAAAATTTATTGTTAATAATTTATAATCCATCCAATTTTTTATATTTTTTAGGTCATCCTCGATGGTCTCATTTAAGTCTTTCCAACTATCACCTTGATATAATACAGCAGTATCATCGGCGAAACTAATGATTGTTCCTTTGGATTTGAGGTTAAGTAGACTGTTTATGTATATAATAAACAATATGGGGCCTAAAACAGTCCCCTGTGGCACTCCGTATGTTAAGGTACATTCATTACTCATTGTTGATTCAATTTGTACAAACTGTTTTCTTTCAAATAAATAGCTCTTCATGAGTTTGAATGCATTTCCCCGAAACCCAATATCCTCCAGGGCATCTAATAATTGTGTATGACTCACCGTGTCAAACGCCTTGACAAGGTCAATAAATACACACAAGGTCGGCTTGCCTGCATCTAAGGATTTGTAGATTTTTGAAGTCAGAAAGGAAATTGCATCCTGTGTTGACTTTTTTTCTTGTAAACCGAATTGTCTTGCCGAAATCAGTTCATGTTTTTTTAAATATTCGCTAATTCTAATTTTCAGTATTTTCTCAACTATTTTTGAAAAATTAGTTATAATTGAGATTGGCCTGTAGTTTGACAATTCGGTTTTATCACCACTTTTAAATAAAGGTTTTACAATTGCTACTTTAAATGACGCTGGGCATGTACCGGTCTCTATTATTTTATTTACTAGAAAAACTAGATGTGGTGATATACATTCCGAAATTTCCTTTATTACTTCTGCGCTTAGCCCGTCTATACCTGGCGCCTTATTGTTCTTTAAGTGCTTTATTATATCTTCAATTTCATTTTTATTTGTAGGCCTAAGAAAAATAGAAAACTGTGTTGATGACCTAGTAGGCACACCAGATGGTTTTTTAATTTTATTAGCCAAGTTACTACCTACGTTTGAAAAATAATTGTTGTATAAGTTGCATATTTCTATTTTATTTGATGTTGTACCTGAGTCAGTTTTTACTTCTTTTATAATTGATTTTTTATTTTTCGTGTTACTAATTTCCTTTACTACATTCCATAAGCATTTACTGCCTTTTTTATTTTTTGCAATTTTTGTTTTATAATAATTATATTTAGTAACTTTAATTAGTTCATTTAACTTATTTCTATAATTTAAGTAATCGGATTTAAGTACAACACATTGTCAGGGAAATTTTTTACATTTTTGTATAGTTTATCTTTTTTATTAATGGAATTTATTAAACCTTTTGTAATCCACGGTTTTAATTTTCTTTTCTTATGATTAACTTTTTTACAAATTGTACAACTCTCAACTGAATTTGTAATTGCACTTACTAGAAAATCTGTAGCTTCATCGATGGAGTGATAGTTATAAAAGGTTGGCCAATCAATATCTTTAATTAATATTTTTAATTTTTTATAATCTATTATTTTCATATAATTTTCATTTTCAATGGGATTAATTTTTGTTTCTTTGTCAACTTTTATTTTAATGCCAATAGGATAATGATCCGTAATATTTGTTTCTAAGACAAAAGGCACGAATTCCTCTGTATCTTGTTTACTTTTTAAAAAAAGGTGGTCTATACATGTTCTAGTATGCTCATTTACTCTAGTAAAACTATTTATTGTGGAATTAAAATTATGTTCGCTCAATATATTTAAATATTCATTAGTGACGTCATTATCAAGTTTTATGTTAATATTAATATCTCCGACAATAATGTTATAATCAATATTTTCATTTTCATACTTGTTTAAATAATCTTTTAAGCCGTTTAGAAATTGAATAGTACATGATGATGGTGGTTTATATATTGACGTAATTAAAAAACATTTTGTTTCATGTATAAATTTCAACTGAATTACTTTACAATCACTGATGTTTATAATTTCTTTAGAGTAGTTTATATATACCTACCTACATGACTTAATGACTAAAAATTTCAACATTTCCTACCTACAGAACAACATTACAAATTGTATTTAATAAAGACTCTTTAAATTTGTGAATTGAAAAGGATTTCTCTATAGGATTTTTTGAAACTCATTATTGACCGTGTTTTTAGGTTATCTGGAATAATTGTGTTATAATATTTCGAAATATTATAGGAGTATGATCGTATATAAAATGATGATTTGTGAGAAGGTATTGTTATTAAATGTTTTGACCGAATATTAACATTATGAATATTTCGTCTTAAATTAATTTTCTTAAACAAATATGGAGGTGTTTCCAGCTTCAAGATTTTATAATATAAAGTTGATATATGTAATTTGCGTCTATTGGACATGTTAAGCCACCCAGCGATTTGTAAAGTGTGTGATATCGATTGCCTTCTACGTATGCCAAAAATAAATCTTAGACAAGAATTTTGGACTTTTTGTATACGAGATTTAACATATTCAGTTATACAAGAATCATATAAGGAGTCACAATAATTTAAACATGATAGCACCAAAGAATCACAAAGCAATATTTTTAAATCTCTACTGAGACAATATCTATTAGCATATAAAATTTTTAAACTGCAGTATGCTTTTTGTATACATCGTGTAATATGTTGTTCAAAACGTAAATCTTTGTCAATCAGAACACCTAAATTTTTACAAACAGTACATTGAGATAAAACCTCATCTCCCACCTTCACTATAAATCCTTGACCAACGGTATCTCTTATGAACTTACTCCCGAACAACATGAAAGATGATTTTGATGAATTTATTTTCAGTGCATTTTGCAATATTCCACAAGGTTCGCTAAATCTGAATCTATCAAAGTCATAGCTTCATTTACATTGTTATGCGAAAAACTAAAGTATATTTGGGTATCATCGGCATACATATGAAATTTACAATGGTTTAGACTTGAATTAATATTACAGGTGTATATTGAAAATAATAGAGGTCCTAATATAGAACCTTGTGGAACGCCTTGTTCTACTTCTAAAGAGTTAGATAATTCTCTTTGATATTTTACCATTTGTGATCTATTAAAAAGATAGTTTTCTATTAAATTGATAGCTTTAATATCAAAGCCAATAAAAGACAAGATAGATAACAAAATTTTGTGATTTATGGTATCAAAAGCTTTTGAAAAATCTAAGAGAATCAGTGCAGTTAAGTTTTTATCATCTGTAGCTTTAAATATATCATCTGTCATGTCTAGAAGCGTGGTGTTGCAACTATATCCTGATCGAAAACCAGACTGTGTTTCAGGTAAAATATTATATCGTTTTAAAAAATCTTCACTTCACAAATCACTGCAGTATTGTAAATGAAATAATAAAATGATATATTACATATTATTTATTCTGAAAATATAAAATAACGAATATTTATACTCAAACGTCAACACTACGCAAATTGCAAAATAAACACCACGCAGAATTATTCAGAATTGTTGGTTGGATTTAAATTTCGTAGATAAATTCACAACAATCGTTGATATCTCCCTCTATAGTTTTTAGTAGCGTTCGTTCGGAAACAGTACATTGGTTTTTAGCAAACCAACAGTACAGATCTTGGAAAAATAAGAAATCTACAATTTCTACAGGCTACTACTCGCGCAAATGCAAATTTAAATCAGCCCCCTAGTGGTCGCCAACGGTCGATAGTAACGCCCCCATAGTGTTCGCCAACGGTACAAAGAAATATTTGCTGAATTTTCCTGAATAGGAACTGTTTGTCTGGTAGGATCTTTAGACTTTGCCTCTGGCATTCACCTTGTTTTTTGCAATCATAAATTCACTAGTTTTTGCTGTCACTGTAATTAACTTGTCTCCGACCGCAAATTTATGAAAGACTGTCGAACGGCGGCTTAACTTTATTAGACGTTTTTTGTCACGTTTTTTACGTTAGAACTTGGAGTCTGTGACTTGATACAAGGTATGTTGTTCACCCCATAGTGGGTCAGTAGAGCGACGAAGCGGTACTCAAAAGTTTACCAGAATTTTACGTAGGGTAGGTCAGTTTTTCAACTTTCTTTTTTATATTTTTTTATTGGTAATTTGTGTTATAAATATCAACAGTAACCCCCTCTTAAAATTAAAATGAGTTATTGGTATTCACCCTGTATGACATAAAAAGTAAGATAGCTCGGCAATACTGCTATACAATCCTTAGATGTGGCTGTGGGGATTATTAATACATCGGCACCTTCGTCTGCTTGATCAGTGTTGATGTCAGTATTCTAGGGACTTTCACGCTATAATGAAGTGTTATGAAGCCATTGCTATATAAAGTCGAAAGAAACTGCTAAATTTTGAAACGTAGGTACACGATTTTAGCCGTTTTGTAAAGTAAAACCTCCCTACGCTGGACTAATACAATCACTCCCCCCCCCATATACCACAGGTTTAATGACTGTAGATGCCAAGGTCGTGTGTAGACGGAGACTCCGCCGGCAGGCCGGATTGGTCTTTTATGCCGAGAGGAGCGTAAACTCAAAACTATTATTTTTTTTCTTTATTATTATAATTATTAACTCACACTCTCTGAAAACTGATCTGGGAAAGAGCATCTGTTCCGACGAATGGACACCTTCAGTTTTTGTTTGATTTGAATTTCATCACACATTTTTTCCATAAGTAATGTACCTATTTTTATTATTTGAAATAACGGGTTATTTCTCATCAGCCTCAGGCACGATAGGTATTAATTTTTCAACCCTTTGCGTGATTGTCATCCTTCTTCGTGGTGTTTTTTTCGGCGTATATCGTATATTAATCAATAACGTACGTATTTTAACCTTAACAATCATTATTATCGATTATTTACAAGTATAATATACCTACCTTATTCATCTAGTCCATTGTAAAAACTTAAATTTTAAATCCAACTTCACGTGACAGACGTGGCAGACTACTTTAATACACGCATACGTTGATATGTTCTAAGAATAATTTGTAATTTATTTAGATCAAATATCAATTATCAAGACGTTCTTTTCGGTAATAAGTGGAATTGATAATGATTGTTATTTTGATCAATATTAACAATAATTCATTGTAATTTATATAGATACACGAAATATACAGTGTGTCTCACTTTTCACCACTACACCCCGATATCTAGGCCATTTGTTGATCGAATTAGATCAAATTTGGTATACTTCTTTTCTTTCAGATTGTGATTAAAAAGTTATTAATAAAAAATGTTTTCAAACTTAAATACGCCTACTATGATCAAAAGAAATTGGCAAAAATTAGGCATTTATATTAGCGATTGAGATAGGCTTTTTGTTTTAACAGATTCTTGTTCAGCATGACCTAAAACGCCTGTATACCAAATTTCGTTAAAAAATATTCATTCTTTAAAAAAAAAACTAATAAAAATCTAAGATTTCAATAATAAAAAATAATAAAAGTTGAGTTATTTGATATTTTCTAAAAAAAAGTGTCCTAATGCTTAATTAGCGTCATTATATCACCCGACTACCAAGTTATGTAAATATCCGACAGTAAATAACTGGAATAGTAGGGTGATTATTATTGAAATCTTAGATTTTTATTACTTTTTTTTGTGAAGGAATGAATATTTTTTAACGAAATTTGGTATACCTACAGGCGTTTTAGGTCATGCTGAACAAGGATCTGTTAAAACAAAAACCCTATCTCAATCGCTAATATAAATTCCTACTTTTTGCCAATTTATTTTGATCATAGTAGGCGTATTTAAGTTTGAAAACATTTTTTATTAATAACTTTTTAAACACAATCTGAAAGAAAAGACATATACCAAATTTGATCTAAATCGATCAACAAATGGCCTAGATATTGGGGTGTAGTGGTGAAAAGTGAGACACACTGTATATGTTTGAAGTAGAGATTTGTGTTTATTAAACATTAAACTGGTAGCACTTCTACTTCTTAGTTCCTAGTGAAAGTTTGTTGTTCCGTTGCGTACCTACCTACCTACCTACCTGCCATTCGTTTGTGTTCATGTGTCGCCTTGAAATATATTGTTCAGTTAAATAAAATGGGTATCAAGTTGTTTATATTTTGTGTAATATTAATAAATATAATATATGTACCATTCCACTCCAATGGTAAGTATTCTAATTTATAATTTTGTTAAGGTTGTTGATGACAGATGAACCCAGCTGGCTAAGTTATTAGGAAATCAATATGTTCTGTAAATAAGTCTAGGTACCTACTTACATTATTTATACACTGTGTCCCAAAAGAAACGTACAAAATTCATAACTTTTTGTCTGTTTTGCGTTTGCAAAAATATATAAACACATACCTATGTCATTTAGTAATATCAGATTGCTCTATTTGTATGTACAGGGTGGTCCAGCTACGGTGTCCTTGTCATTTACTCAAAAGGCATAAGATCGCTCTATATCGCTATATGAATATGTGCCATCCTGTATAAATAAAATTGTATGACGAAAAAAGAATACTAAAAGTCTGGTAACATTCATATAAAGCTTTTTTTAATCTCTTTTATGGCTTCTGAGTAAATGACGAGGACACCGTAACTGGACCACCCTGTACGCTTACGTACAGGGTGGTCAAAATTTTCCTTAGAAAATTTTGTATTACCTACACTTTTCACATGATGTGATAGGTAGGTATCATCGATAATTTTTTTTAATGAGACATACATTTTATTCTGAAAATTTATAAACCTTTTACAAAAGAATTCAGTGATATATTTTTTTTGTAAACACATCCTAGGAAAAAATGTTTCTTTTTGTATTTTTCCGAACGCAAAACAAAAAAGATTCAAAAAAATGTTTTAATTTATAAAATTCTAATATACAGGGTGTTTGGTTAACGCTGTGATCAAGATAAAAATTGACTGAAAAAACAGGCATTCGTTTGACACCCTGTATAAACATGTTTTTGTAACTTTATCTTGGAGTTAAATAGGTAAGATGAAAGCCAATTAAATTTCCCTTGATACGCTAAAAACCCGGCACAAATCCATAAATTTTTTACAGTTTTACTGTGTTGTAAATCTTGGTTAATTTTAAGGTGTCCCGAAGCAAATTTTGACGAGTACATTCTAAAAAATACAGGTTTATTATACATAGGTACCTATTTAGGCAAGTATGTATTTTTTTACTGTCGTCAAATCCATTACACGATAAATGCAAAGAAACATATTAATGAAAATTTATTAAAAATAATAATAATAATAAGGCCAGGCATAGAATCGGCGCATGGGTGGGCAAAATTATTCAGCCGGAATTTTTTTGCATAATCACATAATACTAATTTTAAGTTGCCACGCGGCAACCCGGTCAGATATTGTTTAAACAAATGAGAAATTTTCACTTTCTCGGTGCCTTGTACAGGGTTATTGGTTATAAATTAACTCCCTCTTAACGTTATTTTTTTAGATAAAAATTTTTGAAACAAAAGTTTTGGGGCATTATGAACTTTTTTACAACCATATACAATAGTATACAGGTTGCCTCATAATAGAAGCCGCTGTATATCGAAAATGGCCACAGTAAATGTTAACATATTATACATTTTTGAAATCAGGAAAACGAGTACTTTCATAATATTCAAAAATATACATGGTGTTCTATTTAAAAAATACCTAAATTTGGTTTGTCCGGCTTTTATGAGGCACCTTGTATACTATTGAATATGGTAGCATAGAGTGCCCTCTAAAACTTTTGTTTAATTTTTTTATCTAAAAGAATAATGAAGTTAAGGGGGGTTCCATTTATAACCAATAACCCTGTACATATCGTTCTCCTGATACACAAAGTTTATTGTGGTAAAAATGAGTGATAAAAAAACCCAAGTTAAAACAAGAAGTAGTGCAAATGTTGACGAACATAATGTGATATTCAGTTTTATAAAAAGTGACGAGTTTTCATTAATTATCTTCCCGCTTTGCTCTCATGATCACAATGTAGTATAACGACCGCTGGGCGGCGCCACGCACCGGCACCAAAGCTAAATCAATCTGCAACCCTATATACACTCCTGAGCTGCCTAATTACTCAGTTTTTTATTACGTGCGCGTTGTGCGGTTGCTTTGTATTCGGTACCAGTGAAATATGCGGAGAAATAAGCGAAAAAATCGGGATTCCTCGTCAGAAAGTGCTACAGATGTTTTGTCAGTGTCTTCGGAAAATTCCCAGGATAGCAGAGACAGGGAAATACTTAATTTGAGACGGAAAGTCCGAAAATTAACCAAAGACAAACATGGCAGCGGAGACAGACGATCGGCGTTCACGCTCACCCACGGGGGTGAAGCTTGTATTGGAAATCGGGCAACAAAACTCGTCCTGCGCAGTAGAGATGCCAGTTCAATGAGGGGGTTTTGTGGGGCTAGGCACAGAAGTGGGCTGTGGGCTAGGAGATGATATTTTTGTATTTCCCGCGAGTGTCGAAAATGAAGATGGAATTTTTGACAAAAATGGGTTATTGTTGTTAACCTGCATAAAAGTTTACATTTTTATTCTGAAGAACTTTTTGAAAAAACGTGTCTTTGTATACCTATCTTAGAAAAAAACTTGTGTTATTTGTGTTCTGTGGAATGAAATTAACACTAACCTGAGGAAAGTGCCAAAGTGCCTGTTCTCCAATTTCCAAATACGAAAATTCATTATTTGAGGTAAGTAATATTACATATTGTTTTATTATTACTGATTGTTTGGTTCTTGGT
The DNA here is from genome assembly GCA_963680705.1 of Rhagium mordax. NCBI lineage: Eukaryota > Metazoa > Arthropoda > Insecta > Coleoptera > Cerambycidae > Rhagium > Rhagium mordax. The sequence continues at coordinate 47,313,990 of OY796660.1, read as the reverse complement.
TCATCCATACTAAACACAACTCATCATTAGCCGATTTTTTTAAAGATATACAATAATATACATGTTTTAACATATTGTATGTTATGTAATAAACACCGACTGCCCAAACCTCGGATAAATGTTCTGAGATTCAAACTACCTACCTTTTTATAAGATGTTTTTTAAATTATTAAATATGACTTACACAATTTATCAGTATTCGACGACTCTAGTATAAGTAATTCGACTTTCCAATCTTACGTTACATAGCTTCAAAAATTCATTCTGAATATTTCTAAACTATTGGTCACTTGTACGTTGTACGGTACATGTTCAATCCACAAATTAATTGACATAGATATTTATTATAAAACAAAGGGTGAAAAATTATGTGTGAACTAACATGACCATGTGTTCATGAATATTCTTCGATATTCTATTTCTTAAACACTGTATACCTATTATAATTTTTTTAAATATGCAAAGACGCTTTGATTCCTTTAAAGTAGATTTTCTTTATTTTCACACGATTAATAAAGTTATGTATAAAACTCAAAGTTTGTTTAATCTTTAATTTTGTACCTATAAATTTAATTTTATATCAATTTTTTACAGGTAGTTACTTCAAATTATGGACGATTAGTAATTATTTACTACAGCCGATGGATATTCATACAGTAAAAATAAGACGACGCGACGCGACGTGCCGAATGAATACAACCATGTAATAGTAGTGCCTAAAACTGGTCCCAACAATAGGATGCCTTACTTTATGTCGACAAATTACATTGCTGATATTCGACAGTCTTTCTTGATGGAGATGGTCAAAGCCCGGCATATCTATTTTCTATTTTCACTATAATATGTATGTCTGTTAAAGATGGTTATATATTTTATTTATGAGATATATCTCTAAACTTAATTAATTATTTAATGATAACTGGCCAAAGATCATGTTTGCTATTATGTACAATTTATTTCAATAAAATTCATTATAATCAATTTTAGTTTAAATCTATATAAGTAGGTAATCAATTTAGTATTTTCCTTTTTATTGTACATATTAAACAAACAAGCACGATCTCACATTTTAAATGGTTTACCGTTTTCTTTCTTTCTAAGACTTATGATATGAATTGTTTCTTATTTTTGTTGTTAGGTAATAAGTTATCCTCGAGGAAAAAAATATACAAGCTTATCCTTATTTGAGGTAAACTTAAATTCTAACTTCGGAAATATGTAAATATGTTTTTCCACGTCAGGGAGTAGAAATCGATTTTTATGGTGTCGAAATTGAAACGGAAGTGAAACATTTTTCCTCTTGGTAAATAAAGTGGCCATAAATTGCTAGGGAGCTTTTATTACTTATGTGGATAGAAACGATCCAAGGCTACTAATATAGGGTTTAATAAGCTTTGTCAGTATTTCTATTTATAAAATATTGTTTCTACTCCCTGTCGTGGGAAAAATATATAGCCCGTGAGAGAAGCTATTGTTCCTCTGTGTATTTGTAGCTCTCTGCCTTTAAAGTACTACGTCTCAGAAGAAAGAATAACGTATTGCTCTCCTAGTCCCTTGCTATATAATGTACTAATGCATTATCATAATTCTTAAAATAGAAGAAAAATGGAATAAGGATGGAATTAATGATAGTTGGAGGGTGGACAGACGATATAGTAGTGCGCATATATTTATTTGGGTAAAATGGGCTACGTTTAAGAAACAAGCAACATGTCGATTTGTTACGGAACTTTTGTGAAAAATTAACGAAACATTAAATTTTAAGAAACGAAATTAATTGAAACATATTTTATTAAATAAATTATTTTCATTTTTTAACTTTCAAAATATTATGAGATAATTTTATTCAATTCTCCACGTTTTCATTATATGAAATTATCGTATTTCGAGAGTAGGCCGGTTTAAAAAATTTGTAACCAGGGAGAGTTTGTTATTACAAAAAGGTTTTGAAGAAAACGTCAAATACTGATGAGCTCTTGGAAATTTGCCTTCAATTTATATTGGATTTGCTCACAATTTGATAATTTGGTCCATTTGTTGATTAGTTGTTCCCTTTGGACTGTTACCTACTTAATAGGGATTTAGGATTCTTCAATTCCGTAAGTAATACAATCTCCTTGATTTTGATAAGCTTACCTACTGTCTCAGAAATCTATTTGGAAGCCATTATATGTGTATTAGTTAAATATTTGGATTTTGTAATTTGTAAAAGAGCCCTCACAAAGAAAGAGGTAAGTCATATTAGATGAAATCACGTGAGAAATTGAATTAATATTGTGTCATTATTTTAAGGGTGCTCCCGTACCTCAGTAGTTGGGACGTAGTGGTTGGTTCGTATAATTTTGCTCTCCGCCAAATCGAAGGGTTAGATTCTCCACTCCATAGTCCAAAGGACAGATAAGTGCTCCCGTATCTTTTGGATAAAATTTTAAAACCATTAACAAAAAAATATTAATATTTTACTTTAAATTTGAAATTAATTATTAGACGACACAGATAATCTGTGAATGTGAACAAACTTGCGTCACGTTTGGGTTAAACAAAGATTTATATTTACAAATTCAAATTTAGATAAAATATATAATTTATTATCTTGGTTCCGTAAACTATATGATTAAGGACCAGTTGTATCAAAGTGGTTCAGCGAAAGTTCAGCTGAACTTGGTTCAATATCCAAGGAAACCATTGTTGCAAGAATGGTATCCTTGGATTTTGAACCAAGTTCAACTGAACTTTCGCTGAACCACTTTGATACAACTGGCCCTAAAACGTTTTGGCCGATCAATTTGTTTTGCTCAATTTTTATTTTATGAATGATTATAGTTATTGTTGGTGAGTACCTTTAGACAAGGCGATCTTCTGGTTTAGAACGGCTAGGGAAACCAGTGGCGCCTTATAAAAGAACCCCCTCAGACTGAGCTTCCGTGCACTTTGTTGCGCACCCACAATTGCAGCTCACCAACATTATATTGTTCTCTTTCTTTTTTTTTTTAAAGTGCGTAGCAAAATTGGCGCCCAACGCGTGGCGTAAGCAAGCTTGTGGTTTACCACATAGTGTTTGTATGCTAAGCTTACGCTAAGTAAAATTTGTTTGTCATTTAAACCGTTTAGTATTTCGTAATTTTATGAACTTTTAAATTTTTGATACCGTTTAAACTATCTTGAGTTATCTCTACTTACTGCTCTATTTATCTTGTTTTATAAATTTTCCTTAAAAAAAAATATGGAGTACAAAATAGTTATTAATTATCTTAAAAAAGATGAACTTATTAATGAGGTTTGTGCACGTGGACGGACAAGTTTAGCGGCAATTGGAAAAGCACTCTCCCTGTTAGTAAATTTGCCAAAAACGGAAAGGGGAGAGCACCACATAAAAATAATTGAGGCCCTCAGTGATGGTGCCAGACTGCTGGCAGAAGTTCACCATGAACAATCGGTGTCTCGCCAGAACGTCATTAGCTCTAATTTGGACAAAAATTTAAAATCTCTGATTGATAATATAGAGCTTGATGGTTGGCTATTCGGGGAAAACTTAAACGAAAAAATAAAAAACTCAAAACAGATAGAAAAATCCGGAGAGGAGTTAAGGCACAAGTATGCACCAGTCAAAAAACCATTAAACAAAAAAAACTTCACAATTCCACCCAGGCAAGCAGCTCTGGATGGACAAGGACAACGATTTCATATGAAGAAGATGGCGTACACATCAGCAACGCAGGGATCGGGATCAACCAGAGGAGGATCAAGGAAAAAACACTCCACCGTCGCTATTGAACAATAATGAAAATCTAAAGGTAACCTTCAAGGCTGGACGAATGTCGAATTATTTATACGAGTGGGAAAAAATTACAAAAGATTCGGTTATACTGTCATGGTTAAAGGGTTACAAATTACCTTTTAAGAGCAGGGTTAAGCAAAAATACGTTTGTCATAACAAAATTTGGTCCGCCGGGGACACGAAAGATATAAAGATTGAAATTGCACACTTGCTTACTATTGGGGCTATTAAGGAATGTAAGCCAATCAAAAGGCAGTTCATCTCAAAAATATTTTTTATTTCAAAGCCTAATGGAAAAAAACGAAACATTCTAAATTTAAAAGAGTTAAATAAAAATTTAGTTACCCAACATTTTAAAATGGAAAGCAGGAAATTCCATTTGGTTTATGTAGTGCTCCGATGGTGTTTACAAAACTTCTTAAACTTGTACTGCATAGTTTAAGGTCGAGAAATCTTATATCTGTTGTATATTTAGATGATTTTTTGTTAATAGGTAACACATTCGATGAATGTTCATACAATGTAAAAACTACGACACAATTGTTACAAAGATTTATTATAAATTTAAAAAAATCTAATCTTATCCCCAAAAAATCATGCACGTTTCTTGGGTTTTTATACAAATCAGTAAATATGACTATAGAACTCCCTTTAGAGAAACGCCTGAGAATTTTAAAATGGATTAATAACATTGTTCAGAAAACGCAATTATTTGGATTTAATTCTCTTGTTCAATTCTACTTTAATTTGTTAGTATCCATAGTAACAAGTAACAACTCTCGCTGATATACAATAATTACAAAAAGGTGCGGTCGTGCTTTTGAATTTAATTAAAACCAAGTGCAAAAAAGTGTATCACCCTGGTCCTGGAATCTGCTGAGATTGTTGGGCCCAACACGAAGACAAGAAGTAAAATTCAAGGTATCTACCCCTATTTTAATATCGTACACGCAAACAAACATTCTGTCAGTCCGTCGGGCTGACTGGTCCTTCGTTCAACCCGCTTTCCAAACATTTTGGTTCTTCGATGCCGATTCTTTAAAATTAAAATAAAACCAGCTTTGCCTCTCATTAATATTCAAACCGCTTAAAACCGTCATATATTTCAGTTAGAAAAGTGACATTTTCTTTAATTTAGTTTGACAATTTTGACACCAGCCTCCTAATTGTGTAATATTCTGAACCTGCCGCTAATTCATTTTATTCTCACGTAAAAGTCTAGTAGTACTTTCTTGTAAATTTGTGTTATTGACATTCCAGTATTTAGTGATAACTGCTAAATAATAAAATTAAGTTACAATTTTATTTACATACAGTTAATACTATTATTTTACAAGTTTGCGATTCAAAATGAAGTTTGAGGACTTTGTGAGAGAATGCATTTGACAATTAAAAAACTGACCGCTGTGTCAGAATATTCATGTACTGTTTTGGCAGATCCTACAACGCACTCTATGTTTCACGCAAAATTTAGAAGATCTAATCTCATTTTCAATGATATACAAGAACAACGCAAATTATTGAAATTAAGCCAACTTTCGCCTGAAAATTTGGATCAACTAAACTCATTATTAGAAAAAATAGATGATTTGTATGATAGTATCCAAGCTGTTAATATACAATTAACTAAAATGGAGTCAGCTGTTATTGCAGATCAAAAGAGTATGCTGATAACCAAAATAATGTTCATTTACCACAAATTCAAATACCCAAATTTTCAGGGAATCCTATTGAATGGACTTCCTTTTACGAATTGTTTTTATCACTAATTCATAATAATACAAAATTATCAAACATAGAGAAATTTCAATATCTAATAAGTGCCTTGTCTGACGAACCACTAAAATTAGTTAAGCATTTGCCATTAACCTCTGATAATTATCATATTGCATTTACAACTCTAAAAGAAAGATATGACAATAAACGTTTACTTATTTCGACATATTGGGGAAATATCTTCAATTCACCAAAAGCTGAATCCGATTCAGCAACCTCTCTTCGTACTCTCTTAAGTATATTTTCAGAAAATATTTTTGCTCTCAAAAAATATAAAATTGATTTATGGGACTTTACTTTATTCAATTGGTTAATGCAGAAAATTGATTCCAATACTCGCAAACGGTTTGAAATGTATCATGGCAATACTGAAATACCTACATATGAAAATTTAAATACATTTTTGACCGATCAATGTACAGCTTTGGAATCTAGTATGATAACATCAAGTCTTTCTTCTAGTGCTTCTCAGCATTTAAACTCTAATACTAAAAAGTCTTCTCATTCTTCATTTACTCATAACCAATATACGCAGTCTCCCACAAAATGTTGCTTCAGCAAAACCTTGTCAAACATCTTGCTTTGTTTGCAAGGCTCAGCATTCTATTTTTAAATGTGATTCATTTTTGAATAAATCACCTCAGGATCGATATGATTTTATTAAAGAATGCAAACGATGTGTCGAACCAAGTTCTCTTGAAAATCCAGAGTTAATAAAAAATATTATTGCTGATAATAACTTAAATTGTGCAGAAGAAGACATACGACTTGTTACAAAATTGAAATTTAAACAGAGCTTTAATCTTATAGTTGAAGTAACTTCCGCGGTTTTTAGTGCTGTTATGAAAATTGGAGCTCTTTATATAGGCTGGAGGAGATGTAGTCTTGCTGAGCATTTTAATCTTACACGCTGTTACAAATGCAGTAAATACGGTCACACCAAGAAAAATTGTCGTGCTGAAATTCCGGTATGTAGCAATTGTGCTGGCAGTCATGAAAAAGACCAATGTACTTCTGAAGCTTTAGTTTGTGTTAATTGCAGTCAATATAATTTAAAATTCAAGGGTAGTTTTCCAACACAGCATTCTGCAAGTGATCCGGTATGTAATTTTCGTAAACATAAGATCGATGAAATAAAAACTACAATTAGTTATGAATAGTTCACTTAAAATAGGTCACTTAAATGTTAGGTCACTATTTACAGGGTTTGATGTTTTTTGCAATTTAGTTTGTGAAAATAGCTTCTCAATATTTTGTGTGTCTGAAACATGGCTGAATGTTGATATCTCCTCTAATGCTATACACATTCCTAATTATCGTTTTTATAGAAAAGATCGCGTAGCACGAGGAGGAGGCGTAGGAATTTATGTAAGTGACGCACTAATTGCCAATGAGGTTTTGCAAGATTTTGTGAGTATTGATGGTGTAGAATATTTATTTATACAGGTTAAGACTCGCAAAGTAAATTTAATTGTTTGTGTTATATACAGATCACCATCAAATAATTTATCCAATTTTATAAGTCACATTGACGATCTCTTATCATTTATTACGCCCCAATATGATGATTTAATCATCATGGGTGATATCAATGTAGATCAAAATTTCAACAATCCAGTCTCTCAGTGTATGTCAGCATATGGTTTCTCACAATATATAAATGAACCTACACGCATTACTGCTACCTCAGAGAAAATTATTGATGTTGCTTTTTTTAATAACTCCGCTTTATTTTGTAACTCAGGTACTCTAAACGCTGATTTAATCTCTGATCACAAAGCAATATATTGCACACTAAATTTAGAATATTCTCGTCCTAAACCTAAAATACTTACTTACAGAGATTTTAACTACTTCTCTCTTGAAAATTTTTTATTGGATCTAAGTGCTCTCCCATGGGATAATATATTTTATATTAATGATATCAATAAAAAAATATCCTTTCTAACAACTAATATTCTTTTGTTGTTTGATATACACGCGCCGTATAAAACATCATTTATGTCAAAACCATTTTTACCCTGGATTACTTCGAATATAAAAGCTATTATGAAAGAGAGAGACAGGGCTCTCTCCCAATTTAAAAGGACTAATTCTCTTCGTGATTACGCAATCTACAAACAAGTTAGGAATTTGGTTGTATCTTCTATTAGAAATGAAAAAGCAGCCTACCTTGCATATCACCAAGAAAGCTCAAATAGTAAAGATTTATGGCATGCTATAAACAACTTAAATATTAAAAAAAAAGTTAATAGAGATATTCCTTATAATCTCCAAAAACCTGAGGAAATTAATAATTATTTTACGTCAGTATTTAGTCCGCCTAATAATTGTCCTGAAGCCGTTCAATCTTTATTAGGTAAAAAGTTTAACTGTGACATCTCTTTTGAATTTAAGCTAGCAACAGTTGAAGAAATTAACAATATTATCTTTGGTTTAAAATCAAATGCTTACGGTAGTGATAATATCAGTGCTAGAATGTTACAATACTGCTCTTCAATAATTAGTAGACATATCACCCATATAGTAAATTGTTGTTTGGAGGTCGGATATTTTCCTGACGAATGGAAACTCTCTATAGTGAATCCCCTTCCTAAGCAAAATAACCCCACACAATTTACTGATTTAAGACCAATTAGTTTAATTACCGCACTTAGCAATATTTTGGAAAAATATATACAGCCACAAATATATGATTTCGCTTTAAAAAATAACATTATTCCCTCTCATCAGTCGGGCTTTAGAAAGGGTTACAGTACTACATCTACATTATTAGATATTACTGACGATATTTTTAGTTCTTTGGATAAAAATCAAGCAGCTGCTCTCATTGTGCTTGACTTCTCCAAAGCATTTGACACTTTAGATCACCAACTTTTATGTACTAAGCTTGATTATTATGGTTTTAATGACATGGCTATTAAGTTTTTCAAGTCCTATTTAAACTCGCGATATCAAAAAGTAAGTGTGGGTAATGAATGTTCAAATATCACTTCTATTTCATCTGGCGTTCCTCAAGGCTCAGTTTTGGGACCACTACTGTTTCTTTTGTACACAGCTGATTTATTTACTTGTGTCAGATTTTCTAAAATTCATGGTTTTGCAGATGATACTCAGCTCTTGCATATTTTTGATGCTAAACAAGCGAAAAACGCTTCAAATAATATTAATGCTGATCTAAATTGCATTGCAGATTACGCAAATAAAAATAATCTAAAATTGAATGCTACAAAATGTGCTGCAATTTGCTTTTCATCAAATAAAGTCAGACCATTCATCAAGGAAAATTTAAAGTTATATATTAATAATGTGCCTCTAAACCTAACTAGTAAAATAAAAAATCTGGGTCTAACAATTGACGAAAATCTTAGATTTGTTGATCATGTCACTCAAATAGTAAGAAAGTCGTACTGTGTTTTAAAATTGTTATATACCAATATTAGTATTATCAATTATAAAATGCGTAAAAAGCTATGTGAAACTTTGGTGCTTCCTATATCTCAATATTGTAATCTATGTTTTGTTCCATGTCTGGATCAAATTAATCTTTATCGGCTGCAAAAAATTCAAAACAGTTGTTGTAGATTTATTTTTAATTTAAGAAAATTTGATCACGTTTCCAGTAAATTGGCAGAACTTCGCTGGCTCAAAACCATTAATGTATTTAAGTATAATTTGTCTGTGTTTGTGCAGCGACTACTTGTAAATTCCTCACCATCCTATCTGCGTGTCAAACTACATTTTAGACGTAACATGCATAACGCAAACTTAAGGCAAGTACATAAACTTTCTGTGCCCATTCATCATACAACTATGTTTCGGAGAAGTTTTAGCTATAATTCTGCAGTTATTTATAATAGTATTGACGATAACTTTAAACATCTCCATGTAAAGAGTTTCCAGGAAAAAGTGAAACTTCAAATATTACTTTCGCAATAATACATGACTTTTTTGTACATATTTTTTTTAATTTTATCATTAGTAATTTTATTGATCTTATTTTTTACAATACATACTTGATTATTTGCAAATATGCAAAATAAATAATTATCCTTTTCATTATATTGTTTTTATTATCTATTTATAATTTCTTATAATTTTTATTATCTATTATCATCATACGCTATTTAATTAAACATTCTTCCTTTTAGGGAAGGTAGTTTTACAGTTTTTATTCATTTGTTTAAATTGCTTTTTTAAATTATGTTAATTTTACTTTCTATTTTTTTTTGTAAAATTTGCATATTGTTCTAGGTTAAGTAGAGTAGCCTTAGGCTAGACTTCGCCTATTATAATGTCTTGTAAAATTATATTTACAATTCAATAAAGCCGATTTATTATTATTATTATTATTATGTGTGAACTGCTTTGGAACACATAGTCTCTCAACTTGTGCTTCCGGGTCCACTTGTCGTGTGTGTCAAAAACGCCATCATACGATGCTACATTTTCCCCGTGAAGCAACTACAAACTCTACTTCTAACTCTGCTTCAAACTCCACGTCTAACTCTAAAAATAATGCCGCCGCTCCTGACAGTCCTCAAGTTGTTGCCAGTGCTCTTGCTCCAGTTACAGTCCTCTTATCTACTGCCTTAGTATCTATATGTGATGCTAGAGGTAATTTTCAGACCCGTCGTGCTCTTATTGACAATGGCAGTCAAATATCAATAATAACTGAGAAATGTCTAAACCGACTTAATTTACCGCCAACTCAATGTTCTATTCCTATTCAAGGAATTGGTCGAACTTCTTCACCCGCTTGTACCGGCTTGACTGCTTGTCAAGTCACTCCGCTATTTAGACATCATCCCAGTTTCATTATTCAGGCAATGGTCTTGCCAGTCATCTGCAATGATGTTCCGTCTAGTCACATTGCCACGCACAATTATAGACATTTAATTAACCTGCCTCTTGCTGATCCTGATTATAGGAAACCAAGCGAAATTGATATCTTGCTTGGTGCTGATGTCTATTCGCAAATAATACAACCCGGTATTAAATATGGCCGTCCTGGCGAACCAATTGCAATGAAAACCATCTTTGGTTGGATTTTATCTGGCAAAATTAATCATTCTACGCTCACTACTGTTAATTTCCATGTATCTGTTGAATCAGAACTCGATTCCACATTAAAGAAATTTTGGGAACTTGAAAGTGTACCTAACAAAATATTCAATTCACCGGAGGATATCAAATGCGAACAATACTTTATTGATTCTCATACTCGCGATGAATCCGGTAGATATACTGTTTCATTACCTTTTCGCGAAGAAATTCCTATTTTAGGTGATTCGTTTAACTCCGCAATGCGTCGTTTTCTGTCCCTGGAAAATCGCTTAAATAAAAATTCTGCATTAAAACAAGAATATTCCAATTTTATGCAGGATTATTTCGTCTCTGGCCATATGTCTCCTGTCAGTGGTCAAACTACTTCCAATCATAGAGATTCGTGTTACTATATCCCACACCATTGTGTGCTAAAGCCAGAAAGTTCCACTACGAAATTACGTGTCGTCTTTGATGCCTCAGCGAAGTCTTCAAATAATATTTCTCTAAATGACACACTACTAACTGGCTCTAAATTACAGCAAGACATAGTATCATTACTTTTACGTTTTCGTATTCATTCTATTGTACTTATTGCAGATATTAAACAAATGTATAGGCAAGTTTTAGTGAAATCTGAACATAGAGCCTATCAACGCGTACTGTGGCGCTTTTCTCCTGACGGTCCGGTTCGAGAATTTGAGCTAAATACTGTTACATACGGAGTATCATCTGCTCCATATCTTGCTATCCGCACTCTCCTACAACTTGCTTCAGATGAAAAACAGAATTTTCCTTATGCTGCAAAGGTGATACTTAGCGATATTTATGTAGATGACGTAGTCACGGGCTGTTCATCTCTTAAAGAAGCTATCACGCTGCAATCTCAACTTCAAGGTCTTCTTAAAAGTGGCGGATTTGATTTAAGGAAATGGTCTAGTAATGATTCTGTCTTGTTAGACTCCATACCTCCCTCTTTACGGCAAACTAATTGTCAATCATTCGACTCTGTCGATTCCTTTCAAAAGGTATTGGGCTTGAACTGGAATCCAGCTTCTGATTCCTTAATTTACAAAATAGAAACTATTGAACGTTGTTGTACTAAGAGATCGATACTTTCTAAAGTTGCCCGCATATTCGATCCACTTGGATTATTGGCGCCGCTGACTCTTTTTGCCAAGCACTTAATTCAGGTGCTTTGGACACAAGGTTTGTCTTGGGATGAGGCACCTTCCGCTGAGATTTGTTCACGTTGGTCACAATACAAACGTGAATTACCATGTCTCGCTCAACTTGAGCTACCTCGTCGTATTATAACGGACAATTATCAAAGCTGTGAACTTCATGGTTTCTGTGATGCATCTTTGATTGGGTATGCATGCGTGGTATATTTTAGAGTTGCACTAAATGATGGCTCTGTACGCATTTTTTTGGTTTGTGCTAAGTCTAAGGTGTCTCCACTTAAGCGTATTACAGTTCCACGTCTTGAGTTATGTGCTGCTCTCCTACTTTCTGATTTGGTTCATTTTGTTTGTCAGACCTATGCCAACATTGTGTTTAATAAAATTTACGCTTGGTCCGACTCGACAGTCGCTTTGACCTGGATTAAATCCTCTCCACATCAATGGAAGACGTTTATTGCTAATCGGGCTACACAAATTGAAGAAAAAATTTCTAGGTAAAATTGGTATCACATTAATGGTACTGATAATCCTGCTGATTGCGCTTCGCGAGGTCTTCTTCCCTGTGACCTCTTGAATTGTTCCGCATGGTGGGCGGGTCCAATGTGGCTCAGTTCTTTACCTGAACGTTGGCCTATTTGTACCTCTTCTACTCCTTCGTCTGAAATAGACTTAGAAGCCAAATACAATCTCTCTCGTTGTCACTAAACAGCATGATTTCATAATGGACATATTATTTCGATTCTCTTCTTTGAGAAAAGTTCAAGGAAGTATAGCATATTTAATTCGATTTACCCAATATTTAAAGAATAAGTCTAATTTAGTTCAAGGTAGTTGATTTGGAGTTACATAACTCATTGTTAATTATTATCAGACATGTTCAACGCTTAGTTTTTGCTAATGAAATAAAGCAAATTCGTTTAAATAGCCCTTGTTCTAAACCCATACGTAAACTTGCTCCTTTTCTAGATCCAGAGGGTATTCTCAAGGTGGGCGGACGACTTTGTCACTCTCAGGAATCCTTTCAAAGAAAACATCCAATTTTATTGCCACGAGATCACCGATTAACTAAACTTCTTATTAATGACTATCACAATAAGTATCTGCATCCTGGTGCAACAGCTCTTCAAGCTTTGTTAGCTGAACAGTTTTGGATTTTGTCGGCTAGACGTGCAATTAATCATTGCATTTCCCACTGCTCTCGCTGTTCTCGATATAATCCAAAATCTTACACACCTTTTATGAGTGATTTACCTACGTATCGAGTATCTGAAGTTAAACCGTTTCTTCACACTGAAGTAGATTTCGCCGGACCATTTACTCTTACCTTTGGTAGACGCCGAGGTGGTAAAACACAAAAGGCCTATCTATGCTTATTTGTATGTCTCGCCACAAAAGCACTGCATCTTGAACTTGCATCAGATCTTTCTTCTGACGCGTTTATTGCAGCATTACGACGCTTTGTTGCACGGCGAGGTCAATGTTCTGATCTTTATAGTGACAATGGAACGAATTTCGTTGGTGCTAATCGTCAGTTGAATGAACTTACACAAGGTGCCGCTGGAATCATGCAAATTAGGTGGCATTTCAACCCTCCTTCCTCTCCACACTTTGGTGGCTTGTGGGAAGCAGGAGTAAAATCGGTGAAACATCACATTTCTCGAGTTGTTGGTGATCAAGTGCTGTCCTATGAAGAACTTATCACCATTTTCCACCTAATTGAAGCCATTCTAAATTCACGACCGTTATGACAGCTTAGTAATGATCCGAATGATCTTCAGGCCCTGACTCCAGGTCACTTTTTAACATTATCCTCATTAACAGCTCCTCCTGACGAGGAGTTAACTTCCGTACCCTTAAATCATCTGTCCAGATGGCAACTGTTGCAACAAATTCAACAAAGTTTTTGGAAGCGCTGGCATAACGAATACCTCCATACCCTCCAGCAACGTTCTAAATGGACAGATCGTACAAAACCTCCCTCAATTGGCACAATTGTAATAATTAAACAGGACAATGTCCTTCCGCTAACGTGGCATCTCGGTCGGATTGCCGAATTACATGCTGGTCCTGATGGACAAATCCGTACAGCTACTGTACAAACAGCTAATGGTCATTTTAAGAGACCTCTTGTAAAATTATGTCCGATCCCTACTAATTACTAGTTTTACAACATGTTATTTTAACTTAGTTTTAATTTAATAATTAGATATATTACAATTACTTATAAAAGTTTCAATCTGGAATTACTTTAATCATAAAACCTTCAAGTAAGTACCTACTAAATTAGTATTGTTTCTATTACAAATGCTTCGCCATTTGGATGGGCGGTATGTTCAGAAAACGCAATTATTTGGATTTAATTCTCTTGTTCAATTCTACTTTAATTTGTTAGTATCCATAGTAACAAGTAACAACTCTCGCTGATATACAATAATTACAAAAAGGTGCGGTCGTGCTTTTGAATTTAATTAAAACCAAGTGCAAAAAAGTGTATCACCCTGGTCCTGGAATCTGCTGAGATTGTTGGGCCCAACACGAAGACAAGAAGCAAAATTCAAGGTATCTACCCCTATTTTAATATCGTACACGCAAACAAACATTCTGTCAGTCCGTTGGGCTGACTGGTCCTTCGTTCAACCCGCTTTCCACATTTTAAATAGAAAAATTTGTAGTATCTTGTATTTTTCGAGATTTGTGGGGAAGATGGTAGCAGCTTGTCCTGCATTTAAGTATGGAAAAGTCTACCTTAAAAATTTCGAAACAGCAAAATATTTAGTCTTAAAAAAATCTAGAGGTGCCTACAAACGCATATGACAGTTCCATATATTACAGGATCTGCTTTGGTGGAAATCTAATATTCTTACCTCAGGCAATAAAATTGTACTTTCACGCAAATTTAACCTAGAAATATACTCAGATGCTTCCAAAACTGGGTGGGGAGCGTACTACGAGAATGAAGGGGCCAGTGGAAATATCCTTACATATTAATAGTTTAGAACTTTTAGCTTCATATTTTGGACTGAAATGTTTCGCAAGGCAGCTCAAAAATTGCAATATCCTTTTGCACATAGATAATACGACAGCCATTGCTTATATTAATCGAATGGGAGGCGTTCAATTTTCAGAACTAAACAAATTAACCCGAAAAATCTGGCAGTGGTGTGAAAACAGCAATATTTTTATTTTTGCAACATATATTCAATCAAAAGAAAACAAAGAGGCGGATTTTCAATCTAGAATAATATCAAGAGATATCGAGTATAGTTTAGCAAATTGGTCATTCGAATTAATATGTCACAGATTCGGAACCCCTATTATTGACCTGTTTGCTAGTCGACATAATAAAAAATGTAGCAAATTTATTTCCGGGCACAGAGATCCAGAAGCACTGACCACTGACGCATTTACAGTACCATAGAATGAAGAGCTCCTATGCATTTCCTCCTTTTGCCTTAATAACAAAAATTCTGCAAAAGATAATTTTCGAGGATTGATAGGAAGCCACACCCACTGTGGAGCAAGCTTTCCCTGGCGGTAGGATTATTGTCGAACAGGGATTTAAGAGAAGAGGTTTCACAGACGAAGTGGTGCAAATAATGGTTTCCTCAATCTCTTTAGGAACACTAAAACAATATGGTAGTATTTTCTACAAAATATTTTACAAAATAAATATATATATATATAGTCCTATAATGTCCTCGAATAGAATGTCTTAAACAACGTTAAGAACAATACACGCGTTCAGGAATAAAACAAATTATTACAAAGAACGCTATTTTCCAATAAAATACCAGCAGAGAATATTATGTTTAAATTGGAGTCCATCCCGAGGATGGAGGGCTCTCGCCAGCCACAGACCGGTTTCGAGCTTATTTTGCTCTCATCAGTGTGACATAGGCAGAGTGCACCCCGTCCTCGTTCTGAACTCCATTCGTAGACTTTGGTCTAATGCCAACATGCGAATTACAAAATTAATCCCTGCTGCCATCTATTGGAAATTAACTTAGATATACCGGACCGGCAAATTTTACTAAAATATACATAAAGTATATTAAATTAAGTATATAGAGGCAGGATATTTTCTACAAAATATTTTACAAAATAAATATATATATAGTCCTATAATGTCCTCTAATAGAATGTCTTAAACAACGTTAAGAACAATACACGTGGTCGTATCAAAACCATGGGAAAAAATAAATTACAACCTGTACTTTACGTACCTTATTTTCTGACAGACCCTAGCCTGTGTGCTGCGAAGACCTTGGAAGCTTATTTACAAAAGACTAATAGTTTAAGAAACGGAATTTCAAGCTTAATTTTAACAATTAAAAAACCGTATAAGGCTGCGACGACTCAATCAATTATTAAATCTACGCTCCAGATGAGTGGAGTAGATATTAAAATCTTTACAGCTCCCAGTACTAGGCACTCTTCAACGTCGTCAGCTAATAAGAAAGGTGTTAACATAGATTTGATTAAAAGTACAGCGGGCTGGACCCCTCAGTCTAGCACGTTTGCTAAGTTTTACAACAAACCCATCATTGCTAACAATAATGACTTTGCCTTTTCGATTCTAAAATGTTAATCTAAGTTGTTATGATATGTATAGATTTAAATAATAGGCTAAGAGTTTTGTTATTATTATTATGAATCAAAAATTCTTTTGAGTTATGTCATGTATACCTAATTTTCCTATGTTATTTGTCGCATGTTTATTTCTAAAAAAAAAAAATTCCAAACAAAATTTGCATATATCTCAAATTGCTCTAAAAATCTACATTGTGATCATAAGAGCAAGGCGGGAAGATAATTATAAGATTAAACGAACTTACCAAGTGAAGTTCAATCTTGATTATCTTCACGCCCACCTCACCCACCTCACCCTGTATATCCCAAGTGATCACTGATTTGATATACAGTTTGTCTCACTTTTCACCACTACACCCCAATATCTAGGCCATTTGTTGATCGATTTAGATAAAATTTGGTATACTTCTTTTCTTTCAGATTGTGTTTAAAAAGTTATTAACAAAAAATTTTTCCAAACTTAAATACACCTACTATGATCAAAAGAAATTGGCAAAAATTAGGAATTTATATTAGCGATTGAGATAGGGTTTCTGTTTTTACAGATTCTTGTTCAGCATGACCTAAAACGCCTGTATACCAAATTTCGTTAAAAAATATTCTTTCCTTCAAAAGAAAAAAAAGTAATAAAAAAATAAAAGATTTCAATAATAAAAAATAATAAAAGTTGAGTTATTTGATATTTTCTAAAAAAAAGTGTCCTAATGCTTAATTAGCGTCATTATATCACCTGACTACCAAGTTATGTAAATATCCGACAATAAATAACTGGAATAGCAGGGTGATTATTATTGAAATCTTAGATTTTTATTACTTTTTTTTTTGAAGGCATGAATATTTTTTAACGAAATTTGGCATACGGGCGTTTTAGGTCATACTAAACAAGAATCTGTAAAAACAAAAACCCTATCTCAATCGCTAATATAAATACCTAATTTTTGCCAATTTCTTTTGATCATAGTAGGCGTATTTAAGTTTGGAAAAATTTTGTCTCGGTAGGTATATTTATATATATTAAAAAAAAAACGAGTAATTAGGCAGCTGTCAGGAGTGTATATGTATGTATGTATACGGTTGCAGATTGATTTAGCTTTGGTACCGGCACGTGGCGCAACGTCGCCAGCGGTCGTTATACTACATTGTGATCACTCAAGCAAGGCGTGAAGATAATCAAGATTGAACTTCACTTGGTAAGTTCGTTTAATCTTATAATTATGGGCACTTTAGTTAAAAACTCAACAAAAGTCATTTTGGATAAAGTGAGTAAATTAGAAAACGATATAAAAGACCTACGTGAATCTAATATTCAGTTGGTAAGAATGTTAACTAATTACAAAATGCAAACACATTTGGAAACAAAAGTGCAATGGCAATAACAAATGATATTTCTAAAAAACAAATGCAAAGAACCTACTGATGAAAATGAAAAAACTACATAAAAAATGCACAGTCCTTCGCAAAGATGCAACCGGAGGAGACATTGGAAATGAAGTAGAATTAACGCAAACCTTGTGAAATTTCCAATGTGATAAAAACTCGGATAAAAATGAAAATTTGTTGCAAAGTAGTAAATAGTTATTTCATTAACACAAAACATTTTCAAAAAGTAAAATCATATCAGTATTTTTATTTAGAAATAAAAACAAAAAAATATTTCACTAACAAACACTTTGTAAGACTCATGGTCTTTATAAAAATAAAATTATTCCTAACCTAAGTTAGGGTCCCTACCCTTAGATAAGGGAAGAGGGTTGCTGCCACCACCCTGTGAGACTGCACGTGGAACAGGTTTAAAAAAATATAGTTACTTATCTTCGGAAGCGGGTTTCGTAGCCCTGAAAAAGGGTTTGGGATGAAATTATTCTCTTTGAGAACAATAATACCGAATTTCCAGAAAAAATTTTAATGCGTGAATCAAAATAAGCAGCAAATAATAAACATAATAAACAACAAAACAACATCAGTTAATAAGCGAAGAGCATCCTAGAACCCGTTATTAGTTATATAGAACATCCTGCCATAACTTCCTACTTTAGTGTTATCAAAAATCACGATAGTCATAAAAATAAAATTAAATCTAACTACAAATTTAATTTTAAGAAGGCTAATTTTCCTTTACTCTATCAAACATTAGCTCAAACTAACTGGAAATTTTTAAATATTATTGATGATGTCGATGTGACATGTAGTGATTTTTACTCAAAATTGCAGTCCATCTTTACGGACACTGTTCCTAAAACTAAAACCTCTCGACGCATATATCCACCTTGATTTGATTTCCCTTTAATAAAAGTCATTAAAGAAAAACATAGGGCATGGAAAAAATTTAAAAGGACGGGTGACGTGACTGATAAAAATAAATTTATAAGTTTAAGGAAGAAAGTAAAGACTCAAATAATTCTTACAAGAATTATTGCAAACAAACTGAAGATAATATTAATTCGGATCCTTCTACTTTCTGGCGTATTGTTAATTATAAACGAAATTATTCTGACCTATCGAACACTATGAAGTATAATGATGAACATCTGTCTGATCCAGAATTAATTACCAATGCATTTGCCAACTTTTTTCAACAATCTTACTCTGTTCCTGAAGACCACCAATCAGATATTAATTCTAGTGCAGTCAACAGTGTGGACTTAAATTTAATCTGCTTCACAGAAAATGAAATTTTAAATGCATTAAGGCAAATTAAACCTAAATTGACCTCTGGACCGGATGGAATTCCGGCATTCATATTACGGGACTGTGCTACCGCTTTCAGTGTACCCCTTTTTTTTTTCCACCTAGGGCTCGTCTGTTTAAACACCGAGGGCACTGAAGCCTCCTGGGATTATTGTGCTCTCCCTTCGTTAATCTACTCCACCCACTTCAGTAACTCTGTACCACTAATCAAGTGATACAGATTCGTAACTGAACGAGTTTGGATAGTTTCCGGTTCTGTTTGAGTCTGCCCGTAAATATTATATCTCCTGCGAGCTAGTGCCTCGCACTTGAAAATGATATGGTCCTCTGTTTCAGGCTCCTTTCTGCATAGTCTACAGTTTAGGTCGCCATCATATTTCCCCATTGTATGTAAGTGCTTCTTAACAAAGAAATGTCCTGTTAGAAGTCCTGTAATTATTCTTAACTGAATCCTGTTCTTTGTGAGCAGTTCTTCGGTTCTTTTGGGACATGGGCTTTTAATTAATGTTTTCCCATGTCGATTTACTGGGATATTCCTCCAGTGATTGTTATGTTTGTCCTTGACCCAACTACTAATAGCTCCCCTTGCTGTGCTTTTGGAGATACCCAGCACAGGTTCTGGGCCAAGAAAGGTGTTAGTTGATCCTTGTCTAGCAAGTTCGTCAGCTTTTTCATTGCCTGATATCCCAGAGTGTCCTGGTACCCAGAGTAATTTTACTCTGTTCTTTTCTCCCAGGATTCTGAGTTCCTCATGGCATTCCCATACCAGTTTGGACGACACCTTATTAGAGGCTATTGCCTTTAATGCCGCCTGACTGTCCGACGCGATGGTAATCTGTAGTCCAGCATACCCTCTTCTTATATTTTCGCGTATACACTCAAGTATAGCAAAAATTTATGTTTGAAATACAGTGGAGTAGCGTCCCAGAGAGTGACTTATACCCTCCCTTGGTCTTTCTCCATGTATCCCTGCTCCAGTTCCTGTTTCTGTCCTAGAACCGTCTGTATACCAACAGAGTCCTTTCCGCAGTGTACCCCTTACAATACTTTTTAATTTATCTCTGAAATCTTCCCAATTTCCGTTACAATGGAAATTGTCAAAAATTATTCCAGTATTTAAGAAAGGGGATAGATCTGAAATTAATAATTATCGTCCAATTGTAATAATAAACAACCTTGCTAAAGCTTTTGAAATTATGTTACATTATTTTATTTTTAATCATGTAAAGCGTCAAATAACTCCTTTGCAACATGGATTCTTTAAAGGCCGCAGCACGATCACTAATTTGTTTAATATTACAGAGTTCATTTCTGAAGCTATTGATAATGGTGTACAAGTAGATGTTATTTATACGGACTTCTCCAAGGCTTTCGATAGACTTGACCACAGTATACTACTACATAAACTGCATAACTTTGGTTTCTCTGATAAACTCATCCTCTTTTTTAAAAAAATATCTAAGTGATAGAAAGCAATTTGTAGTATACTGTGGTGTTGAGTCTATTGAAATCCTTGCTACGTCGGGAGTTCCTCAGGGTTCTAACTTGGGCCCACTCTTCTTTAATTTGTATATTAATGACATAGTTGAAGATATTACTGTAGACTGTCTATTATACGCGGACGACTTAAAATTATTTTGTAATGTTACTACTGAAATTGACTGTGTGAGTTTGCAATATAATTTAAATCTTATTAATAATTGGTGTATATCTAACAAACTGCCTTTAAATGAAGCTAAATGTAATGCTATGACATTTACAACAAAACATAATGTTGCATTATTTGATTATAATATTAACAATCATATGCTCTCTCGGCCTGATACCTTCTGTGATTTGGGTGTGACATTTGACAAAAAACTTACATTTGTCAGTCATGTTGATCATACGATTGCTAAAAGTTATAAAACTCTTGGATATATTGTAAGGAATTCTCGCGAATTCACAAACTCAAATACTTTGATACAACTATACACTACTTATGTTAGATTGTTACAAGTTTGTAAAGTTCGTTTATGTTTATTTACAAATATGGGTACTTGTAAGTATTTAAAATTAATAATTCCTAGATATTAAAAATTCAGTTAAGGACTGCCAGTGACACCTGGTAGTGGGAGCTCATAGTGTACGTCAAAACCAGTAGTTGTCGATAAGAAATATCGGTCAGGATGAGGTTTAGAAAAAAAAGGGGAGTTTGTTTGAAATGATAAGATGGCCAGCTAGCGCGTGTGATTTTGGTAAAGTAAATTATTGTTATAATACGTTAATAATACGGATATTTCCACACGTTTAGTATAGTGAGGCGTCGTTCGATTAGGTGATACAGTGATTGTTGTTTTCGGCGCCGCCTTGTTGCAAAAATTGGATAGCCATCGGAACTATTTTTTTTTTACGTCTTCGGCGTTAGGGAATTTCGGCGCTGGAGGTAAGCGTTTATTAGTCATTGTCATTCAGATTAATAATTTAATAATCTCAAAAAAAACTCATGCTGGATTTCATATTTTTAGGCATTTTTTTGTATGTTATAATAACGCTTGAAGAATTGTTAGGGATATTGCCCCTTGTAAATTAATGTATCAGACCATCTCTGCCGAACCTGGATCGGGCTAGGGCCCCAAAAGTCCTGTGAACTAAACCAGCGTAGCCGTTGATGATTTCTTGGGAACGAGGGAATCCAAAACGAGCATTGGTACGACGAGGCATTCACCGATCGAAACCGTGGAGCGGCGATTGTACGCGTTGCGATTGTTTGTCGAAGCCCCAGGGACACCTAGATAAGTACCACCTAGTGGAAAAGTTTTTCTTAAACGTTATTGTGACTGTTACGATTATATATATGTATAGATTGTTTTTTATTGATCAATATTAGCTAACAATAAACCCAGGCAATAATTTATGTGGTTCATGTGAACCTGAAGGTTTCAGTTACAGGTTTGTGCCACCCTGTTAGCATAATCCCTGTACTTGTGAATTATTGCGTTTAAGTCGTTATCAAAAACTGTTGTGATTAACTAGAGAACACCATATAATGTCCTGGTCTCTATATTTAGCCTTGTAAGTCATTATAGGCTTTAGCAAATAGCTCGAGTGCACTCTGAGTAACAATTTCTTTTTTCTAAGTTTATATGAATTCTTGTAATAGTATATACTTGTTTTTTTTGTATATATATTTGGGTGTATTAGTATTCATTAAAGTTGTAGTGAAAATTTAATGGTTTTATCACTATTGTAACTCCCTGTAGGTTCTGGGGCAATTGTTTAGTTAGAAAAACCATTTGGCGCCCTTTTAGTCATCTTGTATAAGTTATAGTGAACACAGTTACCCTTTTTTTATAAACTAATTACCCACGCCCCCACTGAGAACCCAACTAGCCTAAAAATATATATATATATGTATATATATAGAAACTAGGATATATATATATATATATATATATATATATATATATATATATATAGAAACTAGGATATATATATATATATATATATATATATATATATATATATATATATATATATATATATATATATATATATATATATATATATATATATATATATATATATATATCATCAGTTAAATGTGGACTTGCAAATAAGCTCCTTAAGAGTTTCATGTTTTGTTAAGACATTAGAGGATAATAGACGTACACTCTGACTTAAATAGTAGAATTTATTTTTGCTATTTATTTTATTAAATTATAAACTTACCTCTATGGATTTCTGAATTCTTTGGATTTCATTTCAAATATATTCGCCTTGTCTGGGCAATCATCCACATTGCAATAGGTTTCACTAGAGGACGACACGGTCCATATTTATATCTCGCCGACTTCATGTCGATCGAGGTTGACAAGAACTGGACCTTCTGCTTTCTGGCGGCGTGCGTTACCTGTACCATGCTGATGAAGGCTAATAAGCCAGAAACCGGTCCATGGGATGGTAATGTGCGTTGCCTAATAACAGAGGGAGTCCATTTGGATTAATCCGTCTGGTGAGGCTTATTGCAATACATTATTTGCTTTCTACATTCGTAGTACTGAACTCATCAGTTAAATGTGGACTTGCAAATAAGCTCCTTAAGAGTTTCATGTCTTGTTAAGACATTAGAGGATAATAGACGTACACTCTGACTTAAATAGTAGAATTTATTTTTGCTATTTATTTTATTAAAATATATATATATATATATATATATACATCCTGCTAACAATGCTGCGTCCTTACAAAAGCCAACCATACGGCGTCTCCCAGAAATACACTAGTTAGTTCAAATGTGATGGAGTATATTGGATCTACTCATCAAATCCAGCCCAGAGCTGGTTTTAGATTACTGATATCTTAATAAATAAAGAAGTTAAGATATACTGACAATACTGCGTCCTTTCACTAATAGTACGATATAGCGTCCGGAGTATAATCATGTGTATATCCCACATGATACCACGTCCGTAGTGTATATTTTTTGACAAACTTGGTACAATACGGCGTCCGGCACTGTTGCCACATTTATCGCTCTTAGTTTTTATTTTAAATCTACTCAGAACGTTGGACGTCAAATAAAAGTTGGTAATAATTTGGTCTTGGGTGTTTAATAAAGAATGGGCCAAACAGTAGGAGTAGGTTCCTTAAGTAAAAATAAATAATTTTAGCTGCATAAACCTTAGTACCATTTTGCTACCTTAAAAATTTGTGGACCGTTAAAAGCAATTTTTTTATTTAAATTTTTATATTTCTATTACTATTAACACGATTACATCCAAATTTGGTACATGGGGGTTTCTTGGGCCGCTGAATAAAGTAGTGTAAACAATTGTTTCAAATAACGTAGAGGGCGCTGCGAACGCCTAATTATTTCTTTTGTTTTAGTCGTGAATTTTTTCAACATCGACTTTTATAAAAGTAATATTGGTTTTGAATGCAGCATTCAATTCTACGTCAAAAAGTTATACTTATTTTATGTAGGTGAATTGCACCGTTTTCAAGTAAAATGCATTTAAACTTCCTATGGCACAATGAAGAGAATTATATAAAATTTAAATTGTTCATTAAAGAATGTGCCAAACTGTAACAGTAGGTTCTTTGAGTAAAATAAATCATTTAACTGAACATACCTCAGTACCATTTCACGTCCTTAAAAAACTAGCTAGTTATTAATTAAAAACTTTTTAAATTGCTTAATTTGTTATATTAATAAAATTTTTCTTCTTAAAGACTGTGTTTTATCTATTATACTTATTTATTTTACTGTCAGTATTAGTCATGTACCTAGTAGATTTATAATTAAAATTTTACGTAATTCTCTTCGTTGTGCCACAGGAAGTTTGAATGCATTTTTCTCGAAAACGGTATATTTTACCGACATAAAATAAGTATTCCATTTTTACGTAGAGTTGAATGCTGCAATAAAAACGAATATTACTTTTTTAAAAAGTTGAAGCTCAAAAGATTAACGACTAAAACAAAAGAAATAACTAGGCGTTCGCAGCGCCCTCTACGTTATTCGCCACAATTGTTTACACTACTTTTCTCAGCGGCCCAAAAAAATCCTCATATACCAAATTTGGATGAAATTGTGTTAATAAATAGTAAGAGATATAACAAAAAATTTAAATGAAGAAATTGCTTTTGCCGGCCCATAACCTTTTAAGGAAGCAAAATGGTACTAAGGTATGTGCAGCTAAAATGATTTATTTTTACTCAAGGAACCTACGCCTACAGTTTGGCCCATTCTTTAATAAACACCCTGTATTAATAAGGCTATATTATATGGCTTTAGGACCAAGGTATGTAAAACATCTTTGTCCACAGGTTGTATTTGTTTTTGGAATTTTTAAGTTATTATTTTTATTGCCTCTGGTGTTACGCATCTTACGTATTTCGACTTTAGTTTTCCATTTTTTTCCAATAACAACCTGATATCCATTATTTTAGTTTCTTAAAGGGAATTTGTAGAATAAGTTAGTTCTTTATTGAATATGATTTTAAATAACCTGTTTTGCAAAGTATATAACTACAACTTAGAATTCCATATACAAAACGATACAACTAAAGAAGCAGTAAATAATATTTGCCTTTTTGTCATCGCTTGTTACTTTTTCACCTCTGTTATTTCTAATAGTACCTACTTGGATAATTTAGATTTATTTCTTTGTATTCCGCAGAATTCATTTGTGACTTCCCACAAATATTTTGGGGAGGATCTATTTCCTCCACTTTATGCGTATAATAATTCATTTTTTCTTTTTTAATTAAATTATTTAATTCCTTACAATATATTTTTTTAAATTGGCATTAAAGTACCTCAAATTCGTCATTAAAGTGATAGTCGAGATGGTAGCGTATCTTTGTCCACAGAATGTATTTGTTTTTGAAATTTTTAAATTATTATTTTTATTGCCTCTGGTGTTACCTATGCATATTACGTATTTCGACTTTAGTTTTCCATTGATTTATAATACTCTGGAAAATGAATAACAACCTGATATCCATTATTTTAGTTTCTTTAAAAAGGGAATTTGTAGAATAAGTTAGTTCTTTATTGAATATGATTTTAAATAACCTGTTTTGCAAAGTATCTAACTGTTGTAAATGTATGTCCTCCCCAACCTAGAATTCCATATAAATAAATTCATTATCTTCATATTTTGACACATATCAAGGAAATGCCGAAACACGTCAATTTTAGATTCTGGAATGACATCCTGCAACGTCAAAACTTCATCCCTAAATTCAACCTCCTTTGAGTGACAGTTGCAACCCCCAAATTTTTAAATTGGATGTAGGGATTGATTTTATTTGCAAGTGATTTGCCGATACAACTAAAGAAGCAGTAAATAATATTTGCCTTTTTGTCATCACTTGTTACTTTTTCACCTCTGTTATTTCTAATAGTACCTACTTGGATATTTTAGATTTATTTCTTTGTATTTCACAGAATTCATTTGTGACTTCCCACAAATATTTTGGGGAGGATCTATTTCCTCCACTTTAAGCGTATAATAATTCATTTTTTCTTTTTTAATTAAATTATTTAATTCATTAAAATATATTTTTTTAAATTGGCATTAAAGTACCTCAAAATCGTCATTAAAGTGATGGTCGAGATGGTAGCGTACCTGCCTCTCACCCAAAAGTCCCGGGTTCGATTCCCGGTCGTGGTAATGGAAAATACTGTGAGGGGGATTTTTCCATTATACACGGATATTGGATGTGTGTCCGTTGTCTTTAAATGTGAAGCCCCCTCCCGCACAAGGCTCTTGTAGAGCTTTCTGGGATAAAGGGGATCGTAATTACATGTGGTGTATTTATTTATTTATTATTATAAAGTAATCCATTATCGTACGATTTTTGTAGTTGGCAGAGGTGACCAGGTAAATGTAAACATGCTTGTAACAATAATTGTGTTGTAATAAAAGGTAAATAAATACAGTTTTTTAAGTTCAGAATTATCACTATTATAATGCTAAAAATAATGGTTTTCTTACAAAAAATTATTCCGATTTTGACATTTAAAAATAATTATGACATTTCTTAATGTCACTGAAAATTATTTAAAAAATAGAGTTAATTAATCTTAATTTCACAGTTTCTGGATTTAAAAAAAATGCAATATGCACCTCGGCATTAAAGCTGCTTTTTATCACTCATGCGGTTTAAACTCCACATTCATGATAAATAGTTGAACTTTAATGCCTTGATACGTAAATATCTAATTTGTACTCTCTGTTTAATTTATTACTAGGTCGAGCCGGGGGCCCGCCGCGACCTAGGTCTACGCGCCGCGCCGCTGGCGCGGAATATCAATAGTTTTATCTCGGGGTTTTTAGTTGAAAGACGGTTTTTTAAATTTCGGAAAAATTGAAATTGAAATTGAGGAAAAAAAAGGTCAGCGTCGCGCGGGGGTTTTTTTAGGTCCTAACGGGCCCAGGAATTTTTTTATAGTATGTTTGAGACAGCCCCTGCGGGGCTGTAGTTTTTAAGGTGTGGTTAAGTGTATTTAATAAGCTGCGGTCAAGTGATTTGGGTAAGTTAGTTGGATTCGGTGGAAGAGTCTCGGGAAAGATGTAGAGTCCTACAGAGAGGCGTTTCGCGTATTTTCGTAGGCATCTTGGATTAGTTAAGGGATTCGGGTAATTTAGTTGGATTCGGTGGATGGGTCTCGGGAAAAATGTAGTCTGACAGAATGCTACTTGAAAGGTGGGAAAGTAATGAGAAATGAGGTATTTCGCGTATTTTCGTATTAGTCTTCGATTAGTAAAGGAATTTAGTTGGATTCGGTGGAAGAGTCTCGGGAAAAATGTAGAGTCTGACAGAATGCTACTTGAAAGGTGGGAAAGTAATGAGAAATGAGGTATTTCGCGTATTTTCGTATTAGTCTTCGATTAGTTAAGGAATTCGGGTAATTTAGTTGGATTCGGTGGAAGAGTCTCAGGAAAGATGTAGAGTCCGACAGAGATGATACATGAAAAGTGAGAGGGTCATCAGAAATGAGGCGATTTTTGGTTTTTTCGTAGGCGTCTTCGATTAGTCAAGGGATTCGGGCGTTTTAGTTGGATTCGGGCGAAAAGTCTCTGGAAAGATGTAAAGTTCGACAGAGATATTACTGGAAAGGTGAGAAGGTTATCTAAAATGAGGCGTTTCGCATATATTCATAGGCGTCCTCGATTAGTTAAGGCATTCGAGCGTCTTAGTCGCATTCGGTCTAAAAGTTTCGGAAAAGATGTAGAATCCGGCATAGATATCATAGATAAGGTGAGGTAATCGGAAATGAGGCGTATCTAGCTTTTTTGTAATCAAATTTTTCCTTTTTTATCATTATGTTTAACTTTAATAATATTTGTACTTGTTTTGTCTCATTCTTTTATTATATTAATAAATTTGTTAGTAGTATTTTCCAGATTTTCATTTTTCAACCATTCCCATATTTTAAGTGAATTTTTAAATTTTCTATAATCCATATACATACTTTTGTGAATTATGTGAACTTACCTTTGTATTAGTTAATATTATTTGTACTACAATTATACAGGGTGTCCCGATTTTAAACCTACAAACTTCGGGTACAGAAAGTTCACATGAAATTATGACATACCCCTTCTAACATTTCTTCTCTATCGAGCCTCCTAACGGAGATACAGGGTGTTGAAAATTCAATTTATTTTTTGTTTTTCTTTAATAACTTCCACAATATTAAAGATAGGGAAACCAAACTTGGTACACATAGTTAGGTTGTAAGGGTCCATCTTTGCTATGGTCCAGAGTTGAACTGAGGCGCGCCAGTGGCGTGCGGTGTGGTCACGTCAACATATTTTTAAGAAAAAAAGTATGTGCACAAATTTTTTTCGCAATTCTGATTAGATTTTCATAATTTACGGCTGATTTTCTAAAAAAACTTGCTCTTGTAGAATTTTGACTGAGGCAGTAGTTTTCGAGATATTTGCGTCTGAACAAAACGATGCACCAAAAACACAATTAATTAATTAAGATAGCACTTTCAAATATCAAAAAAATCAACACTCCGTTTTTCCGTTAGGAATGGCTATTGAGAAATTTTAGAAGGAATATATCGTGATTTCATCAGAACTATTCCCGACATGATAATTGTGTTTTTGGTGCATCGTTTGGTTCAGACGCAAATATCTCGAAAACTACTACCTCAGTCAAAATTTTACATGAACAAGTTTTTTTAGAAAATCAACCATAAATTATGCAAATCTGATCAGAATTGTGAAAAAAATTAGTGCACATACTTTTTTCCTTAAAATTATGTCGACGTGACCACACCGCACGCCACTGGCGCGCCTCTGTTTACTCTGAACCATAGCAAAGATGGACCCTCACAACCTAACTATGTGTAGGTACCAAGTTTAGTTACCCTATCTTTAATTTTGTGGAAGTTATTAAAGAAAAACAAAAAATAAATTGAATTTTCAACACCCTGTATCTCGAGGCTCGATAGAGAAGAAATGTTAGAAGGGGTATGTCATAATTTCATGTGAACTTTCTGTACCCGAAGTTTGTCGGTTTAAAATCGGGACACCCTGTATAATAAATAATAAATAACATCACAATATGTAATTACGACCCCCTTTATCCGAGAAGGCTCTAAGAGCGTTGTGCGGGAGGGAGCTGCACATTTAAAGACAAGGGACACATCCAATATCCGTGTATAATGGAAAAATCCCTCTCACAGTATTTTTTATTGCCACGAACGAGAATCGAACCCGGGGCTTTTGGGTGAGAGGCAGGTACGCTACCATCTCGACCATTAGTCATATAAATATAATATATAATGGTCTGTTATTTTCGATTTTATTATACACTAACACGAATCTCATAGTGCATGCTGTGAGGCGGAGAAAACCTCGAAAAACAAGTATTTGGGTAGTCAAACTACTTCCCTCCCACGTTTTCGAGGATGCTGAACACGATGGTGATGTTGGCTCTGCTCCTCGAGTTGTCCCTACCCCCCTAACGGCCAAATAACCACTCTCCAAGGGGGTGAAAAATGTGTTTCGTGCTACAAACGAGAAAACCCTCGTTATCTCTCGTTTTTGAGTGTGCCGGGCAAGAGAAAAATATTACCTCGATCCCCGCGAGCCCCTCGAACGGACACAAACTACCCCTTTGACGCGCGGTTTTATAAAGTAAGTAAAGTAAGTTAGATCATAAACATTTTTGTTGACGCATAAAATTACTTATTTACTATAGGTAAATATAAATCATTTTCAACATTTGTCGAGATGACTTGATAATATGTTTCTCTTGCCCAGCATACTCAAAAACAAGACATAACGTGGGTTTTCTCGTTTGTAGCACATTTTTCACCCCCTTGGAGGGTAGTTTTTGCCCGCTCGGATGGTTGGTTTGCCCCAGGGAGCAGAACTAACATTACCATCGTGTTCAGCATCCTCAATAACGGGGGGATGACATAAGTTTTACCGGTGGAAGACGTAGAATACGCGATTCCCCCTCTTTGGGGATGGTTTTTGGCCGTTAGGGGGGTAGGGTCAATTCGGGGAGCAGAATCAACATCACCATCGTGTTCAGCATCCTCGAAAATGGGGGGTGACATAAGTTCTGCCGGTGGAAGACGTCACGCAATTCTCCCCTTTTGGGGTCGGTTTTTTGGCCGTTTGGGGGGTAGGGTCAACTCAGGGAGCAGAAAAATCATCACCATCGTGTTCAGCATGCTCAAAAACGGGGGGAGACGGTAGTTTGGTTGACTCCGTCCGACTCACAGAATGCACTAGTACGCGCGAGTAAACGTATCACTAAAAAGGAATGATTATATATATTTATGCGATACGTTGTTGCCAAATCTCGGATGCAGCATTATACTATAACTGAAAGAGTATATTAGATGTATATTTCTGTACAAAGATCGACGCGACCCCAAACTAAGTTCGTTGGAACTAAAAATATACTCTTGCTTACACTTGACATATAATACCGCGTCCAAAATCGAAAAATTGCCCAGTCAATATCTCAGGTAATTGAAATGATACAGAAATGATTTCTATGTTTATCGGTAGCTCAGGTGACACAGAATAATCTGAGAAGTTGTAAAAGGATCACTCGCGAAATATGGCGAAGATAATATGGAAAAACAATACTGCGTCCGGTATACGGATGCACTATTGTACAGGACGCACTAGTGAATGGTATCGTGTCAATGTACGGACGCAGCATTGATAGCAGGATAAATATATATATATATATATATATATATATATATATATATATATATATATATATATATATATATATATATATATATATATATATATATATATATATATATATATATATATATATATATATTCGAAGGCAACCATTATTATAAGTGATAGAAGGTAGGTTTAAATTTGGCAAAGTTGTGTATGTTTAAGCTCAACAATATTCCGTTGAGAAATCAAAAGAATCTTTTTCCGTTTTTGAGATTTTTTGAAAAAACTTAAATTTGCCGTTTTTGTTTTTATTTTTTATTTGAAAAGTAATAAAAAAACTAAACGCGCTATCTTAGAGCAACTTTTTCAGCTCTACATGATGAGTGTTACAGATTTTTAATACGATGTTTCGTCTTCTTTAAATCATCATCAATTTTTTTATTTCTTATTATTACTGTAAGAAAATCCTTTTATTTAAAATTTCAGCTTTACTTATAACCGTAATGTAGTCATATTATACATTTTTGAAATCACAAAAAAATTTTCTATTTAATGATGCAGAAATCCAATATGGCGTCTATAAGAAATAAAAAAATTGATGATGATTTAAAGAAGACGAAACGTCGTATTAAAAATCTGTAACCATCATCATGTAGAACAGAAAAAGTTGCTGTAAAAAAGTGCTTTTAGTTTTTTTATTTATTACTTTTCAAATAAGTCTTATAAAAAATAAAAACAAAAACGTCAAATTTAAGTTTTTTTCAATAATCTCAAAAACGAGAAAAGATTCTTTTAATTTCTCAACGGCATATTGTTGGGCTTAAACATGCACAACTTTGCCAAATTTAAAGCTATCTTCTATCACTTACAATAAGCGAGATACCCATGGTTGCCCTCGAAATTGAATCACCCTGTATACAGGGTGTCCCAGCCTCGCGTCGGCCAAATGTCCTGGCTCTCCTATAAGAGATATCGAAAAATTTCAAAAACGAGATGATAGAGGACACAATGGTGCATAGTATAAAAATATTTTGAAATATACAGGGTGATCGATTTAGGCGTGATGTCATAAACTTATGTTTTTTTAAATGGAACACTAGGTATATTATTACATATTTGAATTCTCCTTTTAAAGACGACTCAATCGATATGCCACTTGATGGGTCTGCGATGGGTCGCTATGATATGGGTAAGTTTGTACCAAAAACGTGCCAACTTTGTGAGCTCACTGTGGCGTAGCGGAAAAGCATTTTGAGATCTAGTTTGTGTCAAAAATTGTCAAAAACCCTGTAGTTTACGCTGCTGTTATCAGATCTAACGAAATCGATCATTTTATACCGGGTTAGTCAGGAAACGCCAATCTACTTTTTCCCATTTTTCTCAAATGGAACACCCTGTATATTATGACACCAAAGGAAAGCCCTTTGAAAGAGCTTTCCACTGATATTAAGTTTCAAGGGTCTGTTTTTCATGGTTGCCAAGATATTTGAAGGTAAAGTGACACAATTAGAGGTTTATTAAAAAATTACCCTCAATTTTCAATTGTTTTGTGAATTTTCGCTGAAATCGGCCAGACATGCTTTTGATTGCAATCATGACATATCATATGATAGGGTCAGTATATTAGACCGTGAAAGTAACTCAAAAAAGGACGTTTCTGGAAATGACTAACATTTTCAAAACTCCCAATACTTTAAATTCTAGGACTTTACCTTTTTTGCATTTAGATCAAAATAATCAATTTCAGAATAATAATATTGAACGTGATCTGTTGGATGGTTCTGATGTCGTGACATAGCGGGTTGGGGGTGAACAGAGTTTCTTACTACAATCGTAATTAGATACCCCTGTTCACTCTAATCTGACCTGTTCTAGTCGGGCATCAGAGCTATCCAAAAGAACACACATTTAATCGGTTCAGTTACTGGTGGAAGTTAGTTACTTTTGTCCTGTAGAGTTTGTTAATCCTGGTGATTTTATTTTGGTAACCATGTGTAGTGTCACATTTTTTTTATTCAATTTGTTAAGTAACTTTTTAACAAAATGTCTTAAATTCTTTCGTTAATATTTTAACTTAAATTCAATTTTATCTTATAATCCTAGTAACAATATTAAGTGTTTTTAAAGCAGAATGACTTTAACTATAAGTTAAATAGCCCTGCTAAAAATGCCTGATAAAGTATAAACTACTAATCTTTAAGAACCTATAGGCTAAATCTGTAATGTATAAGTATGATGTTTTTGCCGAGTACACATTCTAAGAGTTTATATGATTGTTGATAAGTTTATAGGGCTAATTAAGAATACATCAGTTTTAATAAGACACTGCAGTTCTAATTTGTTTTATATGTGATTTTACAAGGCTAGAAATGGTTAAAGATTTACTAGTTTTAATAAGTTAATTCAGTTTCAATTTGTATCGTAACGTATCAGTTTTTATTAGACAAGTAATTCTGGGAAAGAAATGGGTTCTAATAAGACAACACAGATCAAATTCTTATAGTTATCTACGAGTATTTATCACACAAGAAAATATCTAAGAATTTACAAGATTTTAAAAGTTATAATTTGTATCGTAACTTATTAGTTTTTATTAGATAAGTAATTTTGGGAAAGAAATGAGTTCTAATAAGACAACACAAATCAAATTCTTATAGTTATCTACGAGTATTTATCACACAAGAAAATATCTAAGAATTTACGAGATTTTAAAAGTTATAATTTGTATCGTAACTTATTAGTTTTTATTAGACAAGTAATTTTGGGAAAGAAATGAGTTCTAATAAGACAACACAGATCAAATTCTTATAGTTATCTACGAGTATTTATCACACAAGAAAATATCTAAGAATTTACGAGATTTTAAAAGTTATAATTTGTATCGTAACTTGTTAGTTTTTATTAGACAAGTAATTTTGGGAAAGAAATGAGTTCTAATAAGACAACTCAAATCAAATTCTTATAGTTATCTACGAGTATTTATCGCACAAGAAAATATCTAAGAATTTATGAGATTTTAAAAGTTATAATTTGTATCGTAACTTATTAGTTTTTATTAGACAAGTAATTTTGGGAAAGAAATGAGTTCTAATAAGACAACACAGATCAAATTCTTATAGTTATCTCCGAGTATTTATCACACTAGAAATATCTAAGAATTTACGAGATTTTAAAAGAAACTACAGTTTCGATTTCTTTCTTATCCTATCAGATTTGAAACTATGATAGATTGATGAGTTTTGAAGGTAGTTTATAGTATTATATTAATTTATCGGATTCTATAAGTTTTTATCAAACATGAGATTCTCATATATTCCATGTGGTTTCACATACATTCTCACAGTATCTTATAATTACCAAGAAACGAAAATACAATTGTACGAAAGCGTAGAAGGGCCACTACTACTTTTATTTTCGTAATTCCGACTTTTTTCTCGGAATTTAATAATATTCCGAGAAAAAAGTCGGAATTTAATTAAATTCCGAGATAAAAGTCGGAATTTAACAATATTCCGAGATAAAAGTCGGAATTTAATAAAATTCCGAGAAAAAAGTCGGAATTTAACAAAATTCCGAGAAAAAAGTCGGAATTTAACAATATTCCGAGATAAAAGTCGGAATTTGACAAAATTCCGAGATAAAAGTCGGAATTTAACAATATTCCGAGATAAAAGTCGGAATTTAACAAAATTCCGAGAAAAAAGTCGGAATTTAATAAAACTCCGAGATAAAAGTCGGAATTTAATATAAATTTGATAAAACAACAACTGAGCATCAGTCAAGCGTTCTTCGTGTGTTATTAGTGTTATTAACGTTTATTTTACATACCAAATAGAAATGGAGGAAATGTACGAGGTAAGTGTGTTTATTGTTTGTTATATTTTCTAATAAAATAATAAATACCTTATTAATTGTTTAGTATACTGTGAGAGGGATTTTTCCATTATACAGGAATATTGGATGTGTGTCCCTTGTCTCTACATGTGTAACCCCCTCCCACAGAAGGCTCTTCTAGAGCCTTCCGGGATAAAGGGGGTCGTAATTACATGTGGTGTATTTATTATTGTTTAGTATATTACAAAATAACTTCCTATAGAATATTTTTAAACTGCCCTAATAAATATTCTTGTTAAATGTGAATACTTTTAACGACTCTGCTGTAGTATATACAGAGTTGTCCATGTTAGACTATATATTTTCATTTATTATTAATATCGTGGTAACTTAAGGTAACAAACTTTTTGTTGATTTATTGAGCTAAATCTTTGGGGTTAATTATAGATTTACGGTTGTTTTTGTTCAGCTTCTAAAAATTACTTTGAAATAAAAGTGCAAAATATGTACTTAAAATGAGGTGTTATAATCACCTACAACGATAGATTTTTGCAAAATACAATAAGGCCTAATACCAAAAAAGAAGAAAAAATACAGCTTTAAAAAAAAAACGGAATCTTTTAAAATAAGACAGATATCAATAAATTGAGAAATTCGTTTTTTGCCCATAAACCAGTGACTTATGAAATGGGTATCAAAAAAATATAATTTTTTTTTGTGGATTCTCGGAATACATAAAGTTTGGTTAAGAAAACCTGCTTCTCTTTCACACCCTGTAGACAGTACCCTAATTGAAACTAACAAAATTGGGCCAAACCCACGTTTTCACAAATAAATTAAACCGCGTATTGATATCTCAAAATATTTGACTATAAATTCAACCTAAAAATTCGCTTGGTACCTACGTTTAAATTGGCGAGCAGTTTATTTAATATTACGTATTAGAAAAGATTATTCGACTGAACAAGTTAAAACTTGCCGGTTACACGTGCTAAGGCTTTTTATGCGATTCTGCAGGCCTAAGCAGCAGAGAGGGATACGTCTGTCTTTTCAATGAAAATAAAATAAAAATACACCCGATTATGATCAAATGTGTTCAAGAATTCATAGTGTTGCTCGTTAGATCGTCTCTCTCTCTCTCTCTCAGTTACACTTTATTAACGTATTTTCAAAAATAAGAGTGTGTATGGAACCTGGAACCTCAAAATAAACAAAAGATATTTTTTAGGTGGAGAACCTAATCGATAT
Source organism: Rhagium mordax (assembly GCA_963680705.1). Taxonomy (NCBI): domain Eukaryota; kingdom Metazoa; phylum Arthropoda; class Insecta; order Coleoptera; family Cerambycidae; genus Rhagium; species Rhagium mordax. The sequence goes on along the minus strand of OY796660.1, from coordinate 47,278,174 downwards.
GTCTCTAGACACATTTTTAAGAAGTAGAGGTGTATCGGAAGATACTATATTACAATTTAAGGACCAGAAAGTAAGTAGATAAACTTTTATTTACAATTATCTTAATTATTAAAAATAGCCACTTAAATATATCAAGCTGTATGCGCTGCTAGGTTAACGAGTTTATATACACACAAGGAAGGGTTTTTCACAATTATTTTCAAAATATCAGTAATAATTATTTTATTTTTTTTTAAATAGGCGGCTGCAGAAAACTTGCTCATCAAGTTCGAAAAATCATTTACTGGACACTAGGTAATTTCAGCGATATATGAAACTACACCATATGTCGTTGGTAAACTAAACTTGCATATCCTACATATTCTAACGACAGAATCGATTTTATGAGAGATAGTCCAGACAGCAGGTCGAAAAACCCACAAAAAATTACAAATTGATAATCATAATGTATTTTTTTAATAGTCTCGTCCACGGAAATAAGAAATATGTGAAAAGTGTGATTACCCCTGAGGTCGGCAACTAGCAAGTACCCTTAATTTTGCGATGTACACGTACCAAAATCTGATTTTTTACCGATAACTTGTATTTTATCCATCCTACGTAAGAAATGGTGGTACAGAAAATTAAAGATATTAGAATTCTCTAAAAAAGAGCTCCCATGCATATTTTTGCACAGACCAACGCTTTTCGAACACTAGTCGCATACAGTTGAAAAATTCTTAACGGCATTCATTGAGAGCTAAATATTATACAACCTTGATTTTCTTCATATGCAAAGCCGCCTGCGATTCCAAAATAAATGGAAAAAATCATATTAGGCATTTTTTTATTGAAAAATTTTACTAACAAAAGTTATTCAGAATTGCCCAAGAAGCTTAAATCCGAAGTTTGATCAAATTCAGAAAATATTGATATTTGAAAATATTGAAAATTGTAGATCCAAAAATATAATTTTAATGGATTTTTGCGTTTTGAAAAGCGTACTGTGATAATTATGTTTCATAAAATTGTCATAGCACGCTTTCCAAATCGAAATCACCTAATAAAATTATATTTTTGAATTTTCAATTATCAATATTTTCAAATTTTACTATTTTTTTAGTTTGATTAAACTTTGGATTTAAGTTTTTTAGGCAATTTTGAATAACTTTTGTTCATAAAATTTTTCGATAAAAAATGCCTAATATGGTTTCTTGATTTTTCCCATTTATTTTGGAATCGCAGGCGGCTTTGCATTTGAAGGGGGCGAATGGTTTTTTGGTCATAAGTAGACTCTAGTATTTTCTATCTTTTAGGCAGAATTTGGTTCAGATCGATTCCTAAATAAATATTTTACGGAGGTGGTAAATTCTTAACGTGGACACACTGTACATATATGGGACAGGACCATTTTTGTATAAAGAATTTTAATATCTTTACTTTTGCATACCATTTCTCACAGGGTAAATAACTTATCGCTAAAAACCCATTTACCTAAATTGCAAAATTAAGTGTAGTTGCCGACCTCCGCGGTAATCACACTTTTGATATGTTTTTTAGGCAACTGACACAAACAGTAACATTTTACGGATCTGACAGCGCTCCTAAGGTGTCATCTTTTTGTACTCATTTGTCAATTTTACTTTGCGGCCGCTTTACTTTACGAACTCATGTGTCAATTACTTTACGAACTCTTCTGTCAATTGATCATTAATAACAATATTTGAAATGGATTTAGGCATAAAGAAAAACTAAAACTGAGCAGTAGTTTGAAAAGTTTATTACAGGGTGATCCGAAATTAGTGGTCATCATTTTGTCCGCGTATTCCTCGATCGAAAATAAGACAAACAGTTTCTACAAACATGGCCCCGGAAATGCTTCCTAATTGAGCTACAACCCTTTAAAGATGCATCTTTGACGATGGTTTTTATTTAATATTTCCGAAACTGGTAAAAATAAAAACATGAAATTTTGGCCAATCACTAATCGTTTTATAATCTGAGAACGGATATTAAAAATATCGTAAAATATACAGGGTGGAAAATAAAACATGATTTTTTTAAATGGAACACCCCGTGTATTTTTAGACCAAAATAATGTCCTTAATTTTCTGAATCCAAAAATATATAACTATTATATAATCACTCCACCCGTTCGTGAGATATTACTAAAAACTTATCACATTGCGGGTGTCAATTATAAAACAAAAAACATATCAAGATACATCTGGAAACAATGCCATTTATTGAGATAATAAATAAATAAATAATATATAGGTAACCATAACAGTAACGAGTAGTAACAATCAACAACATAAGCCTAATAAAAACAAATAAAAGTAAGTTATTTGTGTAACTAGTGGAAAAAGTGTATCTTTGTTGCACGAAGCATGAAGTTTGCAGCGCGAGACAAAGTCGAGAGCTGCAATCATGCTAAGTGCAACAAAGATACTTTTGCACGTGTTGCACACATTTTTCCTACAATCGAATTATATCATTCTTCCTCACTATCAGAACTCAACATTTTTAACAGTTTTACAACAAAATATTCAGATTTCAAACTGACAACTGGAAATCAATTCCAACAATTGTCACTGTCAAACCCCCATATCAAAGTACTTTTTCTACGGTCGTGCAAAAAGTAATACTTTGTTGCACTTGTGAAAAAAGTAACCACTAGTGCAAAAAGTAGTGCCAAAAGTAACTTACTTTTTGCACTAGTGCAAAAAGTACTTTGATATGGGGGTTTGACAGTGACAATTGCTGGAATTAATTTTCAGTTGTCAGTACTTTTTGCACTAGTGCAAAAAGTACTTTGATATGGGGGTTTGACAGTGACAATTGCTGGAATTAATTTTCAGTTGTCAGTTTGAAATCTGAACATTTTGTTGTAAAACTGTTAAAAATGTTGAGTTCTGATAGTGAGGAAGAAAGATTTAATTCGATCGTAGAAAAAATATTGTGTGCAACACGTACAAAAGTATCTTTGTTGCACTTAGCATGATTGCAACTCTCGACTTCGTCTCGCGCTGCAAACTTCATGCTTCGTGCAACAAAGATACACTTTTTGCACTAGTTACACAAATTATTTTGCACTAGTGCACCAAAGTATTACTTATTGCACTGTAAATAGTGCAAAAAGTTTATATTTTTTGCACAATCGTAGAAAAAAAATTATTATTATTTATTTTTGGCAAAAAATACCTGCCGCCTGGAGTAATAGAAAGTTCTGTACTAATAATACATTATTTATTTTATAGATTGATTGTGCAACTTTATTAATAATGCCAGAAGAGGATTTCAAAACATTTTTTCCCAAATATGGAGACAGAGCGGCAATAAAAATTTTTTGTCAAAAAAAAATTCCTCTAACAACAAACAAAGTTTAATTGAAAAACTAAGGAGCAAAATCGAAAACAAAGATTACGGAAAAAGAAAGGCAAGTGAGAATGTGCAAATAAAGAAGAGGAATACAAAGAAACCCACAAGATTTATTGAAATCGGTTGGTTTTGTATGTTTAACAAAGAAAACAGATATCGTCAAGTGAGGTCCAAATTTGGGGGAGGAACTAGACGAATAGCCATTGACAGAAATAGCAAATGCACTGAAGTATTAAATAAAGCAAAAGACTTATTTTTTCCTAATGGACTTTCAACAAAGGGTACTTGGGATCAGTTCGATGTGGAATTATTGGATTACAAGAGTCACAAATGTGATCTTGATTTGACTGTTCAAGAGATATATGAAATTTCTGCTCTAACATCGCTAAGATTTTACTTAGCAACCACATATAAAAAAGAAATAAATATACCAGACGAGACTGATGAAGAATACATTCCAGTAACTGAAACATCCGATACAAGTTTCAGTCAGAGGGACTCAGGCAGGTATGACCTGCGAAGTAGTGATGAATTAAGTCAATCTAACGACATTGCTGGTGGTGTTACAAATTATTTGACCAATTTCAATGTTGAACACATGATAAGAATAATTCCTAACTAAAGTAAAATATTATTATGGTAATGATGATAAAAATACACTCAGTTCCATAAAAAGTGACGCACTCGATTTTTTGGGTAATTTTAAATCCCTTTAGTTTTTAAACCGGTAGACCGATTTAAACTTTCTTTTTTTTAGTTTGTAGCAAAATTCATTCTGTATGAGCCCAATTGGAAGCGTGACCACCTAGTGCGCGGAAGTCCAATATCTTGGTTATTAAAATAGATAAATATATATTTTTTTCTCGCTATGTACCTAGTTTTACAAACTCTACAAAATAAAAATAATGCCAATTATACAGGGTGCGTCAAATCTTCTGGGCGGGTAGCAACTTTGGTTTTTTAAATGGCAACCTATATTTTTTTTATTTTTTTCGTAATTTACGTTAAAAATAAGAGGTACTTTATGCATAACACTCATATGAAAATATTGATAATTTTTGAGATATTTTGCTCGACATGTTTTTTCCTCAATTTTCGTTGTTCACAATATCTGCAATTCTGAGGTCATGCCAATCATCACTAAAAATATTTTTTTGGCTAAATGTTTAGCGAGAATGGCTCTTTGAAATGTATCAGAAATTGGTCTGTGATATACAGGGTTTGAAAAAAATCTTGCCAAACATGATAAAAGAAAATTTGAAAAATCTCCTTTAATTCAAATGGAACACCCTGTATTTTATTGAATAGTAAGATGCACCATTGAAGACCCTACAACTCTGCTATAGCGTTTCCTATACCTAAGTTCCCCAGCCATTCTTGCTAAATATTAGCCAAAAAATATTTTTAGTGATGATTGGCATGACCTCAGAATTGCAGATATTGTGAACAACGAAAATTGAGAAAAAAACATGTCGAGCAAAATATCTCAAAAATTATCAATATTTTCATATGAGTGTTATGCATAAAGTACCTCTTATTTTTAACGTAGATTACGAAAAAAATAAAAAAAATATAGGTTGCCATTTAAAAAACCAAAGTTGCTACCTGCCTAAAAGAATTGACACACCCTGTATAATTGGCATTATTTTTATTTTGTAGAGTTTGTGAAACTAGGGACATTGTGAAAAAGAAATATATATTTATCTATTTTAATAACCAAGATATTGGACTTCCGCGCACTAGGTGGACACGCTGTATATGTAATCTAGTGGTATTACCACTAGATTACATATAATAATTTAAAATCATACACGACACAGGTTTATGAAAAGCATACTAAGTGAATCACAAGATGCTAGAATTGGCATCGCATATTTTTCTTTATTCTTAAATCTATGGTAATAATTCAAGAAGCATTTTAATAATAAAATTAAACTTAGTTTCAGGAGGATTTAGCGGAACCACAGTACAATTTAACGTCTGAAAATAATGTGGATTTTATTATTACTAACAGTTTTGAGGAACTACCTGAAGCCTTGTTTAGAGAACACTCCTCTGGCGATAGTCAAACTTTAAAAGTTCATCGTGGAAGAATTTTTGAGGAATTTTTGGAAGCTTTTCAACGAAATTTTTTTGACAATTCTAACATAAGGATTGAAATGATTTTACCGAATGGTGAAATTGAATATGCAGAAGATTTTGGAGGCGTATTCAGAGATGCGCTATCCGAATTCTGGTTCACATTTTATGAAAAATGTACAATAGGAACTTCTCTAAAAATCCCCTATTTAAGACATGATTTCGGAGAACTGCAATGGAAAGCAATTGCTAAAGTCTTTATAAAAGGTTTTGAAACTGAAAAGTATATACCTATAAAGCTAGCACCAGTGTTCATACAGAGTTGTTTCGGGCAAAGTATAGAAAATGACGAGGAACTATTAAATAATTTTTCACAATACATGTGCGAGTCGGAAGCGGATGTTATTAAACAGGCCCTTAATGATTTCGAAGCTGTCGACAATGAGGAACTACTCGACGTTTTAACGAACTACGGTACTAAATGGGCACCGACTAAAAATAATTTTAAACAATTGCTGAGGGATATTGCACACACAGAACTTGTGCAGAAACCAGCTTTTGTGATTAAATGTTTTGGACAGGAATTTCAAAATAAAGCCAGTAAGATTAATGTCATTGAGGTTCAAAATTTATACAGCGCAAATAAACCATCTGTCAAAAATTGTTTGGCAAAAATAGACATACAAACCGAACAAGATATAACACCAGAAAGAACAAAGGTATATGGCTATTTAAAACGATTCATTAAAGAGGCAGATGAAAAGACACGAACAGGATTCTTTCGATTTTGCACCGGATCAGACTTGCCAATTAGAAATATTTCCATTACATTTATTGACACAATCGGTATTGGGCGGGTACCAGTTGCCCATACTTGTACGGGATTGTTAGAGCTCCCAGGAACATACGAAAACTTTGTCGTCTTCAGAACAGAATGGAATAACCTATTAAATTCCAATATTTGGATTATGGATATTATTTAAGTCCTAAATTTAAATTAACCGTAAACCTGGGATCCTAAGAAACGCTAAGTACTGATAAACATGTTATTGTTTACATCTTGTATCATTTTTTGCAAGGTGTCCCACGTAAGAGGCTTACTCGATCTCCTGGCTTTAAGATTAATGGGCTAAATTAAAATCCAAAAAGTCTCATGTATTTTTTTATGAGAAATCCTATTGTAAGGTCGACTAAGCCATGCGACCTCTAATATACGAGGTATTGTCAAAACACCGATTTTTCAAATTTTTTCACCCTGTATATCATTGCAGAAATCGATATGGTATATAATTACGGTTATAATGGCATATTTCATTCATAAATATACTTCCGGTTTAGACGAAAATAGCTGGCGTCCGAGAACATTTTGGCGACAACCTGTAAATTACGAAATAATTGAAAAGTAGCCGATCTCCTGGTTTCAAAAATATATCACTCATGTCCATTACCTTTATTAGTTTTCTCTTTTTTTTTAATTCCAAGCTTTTAACTTGATTTCTTGGAAAAGTATTAGAATTAACTTATTTTATTACTTTATCATTTTGTTGCCCATTTTCCTAAAGCTAGTAAACATAATGCACATGTGTTATATATTTTTGATATCAGAAGACTGGCTACTTTTCAATTATTTCATAATAAACAGGTAGTTGCCAGAATTTTGTTGGATGTTAGCTATTTCCCGCTAAACCGGAAGTTGGATGTGTGAATGACATATACTTTTATAACCACAATAATATACCATATCGACTTCCGTAATAACATACTGGGTGAAAAATATTTGGGAAATCGGTTTTTTAACAATACATCTTATATTAGAGGTTCTATGACTTACTCGACCTTACAATCGAATTCCTCATAAATAAATTCGTGAGAATAAATTTTAGTTTTTCATTTTAGCCCAATTATAAAGCCAGGAGATCAAGTGAGCTTCGTACGTGGAACACTCTGTACCTACACCTACTTAGTTTCTTGTTTGTTCAATAAGTAATGTTTCTTAGTATTTTCAACATTTATTAAGAATTTTCTTTTATGCTTTGAAGTTTTAGTTATCCACCAATTGTACCTTATACAGTACCTGAGAATGTAACTTTAGTTTATAAGTTAATTTATGAAAAGTATTATTTTCCTTGTGATAAGTACCTAGGTACCAGTAGTTTATCACAACTATTATTATTTATTGGTGCCTCCTTAGTTTTTTATTTGTTCATAAGTATTGTTCCTTAGTATTTTCTATATTTATTAAGATTCGGTTTTTTATACTTTGAGGTTTTAGTTATCTTTTACTATGTGTACCTTATACAGTAGGTACCTGAGAGTGTAACTTTGGTTTAAAAGTCAATTTATGAAAAGTTTTTATTTTCTTTGTGATAAGTACTCTATAAACTTAATATGTATTTTAAATTTGTATTTTTAACTAATAAAAAGCAAATAACTAAAATGTTATCCTAATTTGAATTGTCACAACCTTGGTTCCCAGAATTATATCGGAAAATTTTTCAATTTACATTAGTTAATATCAAATACCTACATTTATATACGGAAACGTTTAACCATAAAGATCTACACACTGTGTTTCTGAAAATACTGCACTTATTGGAAAGACCAATAGAAAGCATCATTGTTTGTTGCAAAAACAATTCTTATGCCATTTTCTTTAGAAGGAATTAAGTAAATTTAAAATGAACTTTTTATTACTTATTTTAAACAGTACTGACTGGAGAGGTAAAATTTAGTGCATATGGTAAATTTGATACCAGAATTCCTTTAGCAATAGCAATAATAAATAAGAATAGGGACAACCGCAAACGTGCGAAACTGTCAAAGCATCCGATGAAAGTACCCATATTTTTTGCTTTGTTTTGGGGAATTTTTGACATAAGAATAAAACTGTTTATTAGAAAAGCCTACAGAAATTTCATAATGAGAATAACCAAATCTTTTACTAATCCCAAATCGATGATACTATTGTATAACTCGCTTGTGCGTAGTCATCTTGAATTTGCTTGTGTACTATGGACTCCTTTTTATGTTAAATATATTGAACGTGTTGAGAAAATACAAATCAAATTCGTAAATTTACTAAATTACAAATTTAACAGAGACTTGCATTATTCTAATTATGAAGATAACCTTAAACACTATAGAATGTTAAAATTGTCCTCTAGAAGAATTATAGCATACTTGCTGCTTTTATTTAAAGTTTTCAATAATATGGTTGACTCTAGCTTTATCATAACAGTCTTTCTTTTAATGTAAAGCAATGTGTCACTCGAACAAATAACTTATTTTAAAGGCGGATTTATGCAGACTGCTTTTTCACTTTCATTTACATTATCTTTTTCACTTTCATTAAGAATTGGAAAATACCCTTTATGCAAACAATTTTGACGTTAATTACGCATGCGCATTTTTATATCTATCATCAGTCAGACGTCATCATAACATAACCAAAGTTAAAAAGTTGTTATTAATATTCTTAAAAATTTTCGAGATGGAAATACAAGAAATGTTTCTCTATTTACTTGGTTATGATATTTGTATTGGAGAAAGAAAATCACCACAGAAGTTACCAGATGAGAAGTAGAAATCAGACGCGCATGCCCAATACACTTTTCCACTTTCATTTTCATTAAAAAGATAAAAGTTAACCAACTCTTAATGAAAGTGTAATGATAGTCGAAAATTAATTTAAATGCATAAATGACCTTATTCAAATACATAGTTTTAACTCCTTAATGAAAATGATAATGTAAATGAAAGTGAAAAAGCAGTCTGCATAAATCAGCCTTTATTTAACATCATACTTAACAAATTATGCCAATAATTCACCTATTCTTCTTCTTCAAAAGAATGATAATGAATTCTTCTGCCACATTGATATTTTCTGTAAATCTTTGCATCGCGTTAGGCGTGAGGCTATTGCCATATTTAGTTGATATTTATAGTCACTTTCTAGGTTAAATAATGTTTCAGTTTTAGTTTTTCCTTAGATTACAAGATAGTATTGCATACTTCTAATACTTATCAAGGATGTTGATTTTTTTTCTAGATTTAGGTGGTTTATAGGTTTAGATCATTTTTTTGTTATTATTTTTTTTTTTTGTATTATGCAGTGTACGCTACATTTTTGTTCTGTTCTGTGTGGCCCTGTTATTGGAATTATTGTTAATTCTGTTGGGCAACCTATATTATCTTGAAACCTAGTCTTCTAAGAAATATTGAATCTAATTAAATAACGAACTGAAACAAACATCATTTAATTACAAGTCAAATACTTAGTTATAACTTTGTAAGTATTTAATTCAATTTGACATTTTAATTTTCCTTAAGGTCGCAGACACACCCGCTGTAACTTGAAAACGAAACAAGCTAGGACAAAAGTTTTATAGGACACTTTTTCTTGTAAAACACTCCTATGTGTTTGTGATACGGTGGCGTAACACCCTGTATATCGACTGATGTAGTTTTCACAATCATCAAAACTCACTGCATTTTAGATTTGATATAGGTATGTTGCGGTAACCAAGTCATCGAGTATTGTGAATATTATATTAATGAAACTGTTACACGAAGGGCTCCAACCCACTTTAATCTATACTATACTATACTACAAATACTATACTATAAGTTGTTATCTAAAAGTAATTTTTGTTCAATCAAATTGAAAATAAAAGTTAATCAATTTTAAAATAATTAATATATACGCTGGAATGATGTTAATTTAAAGTTTATTCAAAGAAGTCACTTACATATATTATAAAATATGTAATAGTTTTGTTCTTAATATAATATATAATTCGACAGCATCGTTAGGATCTTGTGGAAGAGTTAAGCCATTTTCAATCATTATTATTGCGGCTAACGCATACACATCTGAGTCACATGGAATTTTGTCGGAGAAAATACATAATTCACCACATGTACTAATATCTTGCTTTGAGACTCTACATAAATAGTCAGTAGTACTATAGACTATCGGCATATGATACATTATAAAAGGTCGTCCTCTTGGAGAGATGCTATTTCTTGATGAACTGATGCGATGCAAATTCCATTCCCTTGCGACAGTATCAAGTTCTCCCTAAAATATAAAAAAGTTTGATTTTTGCTAGCTACTATTCAGATAAGTGCGTGGAATCTGCCAATCTACCCCCGTCACTCCCTTTTCCACATTTTAAATTCGATAATGTGTAATAGGGTTTTTCATTTAAGCATGATAATCATACGTGATAAAATACCGACAGTGACATTTGCTTCAGTATTCGGACACCGTATTGTTGCAACATCACATATTATATGAACTAGGGATAAAAATAACACTTTACTTCCAAATGTAAAACGGAATCGTGAAACAAATGTCAACTTTTTCACATTTTTCCTTAAATGAACAGTTGGAGCGATGAATGTTTTCCATTACGTCATTAATTTAAAATTAAGGAAAGCATCCTATCTTCCGCTACCAATAAGATACGAGTACCTTCTCTGTGGGGCTAGATAGAAAAAAGATCTAGCTATCCAATGGTATATGCTGGAAAATCCGTCGACCCCAGATTGTCATGTGCATTTATATGACGTGCAGTGTGCACGTCATATAAATGAGGTACTACCGCGGCCGAAAAAAAGTAATCGATTGATTTTCCCGTTGTAACTATGGTTCTATTCAGTGTCGCATCAATCCTAATATTTTTTTATTAGTGTCAACATCATTGTCATAATAATCAAAATAGTTATTTTTCTACGATCGTTCAAAAAGTATAAACTTTTTGCACTATTTACAGTGCAAAAAGTAATACTTTGTTGCACTAGTGCAAAAAGTTACCACTAGTGCAAAAAGTAGTGCAAAAAGTACTTTGATATGGGGGTTTGACAGTGACTATTGCTGGAATTGATTTCCAGTTGTCAGTTTGAAATCTGAATATTTTGTTGTAAAACTGTTAAAAATGTTGAGTTCTGATAGTGAGGAAGAAAGATTTAATTCGATCGTAGAAAAAATGTTGTGTGCAACACGTGCAAAAGTATCTTTGTTGCATTTAGCATGATTGCAGCTCTCGACTTTGTCTCGCGCTGCAAACTTCATGCTTCGTGCAACAAAGATACACTTTTTGCACTAGTTACACAAATAATTTTTTTATTACATAATCATGCCTTATCATGTTTTGAGTGAAGCAAATGGCTACATTATCGCCAAACTTGGAGAAGGGTGGTCTCAACAACGCAGAGCAAGGTAAATTAATTGTAGCAAAGGCACAATTCAAAAACTAAACAAAAAGTGGATAGAAACTCATGATCTGAGCAGGGCAGTGGATTCTGGGTGGCCAAGAAAGAGTACTCTAGAAAATGACAGTACCCTGGTTAAGTATGTGAGTTTAAACCCATCTTCTAATTCGATTGAAGCCAAAGAGCAAACCAACTTCCCAGCTCTGTTAGGACAGCAAGAAAACGATTGCGAGAGCAAGGTCTATTTAACTGTGCTAGTGCTAAAAATCCCCGGCTAATAGATTGATGGTCGCCCAGAACCCACTACCCTGCTCAGATCATGAGTTTTTATCCACTTATTTAGTTTTTGAATTGTAGTACAGCGGATTAGCTAGCCTATTGTGCACTTTTTGATAGAGGCACCAAATTTGTCACAGAGGTAGACCGATGTAATATGAACAATTTTGGATGTGGAGCCATCGGCCAACTGCCCCCTGGCGGCCGTGGCGGACATTATATAATTATTGTCCGCCTATTATTAATAATCTACAATATTGAAATTTTACATATTTTCTGCCAGCAAGAGTTTTTAAATGTTATTAAGGATCCATGTTAAAACGACAAAAATTTAAATTTAAATTGAAAATTAATATATCTACAAATAAAAAAATTTTAGGTTATGTGAGTCGATCATAATATGATGGGTACGCCCTATAATAATGCCCTATAATACTTCAGAGCTATTTTAAAAAACACTATAGTCTGGTATCATTTGCAAAATATCGAGGACAAACCCATTGTTCATCTTATTTCATAATTAATAATGTCTGATTTGGGCACTACTACACGGAATCGAATCGCTAGCTAGTATATGAAACAAGAGATTTTGTTTTAGATGGGAGGATTCAATTCATCCAGCTATGAGTTATGAGTCCAGAGGGTTCCCCAACTAATAAGAATAATTAATAAAATATGTTTATTTACACTTACCTGAATAATTCTTAAAAAGCAAAATTGGATCAACGATTTATCCAAAAATGACCCAGAAAACAAACCATCATCTTTTAATTTATGAAACAAATTCATCCAAAATTGACTGTGATGTTTTCTTAATATTGCCCACCAAGCCTCGATTCTTTGATTGGCCGGACTTGTACCATATAAGAAAGGCGGCAATGAACTCGATGGCTCCCTTTCATTAAATTGACTCTCCCTAAAGTAATTTTGAACCTGTTCAACGACTCCATTTTCTGTTCCCAAATCAGCCCGTATAGTTCGTGGACAACCACCTAATATTTGTATGGTTTCCAAATAGTAGCCACAAATAATTTTTGGATCATTGCTATTCTTTCCTGCCTTTAGCCACATTATGTGTCGAGAAAAGCCATCAATGCAACCACTTATGCATATTCCATAGGGCTTTAATTTATCATAACAGTCCATGTGCCACAGGTAATTAGGGCCTTTATTTCGATACTGTCTTCGTCGTAATCTTTTTCTGCTACGAATGTCTACTCCTTCCGGATCAATTAACTGTAGAAGTAATCGGACCATTTCTTGAGTAACCACTATATTATTTTGGAGACATCTCAAATGCATCCACTTGTAGCCATGTAGTTGACCATGAATCTGAATATTGTCGTTAATAAATCTATACACATTCATTATATTAGTGAATTTTCTTCTTCTATATAAATTCAGCTTTCTTAACTTTCTTTTTAAAGTACGTCCACTTATAATTATGTTATGGTTTAAAGCCAAGCAGGAAAGCACTTCTATTTGTTGAAGTCCCAGCGTGAAATAAAACTTTATTAAGTTATCCATTTTTGAAATTCCACGCGAAATAAATTACAAACTACACCTTTTGCTTTGAAATAACATTGCTATACTAAGTTGCAGCTTTACATCCGACTTATATCTCGGAATTTTATTAAATTCCGACTTTTATCTCGGAATTTTATTAAATTCCGACTTTTTTCTCGGAATTTTGTTAAATTCCGACTTTTATCTCGGAATATTGTTAAATTCCGACTTTTATCTCGGAATATTGTTAAATTCCGACTTTTTTCTCGGAATTTTGTTAAATTCCGACTTTTTTCTCGGAATTTTATTAAATTCCGACTTTTATCTCGGAATATTGTTAAATTCGGACTTTTATCTCGGAATATTGTTAAATTCCGACTTTTATCTCGGAATTTTATTAAATTCCGACTTTTTTCTCGGAATATTGTTAAATTCCGACTTTTATCTCGGAATTTTGTTAAATTCCGACTTTTATCTCGGAATTTAATTAAATTCCGACTTTTTTCTCGGAATATTATTAAATTCCGAGAAAAAAGTCGGAATTACGAAAATAAAAGTAGTAGTGGCCCTTCTACGCTTTCGTACAATTGCATAGATCCATATTATTTAAGTTTTAACTTCCAGATAAACTATCATTCATACCACTTTGGAACCATGTCAGGTCTCATATACTCCATTATGGTTCCCACATAGATTTTCATAGTTACCATTAAAGGGAATGATACAATCTCAGTCCAGTGATTGTGGTGTCATTATTTCTTTTGTAACTTTTATAACCTGTTCCACACATGTGCAACTTTTATTTAATCTCATTTTATCGTAAGTACTAAACACTTTGTATAATTTTTAACATCACTAATGGATGTAAAAACATTGTAGCGTTCCTGATGAAGAGACAATAAAGCCTCGAAAGCTAGAACAGAAATAAAGAGTTCTTTAGTTTTTGGCCTAAGACTGCACACCTAACTAAACATTTAAGTTTTAATCCTTAATTAGCCAGTCGTAGCCAACATTCACATATATAGGGTGGTCCGAAGTTTACCTGACAAACTTCGGCAGGTGATAGAGGGACTTAAAATAAAGCCAATATTGCGTTTTCATTATGTGAGAAAAGTATAATTTGTGAAGAAAGTAGTAAAAAAACTATTTTCAACAAATTAAAACTATTTATGAATAAAGTATAAATATAAATAAATACTTACGTGTATGCAAATATAAAAAGTTTATGCGGTTAAAACATGCACAGACATTTACTTTTCGACGGTAAATTCGGTAAATAAAGAATTCTTAAGCAACTTATTTCTACAATGAACTTGAATATAGTGAAAAAAAAATGGTCGCCGTTTTCAGAACGATAGACGTCAAAATTGCACTTTTTCGTTTTAGTCAGGGATCCAGAGACCGTTTACTTTCAGTCCTATGCAACTTTTGGACATACTTTTAAAATTAGGTCTTTATTATGTAAAATTTTCTGCCGAATCCATTTCCGGAGGGCGATTTGCGATATGAGCTTGCGTTCATCCCCTATATTAATTTTTCACCCCTTTTCGGCGATACACGATATTTAAAATTTTTCAGATATAACTCGCTATCTCCAAAACTATCAAACCTACAGGGATCAAATTTTAGACGGAGGTTATATGATGTATGGCGACTACGATAGCAGCGTTAAAATAGTATTTGGATTATTGATCGTCCAAGAAAAAAATAAAGTACGCGGGGATGCAGAAATATTGTAGGGAAAAATGTAGCATCGATGTACTTTTTCTATTTCTAGAGATACTACAGGGTGTTAAGAAAAAGTAGGTCATGCCTTTAACCACAGATTCTTTGGGCGAAAATAATGTGATTTTTTATTTTGGAGCGTAGTTTTTTTTTATACAGGGTGTTAAAGTTTACATTTTGAAAAAAATGTGTACGCCACTGTTTTTTTTTAAGATTTTTATTTTATTGAACTTTTCTGACTATGCACAACAAAAAATTCTCTAGCATTTTTTGTCTAAAAGCAGTCGATTTAACGAAAACCCAGGATTACTACGAACAACAATAGTAAAAACAATAAATTCCGAAACTGAAATATTGAAAATGATTCTGAATTTACTGGAATATCTCGTTAATCAAGTCCTAAATCAAAATTTTGTAGGAGTAAAAAAAATTGGGGACATAAGTATTTAATCTAAAAATAAATATCTAGAGACCATAGTACGCATGAAAAAGTTGGGGGGGGTTAATGGGTAACACAACCCCCCTTTTTCCCGTTTGCGCTTTGACTTTTTTGACCAAAATTACACAAAAAGTGTATCTGTATAAGATGAAAGTCTGTGCAAAAATTCTAGTAAAAATCTTAAACAGTAACAGAATTATTAATAAAAATAATTTTCAAAATGTAAACTTTAACACCCTGTATAAAAAAAACTACGCTCCAAAATAAAAAATCACATTATAAAAGTCACATTATTTTCGCCCAAAGAATCTGTGGTTAAAGGCATGACCTACTTTTTCTTAACACCCTGTATATCGGTTATGTGAGCGGTATTGTAGTAGAATGTTCAAATTTAATTTTGATGAAAGAATTTTTACAATCGGAGTATTCTAGCGAAAGATATAAATTATTTAGTATCGGGAACGATACCGCGCGTTTCGATCGCTTAGGCATGAAGTGTTGTTTTGTGAACTGTGTCAGAACGCGCTCACCATTTGACCGACCGACTTCGCAAAACATACGCACACAACACGTGAAATAACAAAGAGAAACGTGTATGTACAAATATTGCAGAGAAAAATGTTCGCTTTCAAATTTAATGTAAGGAAAGAATTGTAACTGATAAATCTGTCAGTGTACACAGATAAAATTAGTTTTGAATCAAGAACATTTTGTCTCATATGTATAAGCGCTAATAAACAAACTCTTCATATAAACATATATTTTAGTGGCAAGTTCTAAATGTCTTTAGTAAATAAATTGATTTATTATAAACCCATTATTTTCTTGACAAAATTATTTAAGAAGGAACAATAGGCAAAAAGTAGTTAATATTATAATGAATAAAGAATAGTAAATAATTTTATTTGCCTAATACCTAAACAAACATAAACAATGGGTTTATAATAAATCAATTTATTTACTAAAGACATTTAGAACTTGCCACTAAAATATATGTTTATATGAAGAGTTTGTTTATTAGCGCTTATATATGAGACAAAATGTTCTTGATTCAAAACTAATTTTATCTGTGTACACTGACGGATTTATCAGTTACAATTCTTTCCTTACATTAAATTTGAAAACGAACATTTTTCTCTGCAATATTTGTACATACACGTTTCTATTAAATTTGTTATTTCACTTGTTGTATTCGTATGTTTTGCGACATCGGTCTGTCGGATGATGAGCGCGTTCTGCCACAGTTCACAAAACAACACTTCATGCAAGTTTTCGTGTTTTTGCAATTTTTTCAATTTTGTCAATTTCTTACAGTTTGAAAAATCATAAGGGTGGTCTTAGGACAGGGGTTGCTCTGCCAGGTTGTCTATATCTGGTTTATATAATTTCTTAACACATAATATCAACCGGTATAAAACACTTTGAACAAATTGTTTACCAGCTCTTGTCTAATAAGTATAAGTAGATATTACAAGAAAAAATATATATACTCGATTTGTACGCTAGAAAAAGTAGGTTGACCGGCCGTTGTGCACGGTCGAATCTAATCAACACTGGCATATTTTATGCAAAAAATGAGTACTTTTTCACCTAGTCGAAAGTCTTCTTCCTGATTCTTGCAGGCTGAAGGTCGCCGGCGACTTCACCAATAAGCCATGGGGGCTACAGTTACAAGCCATGAAGTAACAATGGCAACATCGCATTTCCTGTCAATGGTAGTCCTGTAATTCAGCCATCCCTTACTTTCATGCACTGATTTAAAGATTTTTTTCAGGAAATAAAGTATAAAGATCCCAAAACTTGTGCTATAAATTTATTTCGCCAAGAATGAATAATTTACAAATATATAATCCTAGAATATACACTATTAATAGGGTAAAATCCACTCTAAATTGCTTGATGGCAATTCATGACTATTTACAAAAACACTAACATTAAAACTTTGATTTATGCTAATACTTGAAACTACTTTTACTTCGCTACTATCAGTACCTATCAGAAGTCGTGATTTTGCTGTCCTGCTTGAAGATATAATATTTCACAGTATTTACAGTTTCATCTTTTATTAATTAATACTACAAAGTGTCAATTCGAAAGTAGCATATAGTGGTAAATTAAGACTTATCATTAGAAAATTATTACGGTAAAACCAGCGGATCTTACGGGTATCATAAACAATGGTGGTTACAAAGCAGATAATAACAGACGTGGAAGCAATAATTAAGGAAGCCATGAGAAAAGAGGAAATTATTACTATCCTGAGTAAGTCCTTAGCCTGTTTACCTCTAACATCATAAAGCAAATGTAGTACACTCGTAAATAATGCTGAAAACTGTAATCTCACCCAAAATGTTCTTATACAGGGTGTCCCGAAATAACGTGAAAACCTCTTAAAGGTAGATTCCTCATCAAAAAATAAGTATAGTCTTTTATGTACAGTAAGGTCGAAAACGGCCTCCTTGAGCCGCTAGACCTCCTCAAAGGGGGGCACCAAAAAGTGATTTTTTTTTCTTCTCGAAAGTGACTAAAGTTAGCGGAATGAAATTCCGCTAACTTTAAATTATGTGTGAAAATAGATGAGGAAATTTTCAAAATAAAGGAGGAATTAAATGCTGTCAATAAAAAATGTGAAGAATTTCAATTGAAGGTTAGTGAACTAGAAACTAAACTTGAACAAAAAATTGATAACATGGAACAGTATTCGAGAAGCAAAAACTTAAGATTATTTGGTTTAGCTGAAACACAAAATGAGGACACGGAAAAAGTGTTTATAGATTTCTGTAAAAATAATCTTAAAATAAACGTAAATAACATGGATATTGATAGATGTCACCGTACAGGTAAAATGGATGAAAATAAAATCAGACCGATATTAATCAAATTTAATGGTTATAAGAAAAAAATTGAAGTATTTCAAAACAAAAAGAAGCTAAAAGGAAGTGGACAATCCATTAGAGAGGATATGACACAAAAGAGGTTAAAATTATTTCAGCAAGCTGTAGAAACATATGGGTTAAAGAAAACCTGGACTAAGGATGGAGTTACTTTCATAGACTCCAATGGAAAGAAATTATATCGTAATCAGATAAATTTAAACTAAAATATCATTTAAACTGCTATTCTTTATTACTTTACTATAAATTACTGAGATTAAATTATAATTAAAACAAAAGAAAATATATATATATATATATATATATATATATATATATATATATATATATATATATATATATATATATATATATATATATATATATATATATATATATATATATATATATATGTATATATATATATATTAATCATATTAATAATTTTCTGTTATGTACTATTTAATATTTATAAATTTGCTTATATTATTCATAGGATTTTGCAGGCAGCAGTCTCTCTATACACTCTATTGACAAAATGAATGCAGGGGATTTACTTGCAGCAATTGGTGATTATAATAAGTTAGATATACATGAATTTACAGAAAGTGAGGATTGCCGAAACTTTTTGGAAAATAAAGTAGGTATAACGTTTTACATTTAAATATTCGAAGCATAAGAAAAAATTTTGATGAATTTAACACACTTTTACAATCATCTGGTACAAATAAACTAGACATTATAATATTATCTGAAACGTGGCAGATACTATCTGAAAATTATTTCAATATACCGAATTTTCAACTATTTTATAACAATGCAAAATTTAATCAAAATGATGGGCTATTAATATACGTTAATAATAGGATACACTGCACAACTAAACATTATACAATAAATAATATAACATTTACTAGGACTATTTTTCAAATAAATGATATAAATTTTGGTATTACCAGCTTGTACAGATCTCCATCAACAGATGTTATGCAATTTCTGGACGACTTTATGGCTTTTATCCAAGATAATTCATCGCAAATGTTAGAAATAATTTTGGGTGACATCAACAGACATTTTAAATAAAAATAATATAACAAATACGTATTTAAATTCACTAGCAGCATTAGGTTTTGTGTCCTATATAAATGTGCCTACAAGAATATGTGACTCAGCTAACACTTGCATAGATCACGTTTTTATAAAAGGTAAAAAGCTTAATAATATTGATAGTATACATTCTGCACTATATAACAGTACCATTACTGACCATTACACAATATTAGTTAAAATAGAATTAAAAACTACTGACTCTCTTAAAAATAATGACGTAAATAAATATGCGATTAAAAAGGAAGTAGACTTTGATAAACTAAAAAGGTTACTAGAACTTGAAACATGGGATGATATTTTAAATATAGAAAATATAGATGAAATAACAGACTCATTTATAAATAAATTAAAAAATTATATACAACAATCAACTTATACAATACAAAAAAATAATAGAATTAAAAAATTAAAGACTTGGATTGCAGTAGGACTAGTGACATCGATTAATAAAAGAAACAAATTAAAAAAACAATACCTAAAAGATTCAGATAATATTGAACTAAAAAACATTACATAAATTATAAAAATACACTAAATACACTGCTCACCAAAACAAAGTATGATTTCTATTCTAATAAGATAAAAAGGCAGATAATAACATAAAGAAAATTTGGAATGTAGTAAAAGAATTAGGAAATAATAATTGTGAAAATAAAAAAATCATTATACAGCACGAAAATGGAAGTAAGATAGAGGATAATAGCAAAATAGCAGACATGTTTAATGAACATTATATAAATGTTGGGATAGAAATGGCTAAGGATCTACAACCTAACGACTTCAATATCAATATAAACACAAAAGAAAACAATTTTTCATTATTTTTAAGAAAAGTAGATGAAAATGAAATAATATTAAAGATTTCTGAGCTCAAAAACAACTCTTCTTCGGGCATGGACGGAATATCAACAAAATTAATTAAACATATCCATTTAAGTATATTGAAGCCATTGGTAAATATAATTAATAAAATATTTAGTACTGGTATTGTTCCAAAGGCCTTTAAGGAAAGTATTGTTGTCCCGATTCATAAAGCTGAAAGTCGTTTAGAAATTGCAAACTATAGACCAATATCACTTATTTCAAATATTGCTAAAATATTTGAAAAATGTTTAAAAGAAGACTAATATATTTTTTGGAAAAATTTGATATGCTATCTTCAAATCAATTTCCCAGCAAACATAATAACGTCAAATTGACGTCATTTTTTGATAATTTTATGACGATATGACGTCAGGAAATAACCAATATATAACGTCAACATGACGTACCTTATTCGGCAAAATGTCACAGCACACACACGTCATAAATATTCTTAGTGACGTCACTTTCTGACTGTAAATGTACCTTAATACGACATAAATATGCCGTTTTTATGACGTCATTTATATTCGTTTTATTAAAGGTGTATTTCGTAAATGTAACATTATAACCAGGTTCCTGGTTTCGCGTTCCGTAATAATAAATTATACTGAAAATTGTTTATGGACAACAGTTTCTGAAAAACCGTTCCATAAACAAACAATTTTCTGAATTTTCAGTATAATTTATAACGAGGAACGCGAAACCAGGAACCTGATTATAATATTACATTTACGGAATACATCTTAAATAAGGAATCTATACAGGGATCGGTTTAAAGAGTTTCATACAAAGGGAAAACTATTGATTTCAGAAATTTTTAATCTTTATGAAAGTTTAGTACATTTTTATGAAACACCTTTCTTATCTTGTTACTTCTGATGCGACCAAGTCAAAAATAAGAACTATGCAAAAATGTCTCATCACATTTACTGATTTCCATAAAATAAGATTATATTTTCTAAGAAATCAATAATAAATTGGTTTTCCTTTTGTTTCGAACTTTTAGCAGACATTTCTGAAATAAAGAATCAAGGTTATGAAAGATAAATAATAAAATCAGGTTTAATATTTTATTGTTTATTAAAAAAAATGTTTTTTAAAATAAAAATTCATCTATTACATATATGTTAACTAGAGTAACATTAAATAAAGGTAACATAAAATATTTCTGTTTATAGCGGCAAAAAAAATATACAATATACAGGGTGTTCATTAAGTATGTACAAT
This sequence comes from Rhagium mordax, assembly GCA_963680705.1. Lineage (NCBI taxonomy): Eukaryota > Metazoa > Arthropoda > Insecta > Coleoptera > Cerambycidae > Rhagium > Rhagium mordax. The sequence goes on along the minus strand of OY796660.1, from coordinate 47,256,499 downwards.
AAATTTAACAGACGATTATTTGAGTGATTTTAAGACAGAAAGTTCATATAAACATGGGTCCAAAAATGCTTCGTTTTCAAGATACAGGGTGTTAAACTTTTTTAAAAAATTTCACCAAAAATACTTTTTACAAAAATTACAATTTAATAGCTTAATAAATTGACAACAGCTGTCATATTGTTTGCCAAATGCTGCAATCGTTTTCCAATGCAACCCTTGATTATTTCCTACGTTTCCCCAGGTTTCTTGTGTGGTCCAGGGATATGCAATTAATTGAATTTAATTTTCTATCTCGAAAACTAAGCAAGATCCGAAAAAAATGCGAGACATAAACGTTGTATTTTCAGTTGCTTAACCCAAAAAAAAATATAAAAATTACAAAATAGTCAGTGGCGTACATTTTTTTGTCAAAAATATTCGTTAAGGTGCCGCTCGGGACACCACTGGACTTAATAAATTTTATCAAGTTAGTGCGTAATTAGCCCCTTAACACTACAAATAACATTGCCAAATTACAACAAATTTGGGGTAACGGATATTTAAGATATTTACGAAAAACCAAATTTTTTTAAAAAGTTTAACACCCTGTATCTTGAAAACGAAGCATTTTTGGACCCATGTTTATATGAACTTTCTGTCTTAAAATCACTCAAATAATCTTCTGTATAATTTATTGTACATACTTAATGAACACCCTGTAGATGTATAATGCAACTTACTTTTGTTAACAATCAAAACACTATTTTTAATATCACTGCACTGTGCAAAATTCGCTAATATCACAAAACACAAAGGTAGGCTAGTATGATCAAGAAATAATTAAATTTATTGGGTAAGATAAACTAGTACCATGACGCCTGACGCCGTTGAACACTTCACTTAACCTCAAAATCTTGCTAAGAACTCGTCAAAAGTAGAAAAAGTCGTTGCTTTGGTCTGTTTATTTCTGCTGCTTTTAGCAACTTAGAGCAGATTAAAAGAAATGTAACTAATAGGTATCATTGTTTTTTATAAACAATGCTAATACAAATGAAATAAATGTGAGAGAGATATTAACGTTGCTCTAAACTAGTCTAAACTGCTAAAATCAACTCAAATTATACCTCTTGTTTTATCCCACCACATTCTACTACCGGTTTCACATACTGTCCTTATTCCACTCACACTTCCGTCTATTTTCCCTGCAGCAAAAGTTCGACAAGTAGCCGAAGGTTATGTACAAATCAGAGTCCCACGCCATCTGCCGTCCGTGCACGTTGCTTTCTTATAGTTCCACAAAAAATTTATAAAGTTACGCAAATTATTGAAATGATGCCTTTTTGTGATTTTATCGCATTATTAGAAAACCAATGTGATATTAGTTAAATATTTAATTGAAAATTTTGAAGTGACAACCCCTTGATATTAATACATACTCAATGATCAACAATTTTTGACGTCGTAGGTACGTTAGATATTTAAGTGACCGTAACGTCGACAATCACACGTCATTTTCACGTTTATTTATTGGTCGGTGACAACGCTGACCAATCCGAATCGAAAAATGACGTGAATATGACGTCATACGTCATATGTCTGTTTGCTGGGTTGATTTCAGAAATAACAAAAATACCGAATTAGCTGTTTTTGAACTTGTAAACGACATTAATGACTCCTTAAATAAAAATAAAAAATGTTTAGCTATATTTCTTGACTTGGCTAAGGCTTTTGATACTGTGCCACATAAGATGTTATTAAACAAAGCTGAGTCCATGGGTATTAGGGGTATTACTCTACAGATTTTAAAAAGCTATTTAGAGGATAGATTGCAATTCGTAAAAATTAATGATACTCTAAGTAAACCACTAATTATTAAAACAGGAGTACCACAGGGAACGGTACTTGGTCCAATACTTTTTCTAATTTACATTGACCAAATAACAAGAATAGATAACAATGCTAGGATTATATCAGATGCAGATGATACGGTACTCTTATTTCAAGGTGATAGTTGGGAAAATGTGTATAAAACTGCCTCTGTTGGACTAAGTATCGTTAATAGCTGGTTAGATAATAGTCTTCTAAGCCTTAATTATAAAAAAACCAAATTTATGACGTTCTCTGTTTCAAGTTCTACCCAGAGTAATGCTGACAAAATCACATTACACAAGCCAGAATGTCTGAAAAGAAATACAATAAATTGTCAATGTGACACAAAAATAAGTTCAGCTGACAACATTAAATATTTGGGTATTGTTCTGGATGGACACTTGAAATGGAAATCGCACATTGAGTATTTGAACAACCGGGTACGAAAATGTATATATCTTTTTTATAGATTAGTAGATTACCTTAATACCCGGACACTAAAAATTGTGTATGAATCAATAATAAAATATGGGATAATTGTTTGGGGAGGTTTGTACAAATCTTCATTACATCCTTTAAATGTAACACAGAATACTATAATTAAGAAAATATATAAAAAAAATAAAAGATATCCTACTAACCAATTATATTCTGAAAGTAAAGTATTTAATGTACGGTTATAGTGGCGTGTGTGAGTCGGAAAAAACGCGAAAATGGTAAATATTTTGAACCGGAATGAAAATACCTTCCCCCCCGTTTTCGAGGATGCTGAGCGCGATGGCGGCGTCAGAATTTCTCTTTGGGGTTGCGCAACCCCTCAAACCTGCCAAAAACCAATCCCGAGAGGGGTTATATGCGATTTATTAGGTTTCCCTGCAGAAGAAAGTACTTTACCCCTGTTTTCGAGGTTGCTGAGCACGGTGGTGGTGTTGGATATCGCGTCCGACCCCTACCAACCCCTCCACCGGCTAATACTCACCCCCGAAAGGGGTGAATTTTTTTTTTCGCAATATCAGCGGCAAATATATGTTCCCCCCCGTTTTCGAGGATGCAGAGCACGATGGCGGCGCAGACACGATGGCGGCGCAGAATTTCCCTATTGGGGTTGCGCAAACCCCTCAAACCGGCTAAAAACCACCCCCGAGAGGGGTTATAACGCGATTTAATTAGGTTTCCCTGCAGAAAAAAGTACTTCTTACCCCTGTTTCTCGAGGTTGCTGAGCACGGTGGTGGTGTTTGATATCGCGTCCGACCACCCCTACCAACCTCTCGACCGGCTAATACTCTCACACCCCGAAAAGGGGTGATTTTTTTTTTTCGCAATATCAGCTGGCAAATATATGTTCCCCCCGTTTTCGAGGATGTTGAGAATGGGAAAAATAATAGTACTTTTCCTCTTGGTTTTTAATGGTCTTTCATTCCGGTCCAGCTGAAAAAATATCATCAAATACCGCCAGTAGATCTATTGAATGATTTGATACATACTTTTATTTTTTATATGTAAATAATTGAGAACATTTATTACGATGCATGAAAGTACGGTTAAACAAATTGCTACAGTCTCTTCTCTTAAATTACAATAATTCTACCTACCTACAGACAACGTTATACTACTTAACTAATTTAACCTACGCTTCTTACAAGTAGATTTACATGGTTGATACTCATCGAAATGAACATCGTAATCTTCAAAATCACAGACCTCATCAGCCTCATCTGTATCAGATTCACTCATGTGAATTTCCGGGACAAGATTTAAAAATATTTCGTCATTATCATTTTCATCATCATTACATTCAGTTTCAGGGAGATCATTTTCATCAATTACTGTTGTATTTGTACAATTTTCACCCCTGCAGTTTTTACAAAAGACACTACATCTTAAACCTAGTTTTACGCAGGTGCATCTTGTCGAACATCCAGTCTTACACGAACAATTATATTCTTGTATAAAAAATTCAGGGACCAACGGTTTTTCAGAAAATTTTGGTTCGAGGCAATTATCACGATTTTGCCACCCCCATTCTACAGGATTAAGCTCTATTGATAACCAGCACTGACATTGATAATACAAGCGTAATGCAGGCCTAATTGCGTCTTCCGTAGGTGGAAGTTTGCAAATATCAATATTCTTAGCTTTTGCGCACATATGTTGATATCGAATTGAATTAAAATCATCGACGGGCGGATTTTTTTAAAAATATATCTGGCTTACTAATTTCATTGCTGCATCACCAAGTTGCTTTGGTGATGCACTTGGACTCAGAAACACTTCGCATTCACGCCTCAAATTACAGTCATTTTTCAAAATTGTCAAAAATTAGGTAGGGTAATAGTAGGGGTCGGACGCGATATCCAACACCACCACCATGCTCAGCAACCTCGAAAACAGGGGTAAAGTACTTTTTTTCTGCAGGGAAGCCTAATAAATCGCGTTTAACCCCTCGCGGAGGTGGTTTTTGGCCGGTTTGAGGGGTTGCGCAACCCCAAAGAGAAATTCTGACGCCGCCATCGCGCTCAGCATCCTCGAAAACGGGGGGGAACATATATTTGCCGCTGATATTGCGAAAAAAAAAATCCACCCCTTTCGGGGGTGAGTATTAGCCGGTGGAGGAGTTGGTAGGGGTCGGACGCGATATCCAACACCACCACCGTGCTCAGCAACCTCGAAAACAGGGGTAAAGTACTTTCTTCTGCAGGGAAACCTAATAAATCGCATATAACCTTTCTCGGGGATGGTTTTTGGCCGGTTTGAGGGGTTGCGCAACCCCAAAGAGAAATTCTGACGCCACCATCGTGTTCAGCATCCTCGAAAACGGGGGGGGGGGGAGATATTTTCATTCCGGTTCAAAATATTTACCATTCGTTCGACTCACACACGCCACTATTATACAGGGTTATTCACGGAAAGCGGGTATTAGACGTTTCAAGGGATCTGCCGGGTTTATAAATTCGAAAATTGGTAGGAAGAGGTTTTTGGGTATGGCGGATCTAACGAAAATATTTTCAACTTTGTGTCACTTCCGCTTATACCGGAAGTATCACCTAACTTTGTTATTTTAAATGGAACACCCTGTATATTATTGCATATTTGGATTCCTCATAAAATTTCAGCTTGGGTTTGTGTACCATAATGTACCCTTTAATCTAGTATTTTCCGAGATAATATTTTTGAAAAATAATGACGGTTTCTACTCTTCGGAAAAAAATCAATATCTTCTATCATGTTGCAGATTACGACATTTTCTTTTCAAACTCATACAAGTACCCTACTGTCTAACTAAGAGTGTCCTTATATTTTCAACATTTTATACAGGGTGTTTTATTCTTACAGTCGAACATTATCTTACTTCAAACAACAAAAAGTCATTTTTTTTAAATGGAACCCCCTGTATATTTTTACACAATCTAATAGATTATCGATTTCTGCATCGATTGATATTACCATTCCCTATACCTATCTCTCACGGTTTTCTCATTTTGGACGAATATTTTTAAAATGTACATACAAAATCAGCACTGTTTCATAATGTCATCTAGTAGGCTGAAAATGTCAAAATGTTTTGTTTTTATCAATGTGTTATTGTGTGTGAAGCGTCACTTACACGAATTATTAGTAGATAGAAAATAATGGCAAACGTTTATTCAAATGCTGTAATATTAGATTTGTTTTCTATTTATGGAAATAATAACAAAATAATTAGTAGAACGTGCAGAGACTTCAATGAAAAATACCGACAATTACCAGCAATGACGAACAATGAATTCCGAAGAATCAGGTCTAATTTTCTAAAATTTGGCAAAGTTAAAGCTGTAAAGACAATACCCAAGCCAGTTACAAATGTACATTGTATGTACATTTTAAAAATATTCGTCCAAAATGAGAAAACCGTGAGAGATAGGTATAGGGAATGGTAATATCAATCGATGCAGAAATCGATAATCTATTAGATTGTGTAAAAATATACAGGGGGTTCCATTAAAAAAAATGACTTTTTGTTGTTTGAAGTAAGATAATGTTCGACTGTAAAAATAAAACACCCTGTATAAAATTTTGAAAATATAAGGACATTCTTAGTTAGACAGTAGGGTACTTGTATGAGTTTGAAAAGAAAATGTCGTAATCTGCAACATGATAGAAGTTATTGATTTTTTTCCGAAGAGTAGAAACCGTCATTATTTTTCAAAAATATTAATTATCTCGGAAAATACTAGATTAAAGGGTACATTATGGTACACAAACCCAAGCTGAAATTTTATGAGGAATCCAAATATGCAATAATATACAGGGTGTTCCATTTAAAATAACAAAGTTAGGTGATACTTCCGGTATAAGCGGAAGTGACACAAAGTTGAAAATATTTTCGTTAGATCCGCCATACCCAAAAACCTCTTCCTACCAATTTTCGAATTTATAAACCCGGCAGATCCCTTGAAACGTCTAATACCCGCTTTCCGTGAATAACCCTGTATGCCCAATCATCAATTATTTTTATACACATTCAAAAAAATAAATTTAAGCAAATATCACAACTACATTATACTCGTGCAGTTAGCAACCAAAATTTGACTGTGCATAAATTTGAAAAATCACAATGCCAGCGCTTCATTAATTATGTTGGACCAAAATTGTATAATTTAGTGCCTTTAGATATTAGAAACATTATAAAGTTATCACTTTTTAAATATAAGCTTAAATACTATATGACAAGAAATACCGACCGTTTTTTACTTACTGATTAAGGTGGGCGGAAAAATAGGTTAGATTTGCCTAAAATAAGCACTTCGTAGTTCGACAATTTCTGCCGCATCCCTGAACCGATTCAAAATATTTTTTGACTGGCTTTTAAAAAAAACTCGGTAGAATAGTACTGGACTATTAAAAAACTCGAGAAAATGACGATTCTTTTCTTACCAAGCTGTTAAACTTCGTAAACTTTTAACCTAATTTTGAAATAATTAAAAAAGTCGTGATCTCAATAAAATAGTACTGGTCCAATCCGCTACGCTATATTAAACACATACATGTTTAAATTTTGATTTTTTATTAAGTAATTATTGAAAAAATGTCGAACTACTAAACCAATATCACTGAAAATAAATACGTTATATAATGCAGAAAATAAGTTTTTTGGTTCCAAATTATACTAAAGAATGACATATAGAACTTTGGCTACTGTCTCGTAGATGGCAGCAAAATCAAAATTATAAATTGAATATTCTGTCAATCTTTTAATTTATTTGAAAGGTCGTATAAAAATATTGAAATCAATTTCAGGATGAATATAAACCGCCGCAGTAGTTTGTTATAAAGGGGCATTCCCAACCATTTTCGTTTGCATTTTGCTTTCCGTACCTTATACATTCCTATTGGTGCCTGAAGTACATTTATGAGGCACCAATAGGAATCTCGTAAAGGGTTAACGCTTGGAATATTTTCATGTTGCCGAATTTTGAGGCTGCGCATTTAAGCGCACGTGAATGACAACTTAAGTAGTGACAGCTGACAGAAGAAAATGTGTTAACGACTATGAACATTGGAAATGTGTTATTTATTATTAGTATTATTTAAAAAGATGAATAAAATTGAAAAGGAATTGACATTTACGAGTTGTAGACAACGATATGGTAATAAACGAACGTGAAACTTTTAAGTGCCGAAGTTCATACCACCTAAACATGGCTGCACCAACAAAGGGAAAAATCTTAATTAACATCTATAATCTATAGTATATTACTGAAAACTGGAAATTAGCTAGTTTGGCAAAAGTGGGAAAAAGTAAAATGTGTGTATTTCAGCTGTATTAGAAAAGGAAGTACCCAAATTGAAACTGGTTTCTACAGCAAGTTGTTCAGATTAAAATGTTAGGAACCTACCTACCACTAGTTTGATGATTGTAAAACATTTCTTATTATTTTTAATAATGCAATCATTCTATTAAATATAATAAATATATTATTAAATAATGTCTTTCTGTTTTATGTTTTAGTACTCCTACCTTAAACATATATCCGAAGGAAAATGATTTTGTTTCTCAGGAAAATTTCCGTATCACAGGTACGCCAAGAAAAGTATACAGCTGTTTCGGGGTGTCACAACTAACCTCAAAATTATGCATTTTCTAAGTTTTTCGAATATTATGTCGCTTTTATCATAAAATTTCTGCTGGGTTCCTGTACTATCAACTAAAATCTTATTCAGTGTATAATTATTAAAGTTTTAATTACCTTGATCTAATAAAATAAGATGCTTTTTGTTGGTTTGAAATCCAACCTATAATTAGCAGTCTATTTTTAATAATCTACAATATTGAAACTTTATATATCTATTATTTGAATGAGCTTTTACATTGTATGATGGATCCAAGCTAGAACTACAAAAATTAAAATTAAAATCGAAAATAAATTTGCAAAAACTATAAATTTAAGGTTATGTTATTCATATGGTCGTAGTAACAAAAAAAATGATAATGCTCAAACAGTTAGATTATTTAAAACACTACCCATAAAAAAACACAATTGTCCAAGGCACAAATAAATATTATAAATATGTATATACAAATATCCAAATCGCAAAATAATATAAATATTTATAACTAGATAAAACAAGCTGTCAAATCTAAAAATATTATCAGAACAAAAGTCACTAGTAATTAAATTAGATATGTATGAATGTAGTTATAAAAACGAATGATTGCGCGTAATAATAATGTAAAAGATGTGAGTATAATGTCCCCATCTATCAAAGGGTAGATAAATTACAACACATCACTCCACCTATCTCATAGTAGATAAATTACAATACGTCAATACGGTTATATTGGCAAAAGCTACATGTAGTTCCATCTGTTGGAATTTATAAGGTTAGCGACTGGGACCGCCGCCGTTAATGTCTAATCTATTAAATGTCAACATTTGCTGCAAGTACAAACAAAATTAGGTTAATTTTGAAAATCCTTAGGTTTAATCAATAAGTTACATGCATCAGAATTTAATTGTTTAATTGTTAATTTTATTTAAGATATATTATTTAATTATAGGAATATATTCTGGAATACAACACAAATTGGTTGCAGTTTAGCGTGTTCAAAGTTGCATTATATATTTACCATAGAATATTTTTGTATATTATGGTGCAACAACAATAAACTTATTATTAGTTAGATTCTTCACTGTCGTAGTTAAGATTTAAAATGTAAAAATACAAGACATTGTTCACACACTTGTAATTCCACTTATTGAGGCATCATTTTTTTGGCACAGCCTGCACAAAATATTCAAAGCTTGATATGATGTCATCGGCAAGAAACTGCTCAATATCATTATTTTGCCTTTGTAAAGCATCTTGTCTTCCAGGATTACGTCGAGACACTGGCTTAGTTGTAGAAAGATACTTCGGTTGATTGGAAATTGGATTAAACGAAGATATGTTAGTTTAGCCTCGTGCGTATTACCTATCTTTATAAAGCTCCATGGTTGTAACTTCTCTGTCTTCAAAGTGCAAACTGCAAATAGCTGAATGTTTACTAATGCAGTAGTCTTCCGTGTGTATAGCTCTAAGCCACTTTTTTGCAGCACTAGATCCTTTGGGAAAGAAAAAGTTCTATTTGAGAAATCAGTTTTTAAAATACTTGCATAGTACACAGCAATGTCGAGGCATCTACAATATAAAAAATAAAGAAATAAAACATTTAGTGCGCGTCATCAGTCATGCCATGTCAAAGAATTGGATGCAAACAATTTATGAATTTATAACATCCACTGATAGAAATAAATCAAATAAACTGTATTTATTTATAAATAACCATTTGCAAGGTATGTATACAATACTATTTTATTTTTGTTGTTGTTGTTTTATCATTATTATATTATGTTATATTATAACAGGTCATAAAATACTGATAAGTCAATCATATACATACCTTTTTCGTGCTTAAATATTTTTATTTAATTAAATTATTATCACTTTTCCTAACTTCAAACATTGTTTGCATCCATTATCTGTCAGATGGCGTTTTCACTAAATGAACGTATAATGCTTTCTTACCTTTGTCCAGTTTAAAAACTTGAAATAAACAAAGTTAATGAATTATTAATAATAATTCTTATTAACACAGTACAAAAGTACAAACAGTACAATGTCTAAAAAGTAATTATTAAACAAACACTAGGGCTGGTAAACAACGCGACTAGAACTACCTGCCGCGTTGCCAGCTTTCATACTTCATGGCTTGTAACCCTAGGGGGCTGTGGCCATGGTCATTTATTATATATATACATATTGCCCAATCCCATAGGTTTATTGGCAATCACTTTTAAGGTTAAATTGTTCCTCCCTAGATGGCTCTATAGTCTTCATTTGAAAATAAATAGCATTTGACCTTGAGAATATATTATCCTGATTTGTTTCATTTCTAGGTTCTCGCGTGTTACAATGCGGGAATTTCGAAATGTTTTGGTTTCGCTAACTTACAGGCTTTGACTATACACTTAAAGTTATGTTATAGTTTACGTATCTATGTATTTAATATAGGCAATAAAACAATTTGATTTGTAGGGTATTTATACAGGGTGTTTCATGAGGAACTGTACATAGTCCAATGGTAGATAGGGCCCATCAAGGTTAGTAACAAACCACTATTTAAAATCATTTTAGCCAAGTATTTAGGGTTGTACAGGGTGATTTATGAATTTTTACCAAAATTTGCTGTCATTGCCTTTTAGAAACTAATTGTCCGATTCAATTTATTTTCGGTACACATTAAGTACGATCAAATACCAACAGTTCGCCATAATTACAAAACCAAAATTCCAGGTCCGTATTAGGAAAAATTTTATTTTATCTGTGCCCCCTAAAAAGTTCACCCTGTATATGTTTTTTTTAAATCTTATTACTGAAGTTTGAAAGTACATAAACTACCAACAAAAGTGGAATACTTCGTTTTCTTGTCACACTTACAACAGATACAAAATAAACACATTAAATTTAAACATTATCTTGTTAAAATTCAAACTTTCAGTAATTCAATGTTAGTTGTCAAAGTTCCTATCAGTTTAAGTTTCTAAGTAATTATAACTATTATTAGTTAAAAATAGTATGAAATACCAACAGTTAGTCGCAATCAACAAGACTCCAGGACCGTATTAGGAAAAATCATCATCTCGTCGATTCCTCCTAAAATTTTCACCCTGTATATCTTATTCTTAACTTTACTTGCTATAATTTAAAAGTACATAAAGTATCAACAAGTAGTGTAGTGTGATCCACACTTTTCAATAATAATTATGAACGTCCAACTACCGACACATAAGTTGTGTAGTAATTAAAGGGTAATCTAGTACATTCCGTTCTAATTTGTAATGTAGAATATTTTCATGTTCAGTTCTAGTTTTAAGAAATGAACTTATTTTATTTAGTGTGCAGCTAAAGACATTTGTGCAGGATTTCTGCGAAAGTTTGTCAATTCTTTCTACAGTAGGAATATAATAGACTTTTTATCTACTGACACTGTTAACAAAAGGAGTAGTCGGCTTTGGCAATAGTTTGACAGGTATAATTTTATTGTTGATGAGGTATAACTTTTGTTTCTACGTTACTAATGTCATTAGTCCAACTTGAGAGCAGCAATTAATAGACCGAATTGAACAGTATTGTAACGTAATAAGAAACTACCCGGACGTTATACGAAAATCTGTGGGACATTTAGTAGTTAGACAAATAAAATGCCGTGAAGAGGGGGGGTTTACATTTTGAAAATAAGTTATAGATTTTTACTTTTTATTATGTTAATATGTATTATTTTGTTTTGTTATGTTGTTTTGTATTCATGTTGAGTTTTTTATTTTGCTTATTCTGTTCTGTTACTATTAAATTGTTTTAAAATTCAATGAGTATTATTTACAGACAGAATAGCTGCTTTAACTGAAACCAATTTATTGAAAATGTCAATTTTATCGAGATAAATTTTGTTGGTTGGTTTAAAACCTGTTGAAAGTGTAATAAGAAAACGGAGCACACTACACTACTTGTTGATACTTTATGTACTTTTAAATTATAGCAAGTAAAGTTAAGAATAAGATATACAGGGTGAAAATTTTAGGAGAAATCGACGAGATGATGATTTTTCCAAATACGGTCCTGGAGTCTTGTCTGATTGCGACTAACTGTTGGTATTTCATACTATTTTTAACTTATAATAGTTATAATTACTTAGAAACTTAAACTGATAGAAACTTTGACAAATAACATTGAATTACTGAAAGTGTGAATTTTAACAAGATAATGTTTAAATTTAATGTGTTTATTTTGTATCTGTTGTAAGTGTGACAAGAAAACGAAGTATTCCACTTTTGTTGGTAGTTTATGTACTTTCAAACTACAGTAATAAGATTTAAAAAAAATATATACAGAGTGAACTTTTTAGGGGGCACAGATAAAATGAAATTTTTCCTAATACGGACCTAGAATTTTGGTTTTGTAATTATGGCGAACTGTTGGTATTTGATAGTACTTAATGTGTACCGAAAATAAATTGAATCGGACAATTAGTTTCTAAAAGGCAACGAAAGCAAATTTTGGTAAAAATTCATAAATCACCCTGTACAACCCTAAATACTTGTCTAAAATGATTTTAAATAGTGGTTTGTTACTAACCTTGATGGCCCTATCTACCATTGGACTATGTACAGTTCCTCATGAAACACCCTGTATATACGATATATGTTTAAATTTACTAATAAAATTATTGTTTACAATAAATTATGCAATAAATAAATATGAAACAAAATTTTATAGTGGAGGAACAGAAAGAATAGAATAAAAGAGAGAATTTGTGGGGTCAATAATAAGAGAAAATAATTTTTACCATATACCCCAAAAATAGAAACGATGAAGGGTGTCCATATAGCTTCCTTTATACGGCATCGTAGCCAGGGGGGATTATAGATTAAATTCAGTGTGACACTTTTTCATGTTTTAGTACGTGTTTTCATACAAAAGGCACAGGATTCACAGGAATACAACGTAAAATTCTAGATTTTTCAGGGTTGAGCAAAAACCCACCCTTAGAAAAAAACGACCCACCGGGGTCCGGGGCCCCCCTTTGGTGGGTTTTCCTGACCAACTCTGGTTAATTGTGTTCTGGATTTTTGTAAAACACAAATTTCCCTCCCAATTCTTAAAACCGCTCTTGGGAACCAATCTAAAATGGTTAAGAGTGGTAGTTTTATGCACAGATGCAAACTTTGCACTGTTCCCGAATCAATCTAGAATTGACAATCGGTTGGAACGGTTTTGAACAAATATGTTTAGATAATAATATATTTGGTTTTGAACCTTCTCGTTTTGTTTTTAGTTTAACGTTTAACCTCACTTTTTCTTTGGTCTAACCTCAGACATTCTCTAACCGGTCTAACCCTCGTGTTCTGTGCCTCTAACATCACAGTGAAAAACATTTACCTAATAGTTATTTAATACCTAAATAATGATTCTATAAAATATGCCGATATAGAATAAAGATATATCAGTTAAAAATGTTTTTTAATTTGAACCTAATCAAAATTTAATTTATAAAAATATGTACTTTAGCCCATCTGATGGTTCGCATCTACAGAATAACAAATAAACAATAAGCGAGAGACACGTAGACAGTTTTTAACATTTATTAATCTGACATCTGTCTAATTTTAGTTTTGCAATTTTGTAATTTATTACGGTATGATTTCAATGATGATGTCTTCCTTTTCCACAAATTTTTCTAACGTACCTTTCTAACTATCTAATTTTAGTTTTAAATTTTGTAATTTATTAGGAAAAGATTTCAACCAGAATAATATCTTTCTTTTGTTCTCACTTTTCTAATTTCTGCTTCTTTTTTTAATTTCTGAAAAATCACCGAATATATTTATTTAGCTATTGCATTGAGCTATTATATAGTTCATTGAGCTATTGTATCATCACTTGAAGGTTGTGACAATTCCAATGGTAATTGTGAAGTTAAAGCTTATATGCATATTAACGAAACTTCCATTTCTAAAACCCATTAAGATTCTGTTGAGATAGTGATTCTTTCGTTATTTGTATTGCTGAATCTGTCAGGAAGCACGTCTGAATGATATCTACGTATTATTTAATGTAATTCCAATTCCATAAATGATAAAGTTATGTGCGATGTGCGATTATCAAATTTACTTACTATCTCTTTGGCTTTTTGTTGGCTCTTTTTAATCGAAATACCACATACCGAGAAATTATTTTATCATAAATCACTAATCACAAATAGTTTTTGTACGTCTTATAAATCACAATATATTGAAAGATGCACAAGGATACTCCAGTTTGACAGCACAAAATAATCAGAAATATCTAACTATGACAGGACAATTAGTGTCGTACACGTGATATTAAAACTAACCTCAAAAATATGCATTTTCTAAGTTTTTGCAATTATAGCTTTGTTTGTCATCAAAGTGTAGTGCAGAAAAGTGTAGGTTTAAAAGTGTACAAAATGTTAACTAGTGCAGATGTGTAATTCTATAACAAACAACTTTAAGAGTGTACGTACTCTTGTCAGAAAATCAACATAACCTATAAATAATAGCAATAATAGATTCACTACCAGTATCTTCACTCTCATCATTAAATAACTGTGACAAAATCACATTATTTCAATTCATACCTCTGTCAGACAACCCGTTTCAGTAAATCTCAAACTTCAAACCACAGAACAGCGTCAAACTTCAACTCAGGTGCCTGCGCTGCACTATCGACACTCGTTACACCTCCTCAGGAGTCAGTGTCAAAAGTGCAAGAAAGTGTATACTATACTGGTATACCAAACGGCTAGCACTGTCTGCACTAATTTATAACAAACGACTTATTGGCAAAAAGTGTAAAAAAGTGTACACTAGTGGCTGATGACAAACAAAGCTTATATGTCGCTTTTATTAAAATTTCTGCTTGGTTCTTATACTATCAACTAAAATCTTGTTCAGTGCATTATTATTGAAGTTTTAATTACCTTGATCTAATAAAATAAGATGCTTTATGTTGGTTGGAAATCCAACCTATAATTAGCAGTCTATTTCTAATAATCTACAATATTAAAACTTTATATATCTACTGTCTCAAAGGGTTTTTAAATGTTATAATGGTTCCAAGCTGAAACTACAAAAATTAAAATTAAAATTGAAAATTAATTTACAGAAACTAAAAATGTAAGGTTATGTTAGTCATTATATAGGTATTTCGTGAGGATTACATTGCCCCAGCCAAACAAATTTGGCAAAAGTATATATCTTAGTCATTATGATATGCGATCTATTTAAAAATTTTTAATAATCTTGCTGTAAAGTAATGTAGACCGAACCAATTGGAAGTAGCCATCTCTCGGTTGAGATGGCAGTTATATATAACAGCTAATTTCACTCGTTACTAGTATCACCCTCTGTTGGTTGCGGTACAGTACTACAATTAGGCCGTGCTGCCCTCTATTGGTTGCGGTACAACAGCGATTGCCAGTTTTAACAATGGGTTGGCCAATATGTATATACAGGGTGAGTCGTGAGGAACCTTACAAACTTCTACCACGTATAGAGTCCATTGAGTAGAATATCAAATGGGCATTAAAAAGTTTCAGATCCCTTTTTTTATTGATATACAGAGTAATTTATCGATTTTGACCAAAATTTCTTTTCGCTGCCGCTTTTAAACGGTAAATTCAAATTGTGTTATATTTTGGTAAAACTATAAACTAATGTCTAGCATCACTGTATTCAAAATTTAGATATTCCAGGACCGGCGTAAGCAAAGTTGATCAGTAGGTCCATAAAGAAGAAAACACCCTGTATACGGGTGTTTTCAAATTTTAATGCCGGTTATTTAAAGAGTACAAATGAACAAATAAATAACGCCATACGAAATTTTTGTCACGCTTTCCACAGATTTTTAGAAACCGATCAATTTTGGTTAAACCTCAAAATTCCTCACCACTTCGTACAACACGTATTCGATATACAAGAATAACGCCTTTAAAGGCAAACACTCAACTTGCAAAAATGCGTAGATGCTGCTGGATCTCATTTTGAAAATCACTTGTAATTTTTTTCTTTCATATGGTTGAATTTTTTAATTGTTTTTTAATTTTGTTTGATTTGATTTGTTATGTAGTTTTATTTTTTATACATATTCTAAATAAGTACTAAATGTCTTTTTAATAAATCCTTATGTAAATACAACTGATTATTATTTGTGGTTGTAAATAATGCAGGTATGTACATAGGTGATTTAGCAACATTTTTCTTTTGTAAATTCATGATTGTTTCAAAAGTTACTTTCAGAACAGGAGGTAACAACATGTTTGTTCAATGTATAGATTTTTCGCTTAAATTTAATATTCCAAACGTAGTTTACATAATTATTTTCTCTATTGACTTTTTTTAATCAATTATTTAAAAATGGTTAATCCGGTCCTGTAAATTTGATTCTAGACGAGGAAAAATAAAACTGGATCAAGAGTTAACTGCCTAGTAACTGCCTCAAGTTGAGTGTTTGCCTTTAAAGGCGTTATTTTTGTAAATCGAATACGTGTTGTACGAAGTGGTGAGGAATTTTCAGGTTTAACCAAAATTTATCGGTTTCTAAAAATCTGTGGAAAGCGTGACAAAAATTTCGTATGGCGTTATTTATTTGTTCATTTGTACTCTTTAAATAACCGGCATTAAAATTTGAAAACACCCGTATACAGGGTGTTTTCTTCTTTATGGACCTACTGATCAACTTTGCTTACGCCGGTCCTGGAATATCTAAATTTTGAATACGTCACAGTGATGCTAGACATTAGTTAATAGTTTTACCAAAATATAACAAAATGAATTTACCGTTTAAAAGCGGCAGCGAAAAGAAATTTTGGTCAAAATCGATAAATCACTCTGTATATCAATAAAAAAAGGGATCTGAAACTTTTTAATGCCCATTTGATATTCTACTCAATGGACTCTATTCGTGGTAGAAGTTTGTAAGGTTCCTCACGACTCACCCTGTATATAATAAATGGCCATGGTTAACGCTTCAAAAATAGTCTTTTTTACACGGTGGTGCAGGGTTTACAGAAAAAAGTTACTAAAGAAAGTTGTTCAGGGGGACCTTATCTATAACTTGCAAAAGGTGTTAATCGCATGGTTCTTGCCCGCTGAAACTTGCAGCGGGCTCTCCTACTATGACGACCACTTACTTACAATGACTTTGTCCCACAAATCGAATGTAAGCAGAAGTTCATTCCATCCATCCATAATTCAGTCTTTTGTAACCACGTTAATTATCAAGTACGAGCATATTGATCTTCGAAAATAAATTTCCTCTTGATCTTTCTGCACTTGTAAGCGGTAGGTATATTGTCCCGATCTACAAACGTAAGCAATACCTTTTTAGCATTGTTTGATGCTAATTAACAAGTTAAACGCTCTCGGCAACCATTGTCCCGCTTGTACACATAAATTGAAGACCACATCGGACTATTTGTACACCATGCCAACGGCTGGCGACAGTTATCATTCGTCCTCTGTATAGTTTTTGATTTATTATTTTTACATCGACTGAAATATACATTTTGAGAATAAGAGTTTCTAATAATATTGCTGGTTGCTTGAGAGGCAAGGATACTTGACTCTCAGTAAGGAGTCCTGGGTTTGATTGCCGGCCGTGGCACTGGAATTTTTTCGGACAAAGAAATTAGTCCTAACCCGGATATTGGGTGTGTGTCCCTTGTCTCTAATGTGTAGCCCCCTCCCACACAAGGCTCTTTCAGAGTCTTCAGGGATAAAGGGAGTCGTATTACCGTGTTTTTTATTAATTATTTATTATAACTTATACAACTGACAATTTTGTTTCCAGGTTTGCAAAGATGCTTTATGTGCAGATCTCGTGGCGACTTAGGAAGTTGTAAAGATCCATTCACAGTAAATGTAACACTAGTTGAAAATAAACAAGAAATTGGTGTTGAAACCAGTCCATGTGCTTCGGGTTGGTGTGGAAAAATTTTGGAAAGTGGAGATGCAGCGAAGGAAGGTAAAAACATATTTCACGTCTTCTTATTCCAGAACAACTAATATTTGGTTGATCTTAACATATCTATAGAAACATCAGTGGAATAAAACTTACTTTAGCACACAATTGTTACAGTAATAAATAGATTTTGATTTTTACATAGCAGCGAATTGCGTAAAGATATTTTTTTAACAGCACTAGTGACGTTGTAAAAATCATAACATAAGTTTTTGAAAAACCAATTTGTAAATAAACAATTCCTAAAATATACTATTTACTTGGATACTAGTATAACCATAGTTTTATGTGATTTTAGACTTTCAACTTCTTCTTGTTCTTATGAAGGTATATTATTAAAAATTTCTATGTATTTAAAAAAAATAGTATAGGATAAAATAAAACAGAATTTTAAAGAACTCGCTACGCTTGTTCTTCAAACTATTCTCTCGTAACGTAAAAAGCATCTTAACATTACTAGTATCGTAGTAGCTATTAACATATCTAGGAATGTTATGAGTATCATAACTGCCGCAGATGTCGGTTTGAAATCCGAGCTCGTAGAGCGAGGATTTTAACGGGACTATTCGAACCAGTGTTTGTAAGGCCATTTATAAAAATGTTTTTCTTCCATACGGCTTAGCCAAATTAAACCAAATTTCTCCAAAGCGGCAACAGTTGTTCAATGCATCTCACTAGTGGTGCTGGTACCGCAAGACATCCGAACAAGTGTAGCAATAGCTCGTGGGATGTTGTATCAAATGCCTTGCGATAATCAATCCAGGCCATTGATAGATTCCGCTTGTATTGCTCAGAATCCTGTGTAATACAGCGGTCTATTAGCAGGTTTTCCTTGCAACCTGCCAGGCCCTTCTTGGCACCACGCTGTTCGTTTATCTTTTTGAAAAAATTGTTTGTAATAGATTGATATGTTTTTTCAATGAAAATGATCTTTTTAGCAAAAATCAGCACGGCTTTATGAAAGGTAAAGATATAAATTCTGCAGTATTTGAATGTGTAAACGAGATTCTGAATGCCCTAGAAAAAAATGAAATACCCTTATTTTTTTAGACTTATCTAAGGCCTACGACAGATAAGTCATGAATTACTTATAAATAAACTTGAGATGTATGGGATCAAATCAACCGCGCTAAAGTGGGTAAAGTCATATTTAGAAAATCGATACCAGTATGTAAAAATTAATTCATGTGGTGAAGAAGTAAAATCGGTAATTAAAAAAATCAAACTTGGAATCCCTCAAGGCAGTATAATAGGTCCATTACTTTTTAATATATTCATAAATGATCTATGTAAGTTACTGGATAATAGTGAATATAAAATCATAAATTATGCGGATGATACTACCCTGTTAATAAAAGTAAAACAATTCGACGTACTACTAGACGAAGCAAGTATAACACTCACACTCGTACAAAACTGGCTATTAGAAAACCAACTTATTCTAAAGAAAGAAAAATCTAATTTTATAATTTTCAGAACAAACAATTCAAAAACAAATTTCCCTTTAAATATAAATATAAGCAATGATCAAGTTACATTAACAACTCATACTAAGTTTCTAGGAATCATTAATGATTATTCTTTAACTTGGTCGCAACACATTGAGGAGTTAACAAAAAAACTTAATAGTATTGTATATAGCTTAAGAGTTGTTAAAAGGATAGTATCTTTTGCTACGCTGAGGACAATTTATTATGCATGTTTCGTGTCAAAACTCAAATTTGGGATTCTGTTTTGGGGCGGAGCAGCTGCTGCAGAAGTTAATAAAATCCTTATTATACAAACACAAGCCATCCGTATTATGCATGATTTAGCCATAAGAAATACATGCAGGGGCAGTTTTAAACAATATAAATATTTAACAACTGTGGCAATGTATATTATGGAATGTTTAATATTTAATTTTAAATATAAAGATATATTTGAACAATACGTAAATAACCATGATTACAATACACGACACAATAACTACAATTTTCCTATCCATAGATTGTATGTCTGAAAGAGGTCCAAGTTATGCTAGCTTAACTTAAAGTTCTTTAATGTATTTCCAAATAAATTAAAAAATATCAAGTATTTTAAACAGTTTTGTAACGAAGTGATTTTTTCCTGTCCAGGAATATCTGTTATTGCTTTAAGTATTACCGTCACTTGGGTACACCCTGCCGACGCTTGTTAGTATTTAAGTCCTGTTTTAATTAAGTTAATAT
The DNA here is from genome assembly GCA_963680705.1 of Rhagium mordax. Taxonomy (NCBI): domain Eukaryota; kingdom Metazoa; phylum Arthropoda; class Insecta; order Coleoptera; family Cerambycidae; genus Rhagium; species Rhagium mordax. The sequence goes on along the minus strand of OY796660.1, from coordinate 47,236,381 downwards.
TGAGTTGTAACAAACCATCTGGTAAACAAGCAGTTAAATAATTAATTGATTAATTTTCGACAATCCCCCGTATAATTAAAATCCGTGAATTATTGTAAATAATGACCGAGTCGGAAACAAAAATCATTAGTTACTAAAACCGGTTAAAATATTAATCCGTGTCCGTTTTAATCCGTTTCTTTTTGCATTATAGTCTAGAAATTCATTTCCGGTTAATAAAACTTTGAAGCAATAGTATTAGTTACATAATGCGCCCGACCTCCGTAAAGAACGTTGCGCGTACGAGTCCTGTGTTTCAAGTCAATCGGCCGGTTAACGCGCATTCTGCCTACGTCATCAAAGTGCCTACGTCATTAAGGTGATAAAAAGCCAGCGACACGTGGCCTCCGTCTCAGATCAATCAGATCGCTCAGCTCTCTTAGATCAATCCGACCCGAATCAACTTCAGCCTTAAACCGTCACCGTGTTCACCGCGACTTCCGAATAAATTTCTTGAATTTGGTATTGGTAAGAATCAAGATTACACCGTGAGCCACTCTGTCAGTTAAGTATAGATACTTAGAGCTCTTTTGTCCGGGATTATCGCTGTAGTTACTACTAAATCACTGCGTAGAGGTTATCTGCAAACCTAAGTTACATAATAATAGTCCTTGATTGTGCAACGGCTGGCTAGATCTGCTCGTCGGGCGATCTAACAGGTCTCACTGCACAGAGGTTACCTGGAAACCTAGGTTACATAATAATAGTCCTTGATTGTGCAACGGCTGGCTAGATCTGCTCGTCGGGCGATCTAACAGGTCTCACTGCACAGAGGTTACCTGCAGACCTAGATTATATAATAAAAGTCATTGATAAATGACTCTCGTTTTGTGGCAGTAGCTCGCCGCATTTTTTAAAAACATCAAGAATAGGCTCGAATATCTATAGCTAACCGATTGTCCGTAGTACCGAAAATATATCTTGGAAACCCTTCGCACTTGCCGGTCGAAATCTTCCAGACGCGAAAATAAACATAAATTAGCCGCAACTCACCGCCGAAATCAAATCCTATCTGCGTGCCTTACAAATACCTTTGATTACCAGCTGGCCCATTTATTTAAGTAAACGATGTAAATAAATATTCAACTTCACAGTCGCCACAATAGTATTTTATGTTAATTTTTCTCTGAATATATATATTATTGAGAGAAAAATAAATACTTTGTTCTATCTACTTTAAACTTCCGAGTTATAATTTCTGAGCTCACATAGTCGCCGAAAATTCCTGATGAGTAGGGGTTGAAGTCCTTCAGACAGACCCCCAGCTTATGACCCGCTGGCATTTTCCGTATCTTCAACTGTTAGCTACCCCGGATTGCTTTCCCAAATAGGAAAGCCAAAAAGTGCTGTCCTTTGCACTTAAAAGTTAAAGTACTGGCGCCCGAGATATCCGTTTAAAAGAGAAAATATTTACGTACGTATACGTCGAAAGTAAGCACCGTTACAGTTTAAAAGAGAGGTTTTTAATTACTTAATCGATGTAGAACCTTACACAATACAAGAATTTATGAATTATCAGAAGGCACACCTATAATTTGGTTACATATGTGTATGTTTTTCATTTCTGTTTCATTCCTTTTCAGTTTTAAGTAAATTGTTGTTTTTCTTTTTTTTTTTTCTCTTTGACGTATTTCAACCCACTGTTATTGTTATATACATTGTAATATATTGTACTGTGGCTGTTTGAAATAAAGATGATGATTATTATTATTATTTGTGAAAACCACTGCATACAAAATCTTATAATTCTTGCAAATAAAAGTCAACATAAATACTTATTGACCTGAGTGTACAAGCCGCCGGAGAACAATAGGTTTATTGCTTTCCTCTATCCCGTCTTAATGTGCGGCTAATTCACGTAATCTGATAAAAATGTTTTCTACACGACTCCCACTTAATTTATATAAATTTGTCACGCTCCGAATGGCGATTACTCGCTCTATGCCTTCGAAGAGATTTTGTAACTAGCCCCCTTAAGACATCTAAGGATGTTGTGATTCATAACAACCGTGATTTGTTCAATAGTTTATCGGTTTCAGAAAATAAAGACATTATTAATAGATTTAAGAGGCAGGAGCAGTAGTGACACATTTCAGTATTTAATTATTATTGTTTGGAGTTTTCTGTCTGTTTGTATTAATAAATAGCCCTATAGTTTCATTATTTATTATTTCATCTGTTGACAGTTGTTGACAGATGTGTATTCTAATATTATCGTACAAGCTGTTGGCATGGCAATAAATATTACTGTACAACTTTAGTTATGACTTACTTACCAGCCTACTTTTGTATATGTAAACAAAGGGTTAATATCCTGAAACCGATAAATTACTATTAATTGATTCATAACTTGGAATGCCAGTCATTTTCTTACTATATTTGAAAATTGCTTTATACTCTGTCTCACCAACAGATGCAAATAGAATCCGCCTCAAAAATGTCCGCTAAATTTGAATGGAATTTCTCAATTGGTCGTATCACAAATAGATATTTTGTGGTCGTACTTATAGAAGCCGAATTACAAAGCAACCGATAGATTTGACTGACAAAGGCCAGCTTCTAGTAGTAAATGATAGCGTTGTTAAAGATTTTTATTATACTTATACTTATATGAGTTGTAATAGAATTTTGTGAAAATAAAGAAAAAATAGGTAGGTATGTGTTATTTTATTTATTTGGACATGCTAAAACTTATAGTTAAATTCTCGCCTTCTAGTAAATGATAGCGTTGTTAAAGATTTTTATTAATATAAATAAAACAAGATGTAAGTAGGTATATAGTTGGTACAGTTTTTATTGCACGGCACGACTATTCGCAAAAAGAACCGAAAGTAATATTACGATAGATATTAATAAATAAACATGTACACACCAGTGAAATAACTGATTCTCTCTGACCTGTGGTGAGACAGATTATAGTACAAAAAGTACAAAAAGTGGTGCATTAAAAATAGACCACGTTTTATTGATAATAATCGGCATTGCTTTTGTGTGTTTCTTATTTGATATAATGATAATTCTCCACCATAAAAATACACCCACTGGATGGGCCATTTAAGTTGACAATCGCGAATAACTTGAAAATAAAGCATTTTGGACAAAATTAATTTCAGACAGAAGTTCCATCTTTGCAAAAAAGCGGGATCTATTATAATAATAATAATAAATTGACTTTATTTATTTATTCAAGAATATGACAGAAAAAATAATTTTAAGGGAATGGCGATGTTCAACAATGCTGCTCTTCCACATAACCATTCCAGTTTAATACATTATTTAAAATATTACATACAAAAAACAAAAAATATATTAAGTATAAAATCAAATAAAAAAGAGAAGAAAAAATATGTGAAAAACAAAGTTAACTTAATCATTTCTAATGCTAAACAACAGGTTTTTGATTTGATCTCTGAACTTAGGTAAACTAGGGGCAGATTTAATACTAAGGGGCAGATTATTGTATAGTTTAGTAGCATTGTAAGTAAAGGATCTCTCAAATAAGGCGGAGCTATGTCTAGGCACGGTGTATAAGTCTCGAGACCGTGTAGGACAATCGTGAATAGTTTGACCTTTAACCAATTTTATAAATAAATACTCAGGGAGTTTTAGATTATTTATTATGTTTTATAAATTAGACATGCCATATGTAATTGAAAACGTTTATCTAAATTTAGCCAATACGATTCTCTGAATTTATCCGAAATGTGGTCGAATTTTCGTATATTATAAATTAATCTCAAGCAAAAGTTTTGTATTTTTTGCAGACTCTCTTTATCTTTACTTAATAACGCAGGCCAATACACAGTGTCGCAGTAAGCAAGATTACTTAATATTAAGACATTTCAGAGCCTTAGGTTGATCTCTGTACTGAGAAACTCTTTGTGAACATATAGAGTTTTTAATTTGCAATATGATTTTTGCAGCAAACTGTTGACATGTGTAATAAATCTGAGATTTACATCAATGTGTAGTCCAAGATTTTTATAAGAGTCGGTAGGAATTAAGGATACCTCATTGACAAGAATTTTAAAGTCAGGATTACTCAAAACATTCTCCTTGTGAGTCCCGAAAACTAATAATTCAGTTTTAGATTCATTAAGAATTGGTTTATGTGCCTTGGAAACCTTAGATATAGTAAGCAGATCGGAGTTTATTTTTGATACAGCATTGCCAATATCTTTTAAATAGAAAGAATAATATACTTGCGTATCATCAGCGTATTGATGCATATTATTACAGTGATTTAGAAATTTTGAAAAATCGGCCGTATAAATAGTAAAGAGCAGAGGACCTACAATGCTACCTTGAGGAACTCCTTCATTTAAATTAGTAACATTTGAAAATTTACTATTTACAACAACTTTTTGACTTCTATTTGAGAGGTAATTTTAAAAAAAAGTAATTGCAGCATTACTTAAACCGAAATACTTTAATTTGGAACACAAAATAAGGTATGCGCATGATTTTTTAATTAAATGTAATTTTGTAAATTAACTTACTAAATGGCTATCGCAATAATAAAAAATGGTTAAAATGTAGCCCATTATCCAAAAAAAATTAACAAAAATTGGTTATTCCAAAAATTACTGTGACGTCATGCAAATGGCTGCTGTGGTGTTGTGACGTCAGAGACCTGCATTTCCATTTAATGTTTATTAAAATAGCGTTTAATACAGCATTTTACAATGGAAAACAAGGATATTATTGATATTAAGCATCCAAGGTACTGTTAAATACCGCAGTGCCAGTCGTCCATAAAAAAAAACACCAGAAAAAAGATTGGTCTCATTACCAATATACGATCAAGCTCTAAATTAAAGAAAAAACGAAAATTATGGTTACGTACCATGAGAAGGAGTGAAACTGATATATCAGAAAACACTAAAGGGGTTGTATGTGAGGATCATTTCAACGTAAGTGCGATTTTGTACCTTTTTAAAATCATACAATTTTAGGTTATGTATTTTACTTTTTTTTTCAATTAGAGGAAGATTTAGAAAACTATATGATGTTTAAATTAATGGGTAGTTACATACGTTTAAAAGATCATGTATTTTGATTGTCGAACTGGTAGAAAAAGGCGCCTTCCACTTAAAAGTAGTACAGCAACAAAGAGAGCAACATTGGCCAAATTATTTCTCTGGGCTTTTACAAAATCTGTTCCACTCACTTTTCCGTGAAAAATGTTAATATTTAACACCGAAATCGCACATTGAATCTACACGTAAACAGTATACATATTCCACAACGGCGATTATAAAAGATTCTCTAAAGTACTGTCAAAAAAACCGGTGATTGACGTCACGGTGAGATTCGAATTCCATCGTTTGTTCTCGGCCAGTGGTCGTAAACTTAAAAATTATATGAATTTTAATTAACAAATACATAAATATAGGGTACATTGTTGATAAAATTTTATTGTTATTAATTTTTTTATAGCATTAACTATCTTTTATAATTAATTTTGCTTAAAAATCTCGCATATGCGCATATCCTATTGAATGACTTCAAGTGTCGAACGCCTTACTATAATCTAAGAGAATTAAAACTGTACTTCTTTACCATCACTGGCAGTGAATATGTCATCTGTAACTTGCAGCAGGGCAGTAGTTGTACTGTGATGCATCCTAAAGCCAGATTGAGTTGATGGTAATATTTTATTTATATCAAGAAATAATTTGAGCTGTTCAGACACAATTTTTTCGAGAATTTTTGATATTATGGGCAATAAACTAATAGGACTGAAATGAGAGACTACTGAAGGACTACTAATTTTAGGTACAGGTACAACAATCGCTGATTTCCAAAGCAGAGGATAATTTCCAGTGGTTAAACATTTATTAATAACAAAAGTTAGATGTTCACTTAAGTAAGGGATGACTAAGGAAAGCATTTTGAGGTCAATTCCATTCACTCCCTTGGCATTAGACTTGATAGTGGATATAATTTTCTCAACTTTATCTACAGATACTGTTTCAAATACAAATTCTTCAGAAACTCCAGAATATTTGTCATTTTCATAATTTTCATAAATAAAGTTATCATTATTATTAACATCTATCCGAGGTAAACTGTTTATAAAAGATTCACTAAATGAGTTTGCATCAGCAACTACAGAACAAGGGTTTTCTACTTCAGGACTAATATTTAAAGCTTTCAATGTTTTCCAAAATTCTTTAGGATCTTTTTTAAATTGGTAATTTAAATATACCTTCTTTTCTGATTTAATTGAGACATTAACCAGGTTTCTGATGGTTTTATAATCATTCCAATTAGTATCAGTTTTATTCTTTTTATATTTTAAAAGTGCTCTATCTCTAACTTTCATCATTATTCTTAAATTATCCGTCAGCCAAGGAGTACGAGGTTTGGTTATCCGAACGGTGTTAAAAGGTGCATGCTTATCAAACAAATATAATAAATTTACATTCCAAAAACTGATCATGTCATCAACACTTTCGAGATTATAAATATAATCAAAATTAATTAATCTAAGGTCACATAAAAATGAGTCATAGTTAAATTTAGAAAAGTCTCGAAATGTGCGAAAAATAGTGGGTTGCTTAACCTTTTTTATTTTTAAACTACAATTAACTAAACATTGATCAGATATACCATTCATATTAAATACATCTGTATTTAAGGCTAAATCTAAACTAGAGGAAATAATAAGATCAATAAGTGTTCTAGTAGTATCAGTGACACGAGTTGGTTGTTCAATGAGTTGATGCAAGCCATATTTATTTAGTAAAAAATTGAATAAAATATAATTATGACTGTTATTATTTAAAAAATCCACATTAAAGTCCCCCCCAAATAGTACTAAGTCAAAATCAGGCATAAAATTAGTTAAAACATTTTCAATATTTTCAATGCACTGTGGTAAATTCACATGAGGGGGACTATACACAGTCCCCAGACACAGCTTCTTACCATTAATTTTAGCACTTATCCATAATTGTTCAACAGGACCATCATCAGGCACATCTAAAATTTTAAATTTGATGGCATCCTACACATAAAACGCCACTCCACCACCTCTACCTTCTCGGTCATTTCTAATAAGTTTGTAGCTAGGAATTCGAATAGTACTATTAAGAGTATTAGCATTCAAAAATGTTTCTGATAGTCCGAGAACATCATACGATTCTCTAGTTACCAGTTCAGAGAACAGATCAAAACCTGTAGATAATGAGCGAATATTTAAATCACAGAAATTAAGCCATATACTTTGTATAAATCAAAAACAAAAAACAAAAACAAGTACAAGTAACTCCAGAATGAATTAGAGAGAAAAGTATTATTATTATAAGTGCATAAACATACAAATATAAATGATATAAATAAATACGAGTATAAATAAATATAAATTCCAAATGTTACTTAAAAGAAATGGTCATAAAACCAGATAGGTACAAAAAAAGTTGTGAAAAGAAACACTGGCAACTATCAAAGTCTTACCTCATAATTCACAATTCATCGGCACTATTAATTACAATTTTTCTATTATTAAGTAGAACCCAAATTTTTCCCCCAGATGACCAGGGCCTGACTGTTACCATATTTCTTTTTTGCAGCCATCAACAGTTCGTACTTCTGTTTGATAATATCCTCATATATAGAGATTCCAGTATTTTTTTAAAGTTTTTTTGCCTTGCTATTTTTTTGTTGAGGTTTACATAAACGAACTTCTCGCCAACCCCCTAGCGGGGGTTGGCTCGAAGGGGGGGTGGGGTCGATTCGGATAAGTCAAAAAAGTCGAAGGAGCGAAAGCCTCGTGCCTTCGGCACTCGTCTAATGTGGGTGTATGAGAAAAGAAATGAAATCGCGAAACGCGTAAAAATGGAAAAAAAAACAATTTTTTGGAACTTTTTTTTGGGGGGGGGGGCGAAAATCGAAAAAAAAAAATTTCCGAATTTTTTTTTGGACCCCCTTGGAAAAAATTTTCGGGACGCTCACTTTCGATTTTTTTTTCCGACCCCCTTGGAAAAAATATTTGACGACGCCTAAGGAGCGATATACTCGTGCCTTCGGCACTTCGAAAAGAGGTCGGGCTATTCAGGGTCTGCAATTTTTTTTTTTGAGGTTTACATAAACGAACTTCTCGCCAACCCCCTAGCGGGGGTTGGCTCGAAGGGGGGTGGGGTTGATTTGGATGTGCCAAAAAAGTTGAAGGAATTTGCCCCGGCGGGTTCTTCTCCGATGCATTAAGTGATTAAAAAAAAAATTTTTTGACAGCTGTTAAAATGACAATTTTTGGAAAAAAAAAATTTTTTTGGAACTTTTTTTTTTGGGGGGGGGCGAAAATCGAAAAAAAAAAGTTTTTCCGAATTTTTTTTTTTGGACTTGGAAAAAATTTTCGAGACGCTCACTTTCGATTTTTTTTTCCGACCCCCTTGGAAAAAATATTTGACGACGCCTAAGGAGCGAAATACTCGTGCCTTCGGCACTTCGAAAAGAGGTCGGGCTATTCAGGTCTGCAATTTTTTTTTTGAGGTTTACATAAACGAACTTCTCGCCAACCCCCTAGCGGGGGTTGGCTCGAGGGGGGGGTGGGGTTGATTTGGATGTGTCAAAAAAGTTGAAGGAATTTGCCCCGGCGGGTTCTTCTCCGATGTATTAAGTGTTTAAAAAAAAAATGTTTTGACAGCTGTCAAAATTACGATTTTTGGAAAAAAAAAATTTTTTGGAACTTTTTTTTTTGGGGGGGGGGGGGCGAAAATGGAAAAAAAAAATTTTTTTGAAATAATTTTTTTTCGGACCCCCAAGAAATTTTTTTGGGGATGCATGCTATCAATTTTTTTTCTTTGACCCCCTTGGAAAAAAAATTTTGCCGCCGTTCCATTTTTCTGTGGGCTCCCTAGGCGTCAGCAGCAAGAAAACGCGACGTTTGGGGACTTTTTCCGACTTTTTATTTTTTTTCGGGGTCCCGGGCGAATCGAACACCCGGTATGAAGGTCAAGAAAGTCGCTCGGCGAAACCCTCTACCGATCTCCCATCGAAAACCGCACGAAAATCGCTTCGAAATTGGCTATTTTAGCCGATATAGAATGGGGCTCTGTGATTGGTTGAAAGAAATTTGACGCTTAAAATCGAGAAGAGAAGGAAACGTCCGATCGAAAAACCGAAAACGGTTTGAGAATCGTGGAGTCGTCCCGAGTCCGAATATGCTATCGGTTTTCACGTAGCGTCGAAAATGAAGAAGCTCAATTTTATCCTGAAGACATACGTCTTCGAAAACGTATGTCGTTGTGTAAATTCGGACGGACTACGTGCACGTAGCGAGCGTGGCGTAACGATTCGCAAAAAAATTCATAACTCGGCCGCGGATGAATATTTTTCGACGAAATTTTCAGGGATCCGAGAGGAAAGATGGTTCTAGCTCTCCTGAAAATCCGGGCGAAAAAATCCTCCGGACTCCGGAGCAAATAAATCCGGAATAGTACCGAAAACGGCCTTTTTAAAAATTCGAATCTCGGCAAATATCGGAGATGGCCAAAAAATAAAAAAAAGACTTTTTCGTTTGTCCTTCCTCTTGCGTTTGGTCCGGGTCCGGAGTCCCCGGATCGAAATTTGAGGGCGCTATCGAATAAATAAGGGGCGCATGTCGGAAGAAAATGAGAAATAGCCAAACTTTGAACGGCTATATCTCGCTTATGGAGCCGAAAATCGCAAAAATAATTTTCCACTTGCACCTAACTAACTTTTCTTGTAGTTTCCGAAAAAAAATACGGCGCCGCTCCATCTTTAAAGACCTTCGAGTTATGAGGTAAAGTTGAGGTGCATGTTTGGGAAATTCGCCAGAATTTGGCCCATTTTTAATGAAGTCGACACGCGAACATCGACCTATAAAAAAATTAATATCTCCGCCGCCAATGGATATTAAGCAACGAAATTTTAGGTGGACTTGTGGGAAGGTCGCGTCTAGCTGTCCTGAAAATTTGGTCGAAAAAATCCTCCGGACTCCGGAGTGTTTATTTCCGGAATAGTACCGAAAACGGCCTTTTTGAAAAATTCATATCTCGGCAAATAACGGCGATCTCGAAAAAGTGAAACGACAAAGTATTTCGTTTGTCTTTCCTCTTTCGATCGGTCCGGGGCCGGAGTCTCCCGGACGAAATTTGAGAGTGCAGTCGAAAGAAACGGGGGTACGTGTCGGGAAAAAGTCGCAAATTGCCAATCTTTGAACGGCCGTAGCTCGCTTAGGGAGCCGAAACTCGAAAAAATAAATCCACACTGGGGTTTTTGGAAATTTCATGTAGTTTTCAAAAAAAAATACGGCGCCGTTCTATCTCTAAAGACGGCCGAGTTATTAGCCGCGGAAGGGGACCGTGTTTTGCAATCTTAGCCGACCCAAAAAACACGAAATTTTCAAATACTATTTCCAAATTAAAAAGAGCTTTCGGACCCCGTTTCTTTCACGAAACCTAAGCCCAAGGGTCTAACTTAACACTACATCGTGAATGCGCGGGTCGCGCTGCCGTTTTCGAGTCGGGAGGAGCGTAAGAAAAGTGACATTTTCGAGGGAAAACGAAAAATTTAAAGTTGGGTTAAAATTTCGTCGACTTCCGGCGGCGGCCATTAGTCTTCGAACTCTTTCTAATTTCGCTGATTTTCAAAACCCTTCGACACGGGGGTATTGAAACGTTAATAACTTTCTTAATACTCAACGGATCGTCAGGAAAATACGACGTTGGGATTTTCCCGACCCGATTACATTTAATTTAAGGGTCTGGCGCCGCCTAACCTAGTCCATATATATTAAAATCTGACAGCCCTTCCTCACTCTAATTTATCGCCGATTTTTCACACATTCTGCGGCGCTAAAGGCTTTTTTTATAACCAGTTTGGCCGCGCAGCGCCGTGCTTGATGGACGTTTTCGTGTCGGGGCTATCGAATTGCCGACTTTCGTGGCGATCCGCGAAGTATTTTAAAAGTTATTAACGTTTCGATAGCACCGTGTCGAAGAGGTTTGTAAAATTTGAGAAATTAGAAAGAGATACGACACGCGAGAAATTTGAAAAAAAATTGCCGACGTTTTCTGAACGATAGACGTCAAAATAGCGCTTTTTCGTTTGCTCCTGCTGAGTCTAAAACCGGCGGGGGGCCGCGCGATTCGCGATGTAGTTTTAAGTTGCATCCTCTAACTCGGTTTTCGCGCAAGAACGGCGGTCCAGCGGCGATCTTTCGTTTGGAAATAACGTTTGAAGTGTTCGTGTTTCCGCAATTTTTTCGAATTTCCAAAACATGTCCCCCTTCCGAGCTTATTAACTCGCGACTCCTTTGAGACGGACCGGCGGCGTATTTTTTTTTGAAAACTAGATGAAATTTAGAAAATCGCAGTCGAAAATCGTTTTTCTCGATTTTGCCTCCCAAGAAAGTTATGATTTTTTGAAAAGCGGCGATTTTGTCGGATTTCGACGATTCTTCCGACACCTACCCATTAGAAACGCATCATAGCCTTTCCCTTTGGATTTAGAGGATCGCGACATGCACGACGGCCAAGAAAAAGGACAAATGAACAACTCTTTTTTTTTCTTTTTCGTCCATCTGAGATATTACCCGAGATACGAATATTTAAAAAGGTCGATTTGCAAAAAAACGCTACTTTTCCGGAGGCTCTAACTCCTTTAACCGGAGGATTTTTTCGACTGGACTTTCAGAAAAGCTAGATCCATCCTACCTCTTGGGTCCCTGCAAATTTCGTTGCTTAATCTCTACCGGCATCCGAGCGGTGGATATTTTAAATTACCAAGACACGCCGAATATTCGCCGGTGACGTCACCAAACATGAACACCCTTATTAAATACCCATGCCGAGCGTCGCATACATTTTTTGTATTCTGCCCTCATAAGCAAGAGTGGTGCATCTAATTAGTAGTATTGGGTATTGAGAAAACAGCTATTTACTTTATAGTATTTGATGCTTATGATACGTATTGGAAATTAACCATTTGGGTTTATACAATGCTTTTGGTTAACAATAATGAAATCACAAGAATATTTTTAACAAAAATCTTATGCGAACAAAAATACAAGAAACGAAAATATGTACATGCTGCACTTTTACTATGAAACAGGAGCAATGTTTGTTGGTATAATACAAACGCAAAATGCGGCATCTGCAAAAGATAAAAACAACTTTAAACCGGATACAACTAAATAACACGAATCGTTTAACGAAACGGCGAAGGCAATGAAAATACGAGAGACCCCTTTTCCCTGAACCTTATTTCCTTTCATGTAACAATCTGTCGGGCTGTACGCATGTTTCCCGAGATCTTTAAACTGGATCCAACTCAATAATTAACCAGAATCATCGCTTAACTTAACAGACACGCCAGCGAAAATACACGAAACCCTTCATCCCTGAACTTTCTTTATTTTCAAGTGACATTCCTGTCGGACTCTATACGTTCCAGAGATTTTTAAACCGGATCCAATAAATAACCCGAATCATCGCTTAACTAAACAAGGACACCAGCGAAAATGCACGAAATTCTTCATCCCTGAAATTTATTTCCTTTAAAGTGGCATTCCTGTCGGACTCTACATGATTACCGAGATATTTAAACTGGATCCAACTAAATAACCCGAATTATCACTTAACAGAGACGCCAGCCAGCGAAAATACGCTAAACCATTCATCCCTGAAATTCATCTCCTTTAAAGTGGCATTCCTGTCGGACTCTACATGATTCCCGAGATCTTCAAACCAGAATCAAATAAATAACCCGAATCATCACTTAACTAAACAGGGACTCCAGCGAAAATGCACCACACCCATCATCCTTGAACCTTCTCTCCTTTCAAGTGACATTCCTGTCGGACTCTATATGTTTCCCGAGATCTTTAAACTGGATCCAACTAAATAACCCGAAACATCACTTAACTGAACAGGGACGCCTGCGAAAATACACTAAACTCTTCATCCATGAACTTTATATTCTTTCAAGTGATAATCCTGTCGGACACTACATGTTTTCCGAGATCTTTAATTTGGATCCAACTAAATAATCCGAAACATCACTTAACTGAACAGAGACGCCAGAGAAAATACACGTAACTCTTCATCCCTGAAATTTACTTCCTTTCAAGTAGCACTCCTTTCGGACTGTACATGATTACCAAGATATTTAAAATGGATCCAACCAAATGACCCGAAACATCACTTAACTAAACAGGGACGCCAGCGAAAATACACTTCATCCTTGAAATTTTTTTGCTTTAAAGTGACAATTCCTGTCGGACTCTACATTCCAACTAAATAACCCGAATCATCACTAAACCAAACAGGAACGCCAGCAAAAATACACGAATCCTTTCATCTCTGAACCGTATCTCCTTTCATCTGATATTACTGTCGGATTCTACATGCTTCCCGAGATCTTTAAAGCGGATCCAACAAAATAACCCGAATCATCCCTTAACTAGAGAGGGACGCCAGCAAAAATACACGAATCCTTTCATCTATGAACCTTATCCCCTTTCATTTGATATTACAGTCGGAATCTATATGCTTCCCGAGATCTTTCAATGCGGATCCAACAAAATAACCCGAATCATCACTTACCTAAACAGGGACGCCAGCGAAAATACACAATTCCCTTCATCCCTAAACCTTATTTCCTTTCATGCTACAATTCTGTCGGCCTCTACATGTTTAGCGAGATCTTTAACCGGATCCAACTAAGTATTCATCACTTAATTAAACAGGGACCCCAGCGAAAATACACAACACCATTCATCCTTGAACGTTCTTTCCTTTCAAGGGACAATCCTGTCGGACTCGACATGTTTCCCGAGATCTTTAAACTGGATCCAACTAAATAACCCGATTCATCATTTAACTAAACAGAGACGCCAGTGAAAATACTCGAAACCCTTCATCATTGAACCTTCTCTCCTTTCTGTCAGACGCCAGCAAAAATACACTAAACCTTTCATCCTTGAACCTCCTTTCAAACCACATTATTGTTGGACTCTACATGTTTAACGAGATCTTTAAACCCGATCCAACTAAATAACCCGAATTATTACTTAACTAAGCATGGACGCCAGCGAAATTACACGAAACCCGTCATCCTTGAATCTTCTCTCCTATCAAGAGACATTCCTGTCTGACAAATATTTCCCGAGATATTTAAACTGCATCCAACCAATTAACTCGAAACATCACTAAACTAAACAGTGACGCCAGCGAAAATACACGAAGCTGTTCATCCCTGAAATTTATTTTCTTTTAAGTGGCACTCCTTTCGAACTCTACATGTTTCCAGAGACCTTTAAACCGGATCCAACAAAATAATCCGAGTCATCACTTAACTAAACAGGGACGCCAGTGAGAGTACACGACATACTTAATCCCTAAACCTTCTTTCCTTTTATGCAACAATTCTATCGGACTCTACATCTCTACATCCTTAAACCGGATCCAACTAAATAGATCGAATCATCACTTAATTTAACAGGGGCGCCGGCAAAAATACGCAAAACCATTTATTCTCTTTTCATGCAATAATTCTTTCGGACTCCACATGTTTCCCGAGACCTTTAATCGGATTCAACTAAATAATCCGAATTATCACTTAACTAAATAGGGAGGCCGGCGAAAATACGCGAAACCCTTTGTCCCTGAACCTTTTCTCCTTTCAAGGGATATTCCTGTCGGACTCTAAATGTATCCCTAATCCTTGAAACTGGATCTAACTAAATAACCCGAAGGATCACTCAACTAAACGAAAATACATAAAACCCTTATCCCTGAACTTATTACCTCTGAAGTGACATTTCTGTCGGACTCTACATGTTTCCCGAGATCTTTAAGTTGGATCCAACTAAATAACCCGAATCATCACTTAACTAAACAGGGCCGCATGTGAAAATACACACAACTCTTCATTCTTGAACCTTCTCTCCTTTTAAGGGACAATTCTGTAGGACTCTACATGATTCCCGAGATCTTTCAAGCGGATCCAACAAAATAACCCGAATCATGACTTGCCTAAACAGGGACGCAAGTTAAAGTACGCGAAACACTTCATCCCTAAACCTTCTTTCTTTTTATGCAACAATTCTGTCGTACTCTACATCTCTATATCTTCAACCGGATCCAACTGAATAGCCAAAATTATCACTTAACTAATCAGGGACGCCAGTGAAAATATACGAAACCCTTCATCCTTGAACCTTCTCTCCTTTCAAGGGATATTCCAGTCGGACTCTAAATATTTCCCGAGATCTTTAAACTGGATCCAATTAAATAACCCGCAACATCACTTAACAAAACAGGTACGCCAGCGAAAATACACAAAACCGTTCATCCCTAAATTTTCTTTCCATCATGCAAAAATTCTATAGGACTCTACCACATGTTTCCCTAGATCTTTAAACCGGATCCAACTAAATAATCCGAATTATCACTTAACTAAACCGGGACGCTAGCGAAAATACACAAAACCCTTCAGCGATAAACTTTCTTTCCTTTCGTGTAACAATTTTGTCGGACTCTACATGTTTCCCGATATCTTTAACCGGATGCAACTAAATAACCCGAATTATTATAACTTAATAGGAGCACCAGCGAAAACACACATAACGCTTCATCCTTGAACCTACTCTTCTTTCAAGTGTCATTCCTGTCGGACTCCACGTTTTCCGAGAGCTTTAAACCGGATCCAACTAAATAACCCGGATCATCACGTAACTAAACACGAACGCAAGCGAATATACACGAAACCCTTCATCCTTGAACCATCTCACCTTTCAAGTAACATCTCTGTCGGACTGTACATCTTTCCCGAGACATTTCGACCGAATCCAACTAAAACGTCCGAATCCCTTAACTAATCGAGGCCGCCTACGAAAATACGCGAGACGCCTCATGTCCGATGACCTTCTCACCTTTTCCATGACTTCTATGTCGGACTCTACATCTTTCACGAGACTTTTCTACCGAATCCAACTAAAACGCCCGGATCCTTTAAATAATTGAGTCCGCCTACGAAAATAAGCGAACGCATCATTTCCAATAACCTCCTCACCTTATCTATGACATCTATGTCGGACTCATCTTTTCCGAAACTTTTAGACCCAATCCAACTAAAACGTCCGAATCCCTTAACTGACCGAGGCCGCCTACGAAAATACGCGAGACGCCTCATGTCCGATGACCTTCTCACCTTTTCCATGACTTCTATGTCGGACTCTACATCTTTCACGAGACTTTTCTACCGAATCCAACTAAAACGCCCGGATCCTTTAAATAATTGAGTCCGCCTACGAAAATAAGCGAACGCATCATTTCCAATAACCTCCTCACCTTATCTATGACATCTATGTCGGACTCATCTTTTCCGAAACTTTTAGACCCAATCCAACTAAAACGTCCGAATCCCTTAACTGACCGAGGCCGCCTACGAAAATACGCTAAACGCCTCTTTCTCGATGACCTTCTCACTTTTTAAGTAGCATCTCTGTTAAACTCTACATCTCTGTTAAACTCTACATCTTTCCCGAGACACTTCGACCGAATCCAGCTAAATTACCCGAATCTCTTAACTACTCGAAAATGCCTACGCAAATACGCGAAACGCCTCATTTCTGATGACACTCACTTTTCAAGTAACATCTCTGTTGAACTCTACATCTTTCCCGAGACTCTTCCACCGAATCCAATTATATTACCCGAATCCCTTAACTAATCGAAGACTTCTACGAAAATACTCGAAACGCTTCTTTCCTGATGACCTTCCCTCTTTTCAAGTAGCATCTCTGTTGAACTCTACATCTTTCCCGAAACGCTTCCACCGAATCCAACTAAATTACCCGAATCCCTTAACTAATCGAAGATGCTTACGAAAATACGCGAAACGCCTCATTTCTCATTACCTTATTACTCTTCACGAGGCATCTCTGTAGACCTCTACTTCTTTCCCGAGATTCTTATACCGGTTCCATCTAATTTACCCAAATCACTTAACTAATGGAAGACGACCCTCTTACTTTTCAGGTAGCATCTCTCGGACTCTACATCTTTACCGAGACTTCCATCGAATTACCTGAATCCCTTCACTAATCGAAGACTAATACGAAAATACGCGAAACGCCTCATTTCTAATTACCTTCCCACTTTTCAGGTAGCATCTCTGTCAGATTCTACATCTTTCCTTACACCGAATCCAACTACATTACCCGAATCTCTTAAGTAATCGAAGACTAATACGAAAATACACGAAACGCTTTCCTGATGACCTTTCCATTATTCAAGTAGCATCTCGGTTGAACTCTCCATCTTTCCCTAGACTCTTCCACCGAATTCAAATAAATTACCTTAATCCCTTAACTAATCGAAGACTAATACGAAAATACACGAAATGCCTCATTTCTCATTACCTTCCCACTTTTCAAGTAACATCTCTATCATACTCTACATGTTTCCCGAGACTCTTCCACCGAATCCAATTAAATTACCCGAATCCCTTAACTAATCGAAGATGACTATAAAAATACGCGAAACGCTTCATTTCCAATGACCCTCTCACTTTTTATGTAGCATCTCTGTCGGACTCTACATCTTTCCCGAGATTCTTCCACCGAATCCAACTAAATTACCCTTAACTATTCCAAGATGCTTACGAAAATACGCGAAACGCCTCTTTCCTAATGCCCTTCCCACTTTTTAAGTAGCATCTCTGTAGGACTCTACTTCTTTCCCGAGACTCTTGGACTGGATCCAACTAAATTACCCGAATCCCTTCACTAATCGAAGACTAATACGAAAATACGAGAAACGCCTCTTTCCTGATGACCTTCCCTCTATTCAAGTAGCATCTCTGTTGAACTCTACATCTTTTCCCAGACTCTTCCATCGAATTCAACTAAATTACCCTAATCCCTTAACTAATCGAAGACTAATACGAAAATACGCGAAATGCCTCATTTCTCATTACCCTCCCACTTTTGAAGTAACATCTCTATCATACTCTAGATCTTTCCCGAGACTTCCACCGAATCCAACTAAATTACCCGAATCCCTTAACTAATCGAAGATGCCTACAAAAATACGCAAAACGCCTCATTTCCGGATGACCCCCTCACTTTTCAAATAGCATCTCTGTCGGACTCTACACCTTTCCCGGGACTCTTAGACCTAATCCAATTAAATTACCCGGATCCCTTAACTAATCGGAGACTCCCACGAAAATACACGAAACGCCCCTTTCCGGATGCCCTCTCACTTTTTAAGTGTCATCTCTGTCGGACTCTACATCTATCCCGAGACTCTTAGACCGAATCCAACTAAATTGACCTAATTCCATAACTAATCGAAGATGCCTACGAAAATACGCGAGACGCCTCTTTCCTGATGCCCTCTCACTTTTTAAGTAGCATCTCTGTCGGACTCTACATCTTTCCCGAGACTCTTCGACCGAATCCATATAAATTTCCCGAATCCCGTAACTAATCGAAGACGCCCACGAATTTACGCGAATCACCTCTTTCCTGATGCCCTCTCACTATTTAAGTAGCATCTCTGTCGGACTCTACTTCTTTCCCGAGACTCTTCGACCGAACCCAACTAAATTGCCCGAATCCCATAACTAATCGGAGACTCCTACGAAAATACGCGAGACGCCTCTTTCCTGATGCCTTCTCACTTTTTAAGTAGCAGTCGGACTCTACATCTATCCCGATACTCTTCACCGAATCCAACTAAATTACACGGATCCCTCAACTAATCGGAGACTCCTACGAAAATACACGAAACGCCCCTTTCCTGAAGCCCTCTCACTTTTTAAGTAGCATCTCTGTCGGACTCTACATCTATCCCGAGATTCTTCCACCGAATCCAACTAAATTGCCCGAATCCCATAACTAATCGAAGATGCCTATGAAAATAAGCGAGACGCCTCTTTCTTGATGCCCTCTCACTTTTTAAGTAGCATCTCTGTCGGACTCTACATCTTTCCCGAGATTCTTCCACCGAATCCAACTAAATTGCCCAAATCCCATAACTAATCGAAGATGCCTACGAAAATAAGCGTGACGCCTCTTTCCTGATGCCCTCTCACTTTTTAAGTAGCATCTCTGTCGGATTCTACATCTTTCGCGAGACTCTCCGACCGAATCCAACTAAATTGCCAGAATCACTTAACTAATAGAAAACGCCTACGAAAATATGCGAGACGCCTCTTTTCTGATAACCCTCTCACTCTTCAAGTAGCATCTCTGTCGGACTCTGCAGCTTTCCCGAGACTCTTAGACCGAATCAAACTAAATTACACGGATCCCTCAACTAATCGGAGACTCCTACGAAAATACCCGAAACGCCTCTTTCCTGATGCCCTCACTTTTTAAGTAGCATCTCTGTCGCACTCTACATCTTTCCCGAGATTCTTCCACCGAATCCAACTAAATTGCCCGAATCCCATAACTAATCGAAGATGCCTACGAAAATAAGCGAGACGCCTCTTTCCTGATGCCCTCTCACTTTTTAAGTAGCATCTCTGTCGGACTCTACATCTATCCCGAGACTCTTAGACCGAATCCAACTAAATTGACCGAATTCCATAACTCATCGAAGATGCCTACGAAAATTCGCGAGACGCCTCTTTCCTGATGCCCTCTCACTTTTTAAGTAGCATCTCTGTCGGACTCTACATCTTTCCCGAGACTCTTCGACCGAATCCATATAAATTTCCCGAATCCCTTAACTAATCGAAGACGCCCACGAATTTACGCGAATCACCTCTTTCCTGATGCCCTCTCACTATTTAAGTAGCATCTCTGTCGGACTCTACTTCTTTCCCGAACACGAAACGCCCCTTTCCTGAAGCCCTCTCACTTTTTAAGTAGCATCTCTGTCGGACTCTACATCTTTCCCGAGACTCTTCGACCGAATCCATATAAATTTCCCGAATCCCTTAACTAATCGAAGACGCCCACGAATTTACGCGAATCACCTCTTTCTTGATGCCCTCTCACTATTTAAGTAGCGTCTCTGTCGGACTCTACTTCTTTCCCGAGACTCTTCCACCGAATCCAACTAAATTACCCTTAACTATTCCAAGATGCTTACGAAAATACGCGAAACGCCTCTTTCCTAATGCCCTTCCCACTTTTTAAGTAGCATCTCTGTAGGACTCTACTTCTTTCCCGAGACTCTTGGACTGGATCCAACTAAATTACCCGAATCCCTTCACTAATCGAAGACTAATACGAAAATACGAGAAACGCCTCTTTCCTGATGACCTTCCCTCTATTCAAGTAGCATCTCTGTTGAACTCTACATCTTTTCCCAGACTCTTCCATCGAATTCAACTAAATTACCCTAATCCCTTAACTAATCGAAGACTAATACGAAAATACGCGAAATGCCTCATTTCTCATTACCTTCCCACTTTTGAAGTAACATCTCTATCATACTCTAGATCTTTCCCGAGACTTCCACCGAATCCAACTAAATTACCCGAATCCCTTAACTAATCGAAGATGCCTACAAAAATACGCAAAACGCCTCATTTCCGGATGACCCCCTCACTTTTCAAATAGCATCTCTGTCGGACTCTACACCTTTCCCGGGACTCTTAGACCTAATCCAATTAAATTACCCGGATCCCTTAACTAATCGGAGACTCAAACGAAAATACACGAAACGCCCCTTTCCGGATGCCCTCTCACTTTTTAAGTGTCATCTCTGTCGGACTCTACATCTATCCCGAGACTCTTAGACCGAATCCAACTAAATTGACCTAATTCCATAACTAATCGAAGATGCCTACGAAAATACGCGAGACGCCTCTTTCCTGATGCCCTATCACTTTTTAAGTAGCATCTCTGTCGGACTCTACATCTTTCCCGAGACTCTTCGACCGAATCCATATAAAATTCCCGAATCCCGTAACTAATCGAAGACGCCCACGAATTTACGCGAATCACCTCTTTCCTGATGCCCTCTCACTATTTAAGTAGCATCTCTGTCGGACTCTACTTCTTTCCCGAGACTCTTCGACCGAATCCAACTAAATTGCCCGAATCCCATAACTAATCGGAGACTCCTACACGCGAGACGCCTCTTTCCTGATGCCTTCTCATTTTTTAAGTAGCAGTCGGACTCTACATCTATCCCGATACTCTTCCACCGAATCCAACTAAATTACACGGATCCCTCAACTAATCGGAGACTCCTACGAAAATACACGAAACGCCCCTTTCCTGAAGCCCTCTCACTTTTTAAGTAGCATCTCTGTCGGACTCTACATCTATCCCGAGATTCTTCCACCGAATCCAACTAAATTGCCCGAATCCCATAACTAATCGAAGATGCCTACGAAAATAAGCGAGACGCCTCTTTCTTGATGCCCTCTCACTTTTTAAGTAGCATCTCTGTCGGACTCTACATCTTTCCCGAGATTCTTCCACCGAATCCAACTAAATTGCCGGAATCCCATAACTAATCGAAGATGCCTACGAAAATAAGCGAGACGCCTCTTTCTTGATGCCCTCTCACTTTTTAAGTAGCATCTCTGTCGGACTCTACATCTTTCCCGAGATTCTTCCACGGAATCCAACTAAATTGCCCGAATCCCATAACTAATCGAAGATGCCTACGAAAATAAGCGTGACGCCTCTTTCCTGATGCCCTCTCACTTTTTAAGTAGCATCTCTGTCGGATTCTACATCTTTCCCGAGACTCTCCGACCGAATCCAACTAAATTGCCCGAATCACTTAACTAATAGAAAACGCCTACGAAAATATGCGAGACGCCTCTTTTCTGATAACCCTCTCACTCTTCAAGTAGCATCTCTGTCGGACTCTGCAGCTTTCCCGAGACTCTTAGACCGAATCAAACTAAATTACACGGATCCCTCAACTAATCGGAGACTCCTACGAAAATACCCGAAACGCCTCTTTCCTGATGCCCTCACTTTTTAAGTAGCATCTCTGTCGCACTCTACATCTTTCCCGAGATTCTTCCACCGAATCCAACTAAATTGCCGGAATCCCATAACTAATCGAAGATGCCTACGAAAATAAGCGAGACGCCTCTTTCCTGATGCCCTCTCACTTTTTAAGTAGCATCTCTGTCGGACTCTACATCTATCCCGAGACTCTTAGACCGAATCCAACTAAATTGACCGAATTCCATAACTCATCGAAGATGCCTACGAAAATTCGCGAGACGCCTCTTTCCTGATGCCCTCTCACTTTTTAAGTAGCATCTCTGTCGGACTCTACATCTTTCCCGAGACTCTTCGACCGAATCCATATAAATTTCCCGAATCCCTTAACTAATCGAAGACGCCCACGAATTTACGCGAATCACCTCTTTCCTGATGCCCTCTCACTATTTAAGTAGCATCTCTGTCGGACTCTACTTCTTTCCCGAACACGAAACGCCCCTTTCCTGAAGCCCTCTCACTTTTTAAGTAGCATCTCTGTCGGACTCTACATCTTTCCCGAGACTCTTCGACCGAATCCATATAAATTTCCCGAATCCCTTAACTAATCGAAGACGCCCACGAATTTACGCGAATCACCTCTTTCTTGATGTCCTCTCACTATTTAAGTAGCATCTCTGTCGGACTCTACTTCTTTCCCGAGACTCTTCGACCGAATCTAACTAAATTACCCGGATCCCTTAACTAATCGGAGACTCCTACGAAAATACACGAAACGCCCCTTTCCTGAAGCCCTCTCACTTTTTAAGTAGCATCTCTCTCGGACTCTACATCTTTCCCGAGACTCTTCGACCAAATCCAACTAAATTACCCGGATCCCTTAAGTAATCGAAGATGCCTACGAAAATAAGCGAGACTCCTCTTTCCTGATGCCCTCTCACTTTTTAAGTAGCATCTCTGTCGGACTCTACATCTTCCCGAGATTCTTCCACCGAATCCAACTAAATTGCCCGAATCCCATAACTAATCGAAGATGCCTACGAAAATAAGCGAGACGCCTCTTTCCTGATGCCCTCTCACTTTTTAAGTAGCATTTCTGTCGGATTCTACATCTTTCCCGAGACTCTCCGACCGAATCCAACTAAATTGCCCGAATCACTTAACTAATCGAAAACGCCTACGAAAATATGCGAGACGCCTCTTTTCTGATAACCCTTTCACTCTTCAAGTAGCATCTCTGTCGGACTCTGCAGCTTTCCCGAGACTCTTAGACCGAATCCAACTAAATTACACGGATCCCTCAACTAATCGGAGACTCCTACGAAAATACACGAAACGCCTCTTTCCTGATGCCCTCTCACTTTTTAAGTAGCATCTCTGTCGGACTCTACATCTTTCCCGAGACTCTTCGACCGAATCCATATAAATTTCCCGAATCCCGTAACTAATCGAAGACGCCCACGAATTTACGCGAATCACCTCTTTCCTGATGCCCTCTCACTATTTAAGTAGCATCTCTGTCGGACTCTACTTCTTTCCCGAGACTCTTCGACGGAATCCAACTAAATTGCCCGAATCCCATAACTAATCGGAGACTCCTACGAAAATACGCGAGACGCCTCTTTCCTGATGCCTTCTCACTTTTTAAGTAGCAGTCGGACTCTACATCTATCCCGATACTCTTCACCGAATCCAACTAAATTACACGGATCCCTCAACTAATCGGAGACTCCTACGAAAATACACGAAACGCCCCTTTCCTGAAGCCCTCTCACTTTTTAAGTAGCATCTCTGTCGGACTCTACATCTATCCCGAGATTCTTCCACCGAATCCAACTAAATTGCCCGAATCCCATAACTAATCGAAGATGCCTATGAAAATAAGCGAGACGCCTCTTTCTTGATGCCCTCTCACTTTTTAAGTAGCATCTCTGTCGGACTCTACATCTTTCCCGAGATTCTTCCACCGAATCCAACTAAATTGCCCAAATCCCATAACTAATCGAAGATGCCTACGAAAATAAGCGTGACGCCTCTTTCCTGATGCCCTCTCACTTTTTAAGTAGCATCTCTGTCGGATTCTACATCTTTCCCGAGACTCTCCGACCGAATCCAACTAAATTGCCCGAATCACTTAACTAATAGAAAACGCCTACGAAAATATGCGAGACGCCTCTTTTCTGATAACCCTCTCACTCTTCAAGTAGCATCTCTGTCGGACTCTGCAGCTTTCCCGAGACTCTTAGACCGAATCAAACTAAATTACACGGATCCCTCAACTAATCGGAGACTCCTACGATAATACCCGAAACGCCTCTTTCCTGATGCCCTCACTTTTTAAGTAGCATCTCTGTCGCACTCTACATCTTTCCCGAGATTCTTCCACCGAATCCAACTAAATTGCCCGAATCCCATAACTAATCGAAGATGCCTACGAAAATAAGCGAGACGCCTCTTTCCTGATGCCCTCTCACTTTTTAAGTAGCATCTCTGTCGGACTCTACATCTATCCCGAGACTCTTAGACCGAATCCAACTAAATTGACCGAATTCCATAACTCATCGATGATGCCTACGAAAATTCGCGAGACGCCTCTTTCCTGATGCCCTCTCACTTTTTAAGTAGCATCTCTGTCGGACTCTACATCTTTCCCGAGACTCTTCGACCGAATCCATATAAATTTCCCGAATCCCTTAACTAATCGAAGACGCCCACGAATTTACGCGAATCACCTCTTTCCTGATGCCCTCTCACTATTTAAGTAGCATCTCTGTCGGACTCTACTTCTTTCCCGAACACGAAACGCCCCTTTCCTGAAGCCCTCTCACTTTTTAAGTAGCATCTCTGTCGGACTCTACATCTTTCCCGAGACTCTTCGACCGAATCCATATAAATTTCCCGAATCCCTTAACTAATCGAAGACGCCCACGAATTTACGCGAATCACCTCTTTCTTGATGCCCTCTCACTATTTAAGTAGCATCTCTGTCGGACTCTACTTCTTTCCCGAGACTCTTCCACCGAATCCAACTAAATTACCCTTAACTATTCCAAGATGCTTACGAAAATACGCGAAACGCCTCTTTCCTAATGCCCTTCCCACTTTTTAAGTAGCATCTCTGTAGGACTCTACTTCTTTCCCGAGACTCTTGGGCTGGATCCAACTAAATTACCCGAATCCCTTCACTAATCGAAGACTAATACGAAAATACGAGAAACGCCTCTTTCCTGATGACCTTCCCTCTATTCAAGTAGCATCTCTGTTGAACTCTACATCTTTTCCCAGACTCTTCCATCGAATTCAACTAAATTACCCTAATCCCTTAACTAATCGAAGACTAATACGAAAATACGCGAAATGCCTCATTTCTCATTACCTTCCCACTTTTGAAGTAACATCTCTATCATACTCTAGATCTTTCCCGAGACTTCCACCGAATCCAACTAAATTACCCGAATCCCTTAACTAATCGAAGATGCCTACAAAAATACGCAAAACGCCTCATTTCCGGATGACCCCCTCACTTTTCAAATAGCATCTCTGTCGGACTCTACACCTTTCCCGGGACTCTTAGACCTAATCCAATTAAATTACCCGGATCCCTTAACTAATCGGAGACTCAAACGAAAATACACGAAACGCCCCTTTCCGGATGCCCTCTCACTTTTTAAGTGTCATCTCTGTCGGACTCTACATCTATCCCGAGACTCTTAGACCGAATCCAACTAAATTGACCTAATTCCATAACTAATCGAAGATGCCTACGAAAATACGCGAGACGCCTCTTTCCTGATGCCCTCTCACTTTTTAAGTAGCATCTCTGTCGGACTCTACATCTTTCCCGAGACTCTTCGACCGAATCCATATAAATTTCCCGAATCCCGTAACTAATCGAAGACGCCCACGAATTTACGCGAATCACCTCTTTCCTGATGCCCTCTCACTATTTAAGTAGCATCTCTGTCGGACTCTACTTCTTTCCCGAGACTCTTCGACCGAATCCAACTAAATTGCCCGAATCCCATAACTAATCGGAGACTCCTACGAAAATACGCGAGACGCCTCTTTCCTGATGCCTTCTCACTTTTTAAGTACAGTCGGACTCTACATCTATCCCGATACTCTTCCACCGAATCCAACTAAATTACACGGATCCCTCAACTAATCGGAGACTCCTACGAAAATACACGAAACGCCCCTTTCCTGAAGCCCTCTCACTTTTTAAGTAGCATCTCTGTCGGACTCTACATCTATCCCGAGATTCTTCCACCGAGTCCAACTAAATTGCCCGAATCCCATAACTAATCGAAGATGCCTACGAAAATAAGTGAGACGCCTCTTTCTTGATGCCCTCTCACTTTTTAAGTAGCATCTCTGTCGGACTCTACATCTTTCCCGAGATTCTTCCACCGAATCCAACTAAATTGCCCGAATCCCATAACTAATCGAAGATGCCTACGAAAATAAGCGTGACGCCTCTTTCCTGATGCCCTCTCACTTTTTAAGTAGCATCTCTGTCGGATTCTACATCTTTCCCGAGACTCTCCGACCGAATCCAACTAAATTGCCCGAATCACTTAACTAATAGAAAACGCCTACGAAAATATGCGAGACGCCTCTTTTCTGATAACCCTCTCACTCTTCAAGTAGCATCTCTGTCGGACTCTGCAGCTTTCCCGAGACTCTTAGACCGAATCAAACTAAATTACACGGATCCCTCAACTAATCGGAGACTCCTACGAAAATACCCGAAACGCCTCTTTCCTGATGCCCTCACTTTTTAAGTAGCATCTCTGTCGCACTCTACATCTTTCCCGAGATTCTTCCACCGAATCCAACTAAATTGCCGGAATCCCATAACTAATCGAAGATGCCTACGAAAATAAGCGAGACGCCTCTTTCCTGATGCCCTCTCACTTTTTAAGTAGCATCTCTGTCGGACTCTACATCTATCCCGAGACTCTTAGACCGAATCCAACTAAATTGACCGAATTCCATAACTCATCGAAGATGCCTACGAAAATTCGCGAGACGCCTCTTTCCTGATGCCCTCTCACTTTTTAAGTAGCATCTCTGTCGGACTCTACATCTTTCCCGAGACTCTTCGACCGAATCCATATAAATTTCCCGAATCCCTTAACTAATCGAAGACGCCCACGAATTTACGCGAATCACCTCTTTCCTGATGCCCTCTCACTATTTAAGTAGCATCTCTGTCGGACTCTACTTCTTTCCCGAACACGAAACGCCCCTTTCCTGAAGCCCTCTCACTTTTTAAGTAGCATCTCTGTCGGACTCTACATCTTTCCCGAGACTCTTCGACCGAATCCATATAAATTTCCCGAATCCCTTAACTAATCGAAGACGCCCACGAATTTACGCGAATCACCTCTTTCTTGATGTCCTCTCACTATTTAAGTAGCATCTCTGTCGGACTCTACTTCTTTCCCGAGACTCTTCGACCGAATCTAACTAAATTACCCGGATCCCTTAACTAATCGGAGACTCCTACGAAAATACACGAAACGCCCCTTTCCTGAAGCCCTCTCACTTTTTAAGTAGCATCTCTCTCGGACTCTACATCTTTCCCGAGACTCTTCGACCGAATCCAACTAAATTACCCGGATCCCTTAAGTAATCGAAGATGCCTACGAAAATAAGCGAGACTCCTCTTTCCTGATGCCCTCTCACTTTTTAAGTAGCATCTCTGTCGGACTCTACATCTTCCCGAGATTCTTCCACCGAATCCAACTAAATTGCCCGAATCCCATAACTAATCGAAGATGCCTACGAAAATAAGCGAGACGCCTCTTTCCTGATGCCCTCTCACTTTTTAAGTAGCATTTCTGTCGGATTCTACATCTTTCCCGAGACTCTCCGACCGAATCCAACTAAATTGCCCGAATCACTTAACTAATCGAAAACGCCTACGAAAATATGCGAGACGCCTCTTTTCTGATAACCCTTTCACTTTTAGCATCTCTGTCGGACTCTGCAGCTTTCCCGAGACTCTTAGACCGAATCCAACTAAATTACACGGATCCCTCAACTAATCGGAGACTCCTACGAAAATACACGAAACGCCTCTTTCCTTATGCCCTCACTTTTTAAGTAGCATCTCTGTCGGACTCTACATCTTTCTCGAGATTCTTCCACCGAATCCAACTAAATTGCCCGAATCCCATAACTAATCGAAGATGCCTACGAAAATAAGCGAGACGCCTCTTTCCTGATGCCCTCTCACTTTTTAAGTAGCATCTCTGTCGGACTCTACATCTATCCCGAGACTCTTAGACCGAATCCCATACCTAATCGAAGATGCCTACGAAAATACGCGAGACGCCTCTTTCCTGATGCCCTCTCACTATTTAAGTAGCATCTCTGTCGGACTCTACTTCTTTCCCGAGAATCTTCGACCGAATCCAACTAAATTACCCGGATCCCTTAACTAATCGGAGACTCCTACGAAAATGCACGAAACGCCCCTTTCCTGAAGCCCTCTCACTTTTTAAGTAGCATCTCTGTCGGACTCTACATCTTTCCCGAGACTTTTCGACCAACTCCATATAAATATCCCGAATCCCTTAACTAATCGAAGACGCCCACGAATTTACGCGAATCACCTCTTTCTTGATGGCCTCTCACTATTTAAGTAGCATCTTTGTCGGACCCTACTTCTTTCCCGAGACTGTTCGAACGTATCCAACTAAATTACCCGGATCCCTTAACTAATCGGAGATTCCTACGAAAATACATGAAACGCCCCTTGCCTGAAGCCCTCTCTAAGTGGCATCTCTGTCGGACTCTACATCTATCCCGATATTCTTCCACCGAATAAACTCCAATATGTTTAGGTTCCTCAATGCACAGACCATCGTATTTTCAATATTCCACAATTAATTTTTTGTAGTGTAAAATACCCTATTAAATTATTGTCGCTTTTCCAAATTTCAAACATTGTTTGCATCCAATTACCTGTCAAATAACGTTTCACTATGAGCGTATAGTCCTTATAAAGTTTTGAAGCACAAAATTTACTTTGTACACTTAATACAATTAAATGTCAAAGTGAAGGAAGGGCGCTATCGAGAAACTGAAAATTGTTTCGGGGTCCTGAAGTCACCCCTAGTCCGAAACTGTAATCGGTTCCGTTCTAGGACCGATATTGAGAAATCATTAAATTTCGCTGGATCGACTATAAGGTGTAATCTATCGAACGCACTATGGATTTTTTGGAGAATTTTGCGAAAACACAAAAATTTTAAACCTTATTTCCAAACAAAAACAGGCCGCTGGGCCGCCATTCTGGCAAGAAATCCAAGCTCGAAAGTCCAACTTGAAAGTACATCGTGAAATGTGCGGTCCAGCTGCGATTTTGTGGTCAGCAGATCCGAACTATAAAGTGACATTTGTGACGTTAACGAAAAATTTTAAAGTATTGGCAAGTTCTGCGCGCGCATGCAATTTGGAGGGTTCTGCGTGCGCATCCGACCTGTTTAATTTCACAAATTTTACAAAACTCTTCTACATGGGGGTATTTTAAATACTCAAAGGATCACAAATACTCGAAGGATCCCAACGAAATATAGCCGTTGGGATTTTCCCTATGCCACAAAACTCAGCGTTAAATTCGCTACAGTATTGGGCTAGATTAAGAGATTTATATTTTATATTATTTTTAACAAATGTGGCTACCCCACCTCTTTTGTTAGGGTTTCTGCAAAAATAATTGCCTAAGGTGTATGAATTTAAATTAATAAGATTTACATTACTTTCGTAAAGGAAATGCTCGGAGATATATATTACTGAAAAATTTTTATTTTCAATAAATAACGATAACTCATCTATTTTATTTGTAATACCTTGTATGTTTAGATGAAAAATACTCACAGTGTCAAGTTGACAATCATCCAAATATATTTTTTCTTCTAGTTCTCCGCTTGTACCAAGGCTACATCTTGAAAATTTGATTTTTTGGGGAAGGTAAACCGTCGTACTGCAGCACCCGCAGGCCATAGGTCGGGATTGTATACTTCCTTATAGCGTTCTATGGGAAAAGCTATTTTAAAGGACGAGCTCGTCTCTGTTCTATTCCATTCTTCACAATGGAAACATATTGTTGGTGCCGTTTCACTGAGGACCTTCGATAGGTCATCGCAGGTTACTTCTGGACCACATCGATATACATGGAGGTAACCCATTTTTGGCACCGTCTTTACTGCCGTTATGGTATTTTTTCCGCTGCCTATAATAGGTTTAAAGCGATTTCTAGTAGTTTTGTTTGTTATTGTTTTTTGTTGGGCATTCCGTTTTATCGATTGTTTGGGGATTCCATTGTTCGTGTTCGTTTTTGTCGGATTAGTTTTTAAAGCATTAGAGTAAAGTTTTTGTTGTGTATCTCTTTTTTCACCATTCGGATTTATCTCAGGGCTTGTATTTACCTTAATATGTTGTTCTCTTATTTTACTGGTAGATGGCACTGGGTTGTCTTTGTCATTAATAATGTTACACACATTTGTTTGTTGCTTTAATAACAATATCAGATCCTCTTGCTCCTGTGTTCTTTTTTCCAAATGAAATGTTAGTTTTTTTAATATATCTATTTCGCACTGAATTCTTTTACATGTTTCATTTTTACACGGCGAGGCGTCATGGTTGTCTTGTAGAACATCATTGTTTAATTTGTTTACTACATCCACTTTGTTTAAACATAGATTAGTCACAAAATTTACAAGCACTTCACTATTTGCACTAGTAGGTAACTTTTGTTTTACTAGTATGTCAATTAATTCGTCCTTTTTTAACTTGTTTAATTCTTTGGTCAGCAACACTATATCTTGTGTGTGCGCCATGCCTCACAGGATAATGGAGTGCTCGAAATAGAGCAAGTGTTTTAAAGACCACTTATCCACGAATACTTTACGCTATTTTTTTTTATTGGTACACTTTGAAATCATAAATAATTACTACAAAAAATGGAAATAAGAACTAATAATATAAAATACCTTTAGTTGTCATCGAAATGAGAAAAACAAAAATTAATTTGCAATCTGTCATATAAGATTAATTGTTGTCATCACAGTTAAAGCTTTTGAAACATTTGTCAGTAATATTTTATTTGACGTTACAAGGTACTTCTGTCAGATCAATAATTAAAAAGTTGACATTTACACTTCACGTTTCTCGGGTTATTGAAGTTGCCATGGTAACTTTAAAACACCCGCGATTTTTATAGTTGGATTTAAACACTCTGAGGCGTACTTTAAATAAGCAAAATAGAGTACCAATAAAAAAAAATAATAACATGACTGCCGGTACCACGTGATTTAGACAACTAATCAAAAATTGGTTACTCTGTTGTCGCCACTGTTTCTATAACTCATGCTTCATAATATGCAACATGAAAGTAATTTTTAACCCCTAATCCAGTCAATGAATGTTCAAAAGTGGGGTGTAAAGCACATGGAATATGCGAGACTTTTTGACTTCAGGACTTTATTAGGAATAGTTACTAGGTAAACATACTAAAAGTCCCCGCCCCTGGGAGGTGAGCTTACGGAGGGAGGGGAGGGGGAAAGTCCCATTTTTGGGTTTTTCGATTATATCTCGTTATGTTCTAAATAAAAATGGAAGCTAATTAAATTTCCTATAAAATTGTTTCCATACATATTTGTCGAATATCCAACGGTTTTCAAGATATTAAAAATCGATATTTTTTGGAAAAATCATTTTTACCTAACTCTTTTTGTCAAGCATTTGCTTCTAGTGCATCCCCCGATCGTTTCTCAGAAAAATCGTCAGAAACGAAGTTGTAGGGCATTAAATTTCCTTCACTTGATGCACTTTTGCTACTTTATCTTCAACCAATCAAAAGTTATAGAATTTCTAACATGTACGCTCAATGGGCTCATTTACGAAATTTAATTCATATTTCGAAAGTACACCTTGAAATTAGTAAATATGCAAAATATTAGTTTTTTTTTCAACTGCTTCTCCTCAAAATAAATAATGAAAATGGAGCGCACGAAAACGCAGAGGCAATGTTGTGCCGTCACACCACTCCTTGCGGTCCGCCGCTCTCTTGTTCCCATATTTTCATACGGCAGTTACGCCACTCACGACGGACGTGGTGATTTTGTCATATCTTTTAAGTGTTCTGTATTCTGTATTTTGTTATTAACGTGGATAAAAAAAGGGGTTAATAAATATTATAGTAGGTACATTTTTTTTGCACTTCAACGGAAAGCGGTCAGGAATGATAATAAATGGCCTAAACTATCAGGATGATTGCATGGCCAGCTATATTCAGATGCGCATTCTTACAGTCCCATCCATATATTTTACAATGTCTTCTGCATGTAAAAAACAACTTATCCGACTAAGTTTCTCATATTGATATACATAATTATGAAACACGTAATAGAATAAGTATACCTATATCAACCTATATGTCGACTATCAGAGATTAACAAAAACAAAATTTGGGCTAAACTATTACGGCTCTATAATGTACAATCTCTTACCTCCAATCATGAAGGTTGTTACCAGTTGCAAAATTAAAAAATGTGATAAGAACTTATTTAATTGATAAGTGTTTTTACTCAATTGATGCTTATTTTAATAATAATTTCAATGATTAAGTGTGTGAAACTTTGTTTTCAATTTTAAAAATGTATAATGTACTGTAATATGTTATTTATGTCATATAATCTAATGTAATAAGTACCTACAAATTGTTTTCTCATCTTATTGACTTGTGTAAACTGTTTTGTAAAAACACCAATAAACAGAACGTAAACATAAAACACACCACAGAAATCATAGACTTACTTACTTACTTACTTACTATATGTACCTATAGTTCCAGAATGTAAAAGTACAGGGTGATCGTTTATATTTTTACACCCCTTAAAATTTGTAATTTTTGGCAAAAAGAAAAAAAGTGTAGAGACAAAGGTTTTAGTTATTTTGGAGCAGATTTTAAATACGATACCTATCAGAAAAACAAATGAGTATCGCTAAAAAAGTTATAAACTTGTGTGTTTGTATGGTAACACGCTGTATGTTGCTGAATAATAATATGAAAGAGCAACAAAATAGCTTTTCAAAAATATATATTTGTATATTTATCTTTTGCGGTTTTTGAACTAGGTATTTACTTTTTTATAATAATCATAGTGATTATATTGAATACTCGTTAATTGATTTTTCATTTATTTATTTCAATTGAAGTCTATATTTAGATATATTTATTACAATTAGAAAGAAGCAAGAGAATTATATCAATTTTATCGAAGGTATTCTCTGCCGCCAAATTGCTGTCTTAGCCTGACACTTGCTGTCCGAATCGAGATATAAGGTTCTTGTTGGAATATCGTCATTAGGTATATTTAAATGTCCACTCATAGAAAATGTTGGAATCAGCCATCATGTATCCATTTTCTAGAGGGTACATACATATTTTTATGTATAAAAATAACAGTCAGATTAGTTAAATAACGTAAAATAACACTACTCCCGCACAGTGTACCCGTATAACTCATAGCATATAGAGATTTGCGCGTGACGTGAATATCGCCGTGTCACGGCGAGAACGTGTAGCAGTAAGGTACCAAATCACGAAGATTTCGTGAGTGTGCGTGAGCCAAAAGCTTCCGTGCGTGAGCGTGCGTGAGGTAATATTTATCGTGTCGCGCTTCATCACGCACGGCGCCGAATCACGCACAATATCCCGTCCTTGATAGTATAATTAGTATAGATTTTTATTTTATTTATTATGTGGTGTGATGTAGAGACTGTGGCCAGGGCACAGGGCAGCAGGGCACCACGTGCCTGCGACTTACGGGGACGAATGAATCATGGGGTAAAGTTAACTAGCTTCGTGCGTGAGCGAGCGTGCATGAGTAAACTTTGAGAAAGCGTGAGCGTGCGTGAGTTTGCCTTAACTTATATCAATCGTGCGTGAGTGTGCGTGAGCTAAAGTTTTAAAGTCGTGAGAGTGAGTGAGCGCGAGTCAAAATCGACTCACGCGCCCATCTCTAGCATAGAACCAGTGGAGTCGAGTGGTGTGACGTCACAGTTGCTCGCTTTGCGCCGCCAGCCGTTTCAAATATGTTACGAACTCGAACTCAAATATTATGGTTAATATTAACACTAGCGGCCTAATTTTTTTACTACATACTTAAAGGGTTATAAATACTTACGGAAAATACAAGAATAAATTAAAAAGTAAATATCACCCATTCCGATGCTCCTCTAGAAATGAGTATGTTGACGCTACCATGATGATTTACATTTTAACAATAGAAATAAGGTAGTTGCAGTTGACACACAACACTGTTTTTTATTATTATAGCTTTTATTATATTATTACGAATCATATAATGCAAGTATTTACGTGGACTGATAGTAATTAAAAAATGAAAGCAGTGCAGACGTTGAATTTTGTATGTATCATGCATTAATTAAAGAAGGTCCAATAAACTTAATAATTGTATGTTTAGAGATGAAACATCAATGTGAGTATATCAAATTGGATATGTTTTTTGTTATTATGCTTGTATAAAACCTAATTAAAGTCATTTATAAACAATGCATATCAAGCAAAGAAAGAGAATTGTAAAAAAGATATCGGTGTACTATAAAAAAAAGGTTTATATCATTCGAAGCGCGCAGGTTTTGTGCATAAGTGATTAAATGTTCAGGACGGTAAATTTTTTTATTAATGACGATATGTGTGCCAAGAAATACATGATATCTAAGTTATAAATCGACTAATAATCAGATAACATGAATCTACAAAATAATTATAACAAAATGATATGTTGTCTAGATTATATCCCAGCAAACACCAATGATTGGCCCATTGTTAATAAACTGCATACATGCCTTTACTGCATCATTGGCAGAGTACTGGCAAGAAGTGCTAAATTAATGAATAAAGTGAAACACCGGCCAGCGCTCGGCCACGGAACACTTTGCCAATGATGGCTGTGCAGTGCTTTTTTTACACTTATTCTTTACACGACATGAATGAAAAGTACGATTGTTTTGCCATTACAATATATGCAGTGGGGACCATTGTTGGCACTGTATCGAATATTTAACATTTATGTGATGAGAAAGTGAATACTATCAATGGTTTGCCATTACAATATATGCAGTTGTGGCTACTGGAATTAGAGAGACCTCCACCCATGCTGTTCCCTAATACGGAAATAGCAAATATAATTAAGGCTGACATTTATTTACATTACACCATCGTAATTAATGAAAAACTGCTCATAATTTTATTAAGATACCATGGATGGTTTATCATTGATTACCATAAATTGAAATTTTAATGCTATTTTCTCTTTCAAGTAAATGTCAACCTCAGTTATATCTACAATTCCTGTATTTTGGGACAGTACGTGCAGGTGCAAGGCCTCTCAAACTCCGATAGTCACTATACTGCATATACATACCTACCTTTTTTTAACCAAAGGACTGTTGTGACAATAACGTGCAAAAGTTTTGGAAGATTTTTTTATCGTCAAATAAATACCAATAAATTTTAAACAGCAATGATTGGGCGCCTAAAGAGACACTACATACTATGGAACCCAACGGACCCTTAGCAGTAGTCTTATTGTTTTTTTTCTGTTTAATTGAGATAAATTAGCTAATTTGATTTGATAGTTGTACAGTATTTCAGTAGGGATAAGTAAATAAATAAAAATCCCCAAAACTTTTGCAACATACGTAATTTTCATACCTACCTTGAAACAGTGCTTGTTTTTCTGTAACGACTTGACAGCTGATCTGATCTATCATTCTATGCAGGCTACTTCTTATTAATGCTCATCACCACAAACGTAGGTAGTATTAATAAAGGATAAAGGATACATCTTTTAGTAAAAATTAATGGTTACCTATTATTATTTTTCTACAAGTTAGTTGGAGATCTGGATTTAGCTTAAAATAGTTCAACATACGATTTCAAAGAAACACCTATACTATTTCCATTTTCAAAACTGTATTATTCTTCTCAACTTTCATAAAAGAAAGAATAATTACAGTCAGTCTTCATAATAGAAAGTTATTTTTTCAAAACATTGACGGTTTTTTTATTTTCATAATTTGTTTTAATAGTATATTATTTTAATTCTTCAAGTGAAAGGTATAATGTACTTATTAAAATATTTTTCAAAAAGTCTATACAAACAAAATTGAAGAAAAGCATAAATATAGGTATTTAACATATAAACCTATTAGGTGATGACTAATGAATAACGCTAAATTGTCGGTATATTAAACTCATATAGGTACTGAAAGATAAAATATATATATTTTTTTTATTAACAACAGAAGTATAACTGCCAATAGACTTACTTATTATTAAATAAATAGTAATGAAACCATAAATTAATTCTAATTATCCATCTCGTCTTCTTAAATTAGTGGTCCTATTTGTACATCCTCCTTCGCGGTCCATGTTTTTATAATATCTTTAATTTTTTTTTTTTTGATGAATCTTTTCACAAAGGATTTATTCTTACGGAATCTAAAAAAAAAAAATTATGTGACAGTTAAGGTGGTGCATATAGGCTTCAAATCACAATGAAAGAAGGTCTATACCTTCACATAACACCCAACAGGCAACAATCCTTCTCTAATAGAACGCGAAAGACAAAAAAAATCAAGATTAACGTTAATATACCTAAGAATTTCTCAAAGAAAAGTATTACAAGGTATTATCTCAAAATAAAAACGTAAAAATATGGGCTTATTAGGTAAACATTCCTAATGTTTTATAAATAAACTAGTTAAACGAATGTTTTTTTTAATTGGGATGTTAAATATTATGACACAAAGAAATGAAGAATCCATATTATTTTTGTGTTTGATGAATTATCTTAATAAAATATAAGGCGACTTTTATATACCTACCTATATGCCATTTTTTTTTGAGTAGAAGATGACATCCTTCGACATGTAAAACTTTTCTTTTCAATTACATCTGCACTATTCCACAAAACACAAACGCACAATAAATGAGGAATTCAAACTGGAACTAAAATAACCACAAAACCTATATGATTTATATGAATATTATAAGAAATCAACCATAAATTATTTAAGCGTGCCTTCACCTTCTCGGTTCTCGTCTAGCTGTCAAATGTCAAAAGTTTCGCTGTTCTCATCGCGGGAATTTTAAAAGTAAGGTTACAACACGTTTTGTAAATTGTAATGCACTTATAATTCGCTTTTTTTGTATTAACAAAATATTACAATTACATTCGCAAGAATAGAATAATGGCCCATTGATACATTTACTGTATATTGGTTACTATGTATCCGGCCAACAATGAATTATTGATGGCAAATAACGATATAATAAACGATTTTTTACATCACTTAAAAAACGTTGGTTTGTCACAGACAAAAAAGTGCTTTAACTTGTTTAATGTACCAGCAACGTTAAAGTGATTCCAACTACCCAGTAACAGGAA
Organism: Rhagium mordax; assembly: GCA_963680705.1. NCBI lineage: Eukaryota > Metazoa > Arthropoda > Insecta > Coleoptera > Cerambycidae > Rhagium > Rhagium mordax. The sequence continues at coordinate 47,198,944 of OY796660.1, read as the reverse complement.
GGGCATATTTAACACACAAAACCATCAATTCACCATTACAACACGGAGGTTATAATGGTTAGACTGTACTCTATATTCACTTTCCAAGTATTGGCAAAAATTGCCATCACTCTACCAGCAATAACTGTAATGGCCCATTGTTTTGCCAGACATTTTGTGTTTGCTGGGATGTTGTTCTACCAATGTACTTAACTAAAGGATAGTAGCCAAATAATTTCCAGATTCAAGATTCCAACGTACTGCCTCGGAAATGATCCAGACGAATTCATTGTATACAGTTGATATTCTTCTCGTCTCAGAATTAGTATATTTTTAGTTGAAATTCCAATAAAATGAGTACCTAGTGCTTTCCTTCACTACTGTTCAATAAACCATAAATCGTGTCCAAAACGTCAAAAAAATATTCAATTGTCCAAAAATTCCAATATCCAATAAAATCCAAAATTATACAGTATGAGCCGTTGGTAAGCTTAATGCTTTTTATACCGTACCAAAATCGTCTACAATAATTATCAAAAATTAATTATCAAAGTTAATCTATAACCACGTGGTCTTGTAAAAGACAAGGAAATTGCTAGAACTTACCCAGAAAATCTGGACGATTAGTCTGCTAATAATCCGATATCAAATCGATTAATTAATTGATTAATTTTCTGTATTTAATCAACAAAAATGTGTGAAATTGTTTTATAATCCGGACTAGCCGAAAGTAACGAAGTACTTGATTTACAATTACTCACACAGCAAAACTAAATGGTTCAATAGCTTGATAATTATTTTAAAAAGAACGATTTTCGATTTTTCAAGGCGTTTTATAGTCACTTTTCGCAAAAAAAGTTTCTTAGCAACGTTACCAACTGAAATACTCCACATTCTTGGACCATATCTTTATATGATAATTTTGTTTTACAATCGTTGTTTTCAAATCTGTGCATGGCATACGTAAAAATAAAGTCATTTATAAGCATACGTATGTTCTAATTCTATGACAGTATTCTACTCCATGATTTATCTCAACCCAGTCTCAGCCCTGGAAGTTTCTAATGCAATTAAACTACTGAAAGACTCTAACTGTACTGATTTTTACGGGATGAATTCCAGATTACTTAAACAAACATTAGATATAGTTGTTCTACCATTAATGGACTTAATTAACTTGTGCATCAGTGAGGGGGTTTTTCCGGATGCTTTTAAAGTCACTAAAGTTTTGCCAATCTTTAAGAAGGGCGATACAGCTGACATGGACAACTATCGGCCCATATCCATCATCCCAATTTTTGCCAAGGTTTTTGAAATTATTTTGAAGGGTCGTCTGTTAAACTATTTTGAATCTAATAACTTGCTGAATTGTTATCAATTTGGTTTTCGAAGCAAGTGCTCTACTACACAAGCCGTTTTTAAAGTGGTAGAAAATATTATTGAGGGCCTTGAGCAGGGTAAGCATGTAGCGATTACACTGCTTGATCTGTCCAAGGCCTTCGACTGTGTGTCGCATGATATACTCGTGGAGAAGTTGAGTTTTTATGGTATAAGGGGTGTTCCTCTTGACCTCTTTCGTTCCTACTTAATTAACCGAGAGCAGTGTGTCAGCGTAAACTTTAGTTCATCTGAACTTAGGCCAATTAAACACGGAGTGCCCCAAGGCTCGGTCTTGGGTCCACTCCTGTTTATTATCTATGTTAATGATCTTTTCCACCATTTTTTGCCTCAGAAGTGTATAGCTTATGCTGATGACACTTCCCTGTTAAATTCTGATAAAGATCTCGAAAATCTGCTACAACTAACTACTCTAAGTAGTAACAATGCGAACAATTGGTTTGTTGCTAATAAATTAAAAATGAACGATGAAAAAACGCAGGAACTTATCTTTTCTACGAGTAACAAGGTGGCAACAGGTGCAAGTGTCAAATTACTAGGTATCACACTAGATGATAAATTAAACTGGTCTAGCCATACTGAACAGCTGAGTCACAAATTAGCAAGTATGATATTTTTGTTAAGACAACTGACGAGACACTTATGTTTGGACACTTTAAAAATGAGCTATTTTTCACTATTCCACTCTCACATTGGTTATGCCATTACTATCTGGGGTAATTCATGTCATGCTCTTAAAATTTTTCGATTACAAAAGAAAGCGATAAGAATTATCACTAGCTCTAGTTATAGGGAACATTGTAGACCTTTGTTTATTTCCTTGGGGATAATGCCTCTACCTACATTATATGTATATTATAGCTTGCTTGAGATTCATAAAAACTACACCTTTTTTGTCAGGAATTCGGATGTTCATAACTATACCACTAGACAAGCGGACTTTCTTAGACCCTCTAGATTTAGACTAACAAAATCGACAAGGAACTCATTAAACCTTAATTTGTATAATGTACTTCCAAATTTATTGAAATCATTAAATTTTAATTGTTTTAAATTTAGAATAAAAAAAATATTATTACATTACTGCTTTTACTCTACATGTGAATTCGTGGATATTTTAAGTGACCCGGCAAATTTCGACAATATAGAGGCAATGTGTAAAATATGAAACGCACTCACTGTTTTTCTCTCATATTTTAATAAGAATGTACCATAGTATGTGTACCTATTAGGTATTTATTTATTTATCATTTACACTTAAGTTTTGTACAATGTATACATTATATTTATTTTTATATTCTATATAATATGCTTGTTATTTTAGTTATACATTATACATTTTTTTGTATTGTTATGTAACTGTCTCTGCTGACACGCCAAATATGTATGTTACTGTATATACCTGGTTTAATAAATTGATTGATTGATTGATTGATAAGCTGAATTGGCACAGTATAAACTAGTGATGGCACTTTTCCAGAAAAGTTGGTTTGCGGACAAGGCTGGTAAACTCTAAAGGTTGCCCCATCTGAACCTGACCTACTCAACATACGCCACTCGGCGACCGCAGGCCGGGATCGTCGTTCTCTACAACAGCAGAGCAGTATTTAGTGTCTCTTTTTAAGCATATAGAACCGCGGTCGCCAGCTCTCCTCACCCCGCATTTTCCTCGCCCTAATGCTGCTCATTGATGTAACCTGTACAAAGTCTATAACCATTGGTTTGCGGACATGTCATACGGAAATGTCCATCGACATTTCCAATGACCTTGGAAAAGTTTGAAATGTTTGCAAATTAACTTAGCCAATCATATTGAGTTAAGTTGACAGTTAACATTTATCATTTATTACATTTATATTTCTAAAAAATCAATGGCTTTGTGTTCAGTAGTTGATCTACGTAGGTAATGGGCTCATTTCGGAAATTTTTTTTAATTCATATTCCGAAAGTACACCTTGTAATTAGTAAATGTGCAAAATATTAAATTTTTTTTTCAACTGCTTCTCATTTAAAATAAATAATGAAAATAGAGCGCTGTGACGTCACACCACTCGCAGCGGTCGGCCGCTAGCTTGTTTCCTATAGTTTCATACCCGCGGCAGTTACTACACACACGGCGGAAGTGGTCATTTCGTTCATCTTTTAAGTGCTTCGTCCTTGGTGCATCGAAATCTAAATACCATATATCCGCATAACTCATAGAACCAGTGGAATCGGGTGGTGTGACGTCATAGCCGTTTCAAATATGTTACGAATTTGAAATCAAATATTAGGGTTAATATTAGGGTTAATATTAACGCTAGCCACAATAGACCGAGCGGTCGCAGTGGAGGGTCTGATCAACAGCCCACTCACAATTTACCAATAATATTAACGCTAGCGATCTAATTTTTTCACTATATACTTAGAGGATGAAATACTTACGGAAAATGCTAAAATAAATTAAAAAGCAAATATCACGAAATGAGCCCATTGTGGATATTAAATTTAATTAAATTATTATTTATTATTATTTCTATTAAATTTTTTTATTCATTTTGATATGACGAACATTATTATTATTAATATTATTTAATTATGCATATATGTTAATATTATTATAGGTACATATACCAATAGGCAATAACGCCAATAAGGCATGAATACCATGTTTGCTGGACGTTATTTTATACTTTTATATTTACACACGTAAGTACTAAATAATAAATAAATGCGATTTCCTCTTTATTTTTATTTTAAGAAAATACAAAATTAAGCGTATTTCTATTAAATTTTAAAAAAGGAACATATAATAATAATATATTAAAATTAACTTGCGTATAATACCGCCAAACCGTAGATTTTTCCATTTTATTTCACTGTTTTCGCAGTTTTCTGCTGTGCTCATGCGCAATAATAACTTTCGTATATTTCCTAAGACTTTTTTGGACATTTCATTTTTCTGACATGTCCATCCGACATGTCTGGGAGGAAATATCAATTGGCCCATCACTAGTATAAACAGAGCATTGTTAAGAGAGAGATATGACGTGCTGTCTCGGTTTACCGACTAGAGCTAGAGTCCGGCCGCTATAAGAACAAGCCAGGGGAGTTGCAACAGCTGCGCTAGCTTTGGCGATACCATGCTTCTACAAAGTAAGTAGTGACGTGCATTTATCAAACTCAACGCTGCGCATAACAAATTTTAAAAATATTATGATGATACGCTTATGCTAGAGGGCGGGACTTCGATGGACGACCGCGAAGATATTCTTTGATGACGCTGGTGGCTTGTTCTTATAGCGACCGGAGTCTAACTATTAATGTATACCACAGCTGGGGTTACGTTCTGTACACAATCAGTGTTCGGTTGAGTTCAGTGATAATTTGCAGCGGTATTCTAATACTCAATTTCTATTATTCAATTTCTAGCCGTAATAAACTGTGATCTCTATTTTTAAATAAATATATTATGGTATTGAAGATATTACAACATCTATGCCAATCTTTGGGGCCTTCCTAATGTGCCATAAAAGCTTGCAGGTCAACCCCTTCTAATGATGCGAATTAAAATTTCGCACAAATGCCACTTAATAAAGGCTCTTTCCATTTCCACACTCAAACTCGACCTACCCCTATTTTTAAAACTACCCCTTCTATAAAAGCTTGCAGGTCAACCCCTTGTAGTGGTACGGTCAACTTGAAATTTAGTGAAAATACTATTCAATAAATGCTCTTTCTATTTTCACAGTCAAACTCGACCTACTCGTATTTTTAAAACTACCCTTTTCATAAAAGCTTGCGGGTTAACCCCTTGTAGAGGTGCGGTCAACTTGATATTTTGTGGAAATACTATTCAATAAATGCTCTTTCTATTTTCGGTCATCTCGAAATTTTGTGGAAATACGATTCAATAAATGCCCTTTCCATTTCCACACTCAAATTCGACCTACCCCTATTTTTAAAACTACCCCTTCCATAAAAGCTTGCAGGTCAACTCCTTGTGGTAGCGCGGTCAACTCGAAATTTTGCAGAAATATCATTCAGTAAATGCTCTTTCCATTTCCACACTCAAATTCGAGCTGCCTCTATTTTTAAAACTACCCCTTCTATAAAAGCTTGCAGGTCAACCCCTTGTAGTGGTGCGGTCACCTTGAAATTTAGTGAAAATACTATTCAATAAATGCTTTTTCTATTTTCACAGTCACACTCGACCTACCCCTATTTTTAAAACTATCACTTGATCGAGTTCTCGATTGGAATAATATCTCTCAATGTTGATTTGATTAAAAGAGCTAAATTTCTAAATAAATTGCCGCTCTTAGTAAACTGACATTGACAACTCACGTTGACAGCGAGATACTGATCAGTAATCAAGCCTACTGCTAGACAAAAAATTAGTAATTATTTTTTATTTTAACTTTTTATACGAGAATGTATTGAAAACTTGACAATAACTCGATCACGAAAGCGAAATCCTAAATTTATTATTCTTTCATTTCGACTTATTTTACCCTCATACACCCATATTTCGCGAATGGGGCGCGATCATTTCCGACTTTAACTTTTTACACGAGATAGGGGGTTGTATTGGAAACTTGGCAATAACTCGATAACGAAGGCGAAATAGACAATTTTTTATTCTTTCATTTCGACTTATTTTACCCTCATAAACCTATATTTTGCGGATGGGGCGTGACTTATGGGACACCCTGTATAATACTGTCGTATGAACCTATATAAAAAGAAATATTATTCTCTGCTTAATAATAATAAAATCTTTGGTTTCACATAAAATATATAAGAAAACGTCAAAATATGAACAGTGTGTGCGATTTAAGGCCGCAACACCCTCTTATTTCGGAATTAGTTAACTGATTTAAATTTTTTTGGGGGCTATAGTACCTACTTGATGAGCTCTATTTGATCACGTGGAAATATTTGAAATTTTTATTTTTTCAAGGCCTATTAAGATCCGCTAAAAGGGGTCGTAATTTCTATTACCCCGGCTCCACACTTGCATTATTTGTCTACGAATAAGGGCCATTTTGTCACCTACAGGTAACTTTATCCGGCAGTTATTTACCTAGGACACAATTGTATCCTAGATAAGTCACTGCTGAAAAAAATGGCCGTTTTATTCGCAGAAGAATAACGCAAGTGTGGAGCCGGGGTAATAGAAATTACGACCCCTTTTAGCGGATCTTATATAATAAAGAGCATTTATTGAACGGTATTTCTGCAAAATTTCGTGTTGACCGCACTACCACAAGGTGTTGACCTGCAAGCTTTTATAGAAGGGGTAGGTTTAAAAATCGGGGTAGGTCGAGTTTGACTATGAAAATAGAAAGAGCATTTATTGAATAGTATTTTCACTAAATTTCAAGTTGACCGCACCACTACAAGGGGTTGACCTGCAAGCTTTTATAGAGGGGGTAGTTTTAAAAATAGGGGTAGGTCGAGTTTGAGTGTGGAAATGGAAAGAGCCTTTAGTAAGTGGCATTTGTGCGAAATTTTAAATTGACCGCATAACTAGAAGGGGTTAACCTGCAAGCTTTTATGGTGACCTGCAAATTAGGAAGGCCCCAATCTTTGGCATAAATACACTATAATCAATTCAAAAATAAAAATAAGAAAAGTAGAATATTTGTTAAAAATATTTTTTGAAGTTACAAAATATATTAGCAATAATCGTTTACCATTTATAAAAATAAGGTAAAAAGAAAATTAAGCAAATATTCATGGTAAATTCTTTGTGGTCAAGTAAGGTGTCAACACCTGGGTCAGTTACAACATTAATTATTTATATTGCGAAGCGAAGGGAATCCATATGTGAGTATTATGATATGTAAAGGGAAGGTGCAAAATAAAAGTCTTAATTCTCACAACTCCTTTTTAAACAAGCTACCGGTTTCGGAACCTTTATTTAAGTTCCATAATTATTTATACCGGTGTCCAGAAAGGGTAGGAGGTATTTGTAAATTCAATTAAAAAAAATACTAAGTCAGAAACAAGATTTGTTTTGTTAATTTTTAGACAAAGTTTTGGAAAATTAAGTGCGAAAGATTATGTTGTTCAAATGTTGACCCTCGCGCTGCTGGCACTCCTCTAACCGAAACCTGAAATTAGCCACCACGCGTCTACACATTTCTCTGGAAACGGCGGCCATTTCGGTGTGGATGTTGCTTCAATTGCAGTAGAGTTCGTGGTTTGTTTGCATACACTTTCTTTTTAAGGTATCCCCATAAGAAATAATAAAGGGGTGTAAAATCGGGGCTTCTCGGAGGCCAGTTGATGGTGACTCGTCAAGAGATCACTTTTTCCGGGAAACGTTGATTGACAACCGCAATGGATTGGTTTGAGGTGTGGCAAGTGGCCCTATCTTGTTGAAACCATGTTTCCACATTAAAACCTTCAAACTCCTGCGGCCCCTCCGAACCGCGCCGTTACTAGGACAGCGCAGATACAAATACCCCCTCCCTTTCTGGACACCCCATATATTAGTCCATAACATAATCTAATTAACAAACTTTTATTTCATTAACAGAATATGGTGTAGCGACACAAAGGATATGCCTTCAAAGGGGACCTTCGGATAGTGAAGATAGATGTGCTTACACAAAATGGAACTATAGACGAGTTTTAATGTGTTTCTGTAGAGGCGACTTATGCAATTCTGGTGGAAAAATCAATATTTACCCATTCATAATTGTTACTGGTGCAATATCTATTTTAAAATTACATACTGTATTAGTTTAAATAATTACAAAACCAATTAAAAAATTATTAGTGGTATCTGGTATTCCGAGTAAGTCGATTATGAATACATTCATGTCATTTGCATTAAATATATCGCAAATGTATAAGAAAACGTAATAAATTATATTTATAAATGCTTCATTTATTTTCTCATAATCTTAATATTTTTTCTTTTAGAATACGTAATTACACTATATTAATAGTCTTATAGCATTTTTTTTCTTATTGTGATATTTGTGCTGTAGGTATTTCGTCGGCTGGTCGGCTTCTATCTGCGTAGCGATATTCACAAGTTGCTCCAACGAATAAATTTGTAAAGTCATCGGACCGCTAGCCCGCTAAATTAATTTTCTAATCAAACTTATTCTAAATTCAACCACATTTAACATAAAATTCAGAAGAAAATATTATTAACGTGCAATACGGGCGGCGCGGCAGCTGCAAGAACACTCACGTCATAGACACATTCTTTGCTTTTTAGTATAAAAGTTGACCATCAGTAGATGCAAAAAACGTTTGTCGGCCGAAGCATATCCTGGAGTTATGTGGGAGGGAGGGTTGACCACCTTCCTTCGGACTCAACCTTTATTTAGTTAATTAATGAAACCTTTTTCATTTAGTAGAACTCGGTCAATAAAACATAAAAAAATTGGTCAGCCGCATTATATCTTGGAAGGTATCGCAGACCGACCAAATATGGGGGTGAATTATGAAGTCGTGAAGTAAACTTTTACGCCATCGAGTTACAGGGTAAATTTAACCTCAAATTAAAGCACATTCTATTTAAATAATTAATTGATCGAACTTTACTTGATGAAAGTCCATATTCCAGCTTATCACAAAATACTAAACTTGTCGGTATGTTTGATTTTCAGAATATTTTATTTTTAAACAAAACAATTGTTTTGCTATGTGTTACAGAAAACAAAATATTAGGAAAACTTATAAAAAGTAATAAGGATAAAATTAAAAAAGAATGTAAATGTGGAGTATAAGCTGACATGTGGTACCTGCCCTAAAATATATATTGGACAAAAGTAGGTAAGGGGCCGGTTGAGCCAGACAGTGACGTCACAGAAACTCCGTATGGCTTCCCTCACCAATGGGTCCCCCGTAGGGTTTCCCTCACCAATGGGCCCCCCGTAGGGCTTCCCTCACCAATGGGTCCCCCGTAGGGCTTCCCTCACCAATGGGTCCCCCGTGGGGCTTACCTCACCAATGGGTTCCCCGTAGGGCATCCCTCACCAATAGGTCCCCCGTAGGGCCCCGCTGCGCCCCCAGAATATGTGTTGCGGGTTCCTAACTTAACGTACCCCCGTAGGGCTTCCCTCACCAATGGGTCCCCTGTAGGGCTCCTCTCACTAATGTATGGGGCTAGTCTCACCACTGGGCCCCGTAGGGCTTCGCATCCCCATAGGGCAGTCAAAAATTCGTAGCTCACCTCAGAGCCGTCAAAAATTCGTCGCTCACAGCTGTCAAAAATTGCGAGGTGTCAAAAATTCGTAATCGTCTAGGGGCCCCCCTTCGCGCTGTCAGAAAAATCTATATAACCTCATAAGTAGAGCATGCGCAGCAGATTTCAAATATGGAGATATTTTTTTTGTAAAGTGCCCTTTTGGTTCTGAATTTTTTATCAGTGCGGTAGATTTTTGTAATGAAAAAAGTTGGAGCTGGTGTGATTCGAACCGCTGTGACCCTACAACATTTCACCTTAACTGCTGAGTCCATCAGGTAATTTCTAATAAGCGTTTAACAATACGTGCATAATAAAATTATTTTAAAAGCGAACGATTTGATACAGTAACGTATGCTTAAACAAAGGATTCATTCATGCGAAATATTTATCTCCTCAGCTCGGGATCGTAGGTTTTATCGCAAGGCGCAAGGTGTGTAATTTAACATTTGTAATTATCCTAAAATTATAAGTATCATAAGACATTCTTATCCACAGGGATCGCAGGTTAGTATGCATTTAGATCTGATTTTAAATTATTAATTTCTCAATGTATTATTTTTTTCTCAATGTATTATTTTTGCAACACTCTGCAGTCTGCAACTACTATTTACATATCTAAAAGAGATTCATGAATTAAAAATATGTGAAAAAATTACTGTCACCAAATTCATAGTGATAAAAGATGTCTGTACGTGCTGCTTTCCTTATTTTAATACGACAAAAATACAATACAAAGTACCCTATACTACAATTTCAAACATTTAATTTGAGTTTTAGAAAACTGTAGCCGAGCTGATGAACGTTTAGTATATTCAGAAAGTAATATACAATTTACCAAACAATGCAAAAAACGTAGTGCATAACGATGGTATCCACAGGTGTCTGCAAGGTGTTATCTTGAGCTCAGACGTGTGAGATAATTTTGTAAGAATTCTGGAATGTTCTTATCAGGGAGACTATAAATAGATAGAGGGTAAAGGGTATTCATTTAGTTCATCGATAACAAACTCTTGCAACTTTAGTGTCATCTAAATAGTTTATTAATAATTATTAATTAATTGTTTTTCATATCAGTGAAGCGTGCTAATTTAAAAAGGTGAGTATTTTAATTAATTAAACATGGCTTCTGGGGTATTAAATTAAAGCTCTCGTATTTATCTATTAAGTTAGTAACAATTTGATAAATTTATATAATAGAAGACTTTAAATTGTTTTTTATAAACTAGCAATTTTAAATCCGTTTTAACTATTTTAATTTCTTGTATATTATTTTTTACAAATTTTACATGACTGATCATTTTATTAACGTAAATATTTGTATAAAAACAATTCGATGGAAAAAATACACATTGCTTAATGCATAATTGCATATTTTAATATTCTGATATATTTTAAACAATTTGTACATTTTTAAGAGATTCACTAACTTTGCACAATATTGCACAATTATTGGTAATATACCTGTCTGCAAGTGTTATCTTGAGCTCAGACGTACGAGACAATTTTCTAAGAATTCTGGACAGAAATGTATTCATTTTAGTTCATCGGTAACAAGCTATTGCAACCTGTATTATCTAAATAGTTTATTAATTGTTTTTATCAGTGAAGCGAGATCGGAGAGTACCTACTTCAGTTTTAAGAAAAAAATTACCCGTCCTTTAATTAAAAAATCGTGTCTTACATTAAAGTAAGTATCTTATAGTATCTTCATACGAAATCTAGGCAATTCAGATCGGAGAGTAGGCGCTTTAATTTTAAGAAAAATTACCCCCACTTCCTTAATTTAAAAAATCGCTGTGTCTTACATTAAAATAAGTATCATATGGCAAGAGCTCTTTATCGAAAATCTAGTTAATAGGATACAGATTGGGTACATAATTTATCACAACAACATATGTATCTAGGTGGAAATATTTAATAGCGAGAAAGGTAGGTATATAAGTTATAAAAATGTCTAATGACGCATACTGGAGGTAATCTCAGAGAAGTTTTTCGTATAGGTAATTAACATATCAAGGAATGTTATGACTATCATAACTGCCGCAGAGCTCGTAGAGCGAGGATTTTAAGACATCTAAGGCTGTTATGATTCATAACATCCGTGATTTGTTCATATTATCGGTTTCAGAAAATAAAGACATTATTAATAGATATTACCTTTTGATATTCTCTTATTAATAACGTTTTCATTTCATTAGTTGGTCAAGTCTGTATGGGTTGATTTGTCGCCATGGTTACAGTTATATTTTGTTTGTTTTTATTTGTTACCGTTTTTCATATTACATAAATGTTTACATTTTTAATGTCACAACGGCTACATAAAAATGGACCTTGGATTGCCTGAAAATACATTTCAGTTGGATTTCAGTATTTAATTATTATTGTTTGGAGTTTTCTGTCTGTTTGTATTAATAAATAGCCCTATAGTTTCATTATTTATTATTTCATCTGTTGACAGTTATTGACAGATCTGTATCTGTAATATTACCGTACAAGCAATAAATATAACTGTACAACTTTAGTTATGACTTATTTACCAGCCTACTTTTGCATATGTAAACAAAGGATTAATATCCTGAAACCGATAAATTTTAATTAAGCATCCCCACCCAGTATATCTTACCTTTGTATGAATCAGCTTCCCCCAAGTATTCAATAGCCACCATCATCCTAATGTAATGATGAAATTTTCAAAACCCTAGTGGGCTACAGTTTTTTGACTAGTAGTGCAAAAAAAAATCAAAGTGTAGGTAAATACAAGCATTTTTAATTCCAAAGACAAATTAGTATTAAGTTGGTATAAGATACGTAATACGAAATCGTCTTTTGTGGTAAATTAAAAAAAAAAAAGTCATTCGTATGGAAGAATAGAAATCGATTCGTAATCATTTTTCAAGGTCAAGTTGCATGGATCCACTTTGTAATTGCATTGAATTAAATATTCGCCTAGAAAGCATATTTGGTCAGATGCAAACGTGATAATTTTATTTCAATGGAATTTTTACACAGCGTAAAGTGCAGGGCTATTATTAAGTTATAATCATCGTAAAACGTAATTTATTTATTTATTTATTTATTTATTTAGCTACACAGGCAACCCAACCGAATGAATTAACATTACCAATTATAGGGCTGCACGGATAAATACAATAGAAATACATATGTGTACACGTAACCTAACTTAACCTAAAAAAAAAAATGAGAAAGATATTTTTGATAAGTTACAAGTTAAATTCAAGAAAACAAAAAAACTTCACAAAAATACATTAATGTCTAAATGCCTGACAGATAAAAGAGATAAACTGAATATATCAATGTGATTAAAACATTCGTTATAATTTTTTTTCAATTGATAAAAAGGAGAATTACAAGCTGAATTAGTATGATGGGTCGGATTATAAAATAGATTAGCAGATCTAGAATAGTAGTGTTTTACATTGATTGACAAATTCTGAAGAATGATAGTAGAATTTATTTCATTATTGAATAATTTATATAAAAATATTATATATGTAATGGTTCTTCTAGAGCTTAATTTTAAAATTTTATAATGCCCTAAATTATTATCATAACTTTGAAAATGTAAGTGTCTATTAAATTTACAGTTGAGATGGCGAATAAATCTTACTTGAACATTTTAAATTCTTGTTATATATTTAAAATATTGCGGGTTCCAAATTAAGCAAGCATACTCCAAGTGACTTCTGACATAGGAGTTGTATAATAAAATAAATGAATTAGGATCACGATTCACGAAATGAGTTAGATATTCGTAATATGAACCCGAGATTGCGTAAAGACTTTTTAACTATAGATTCAATATGGAGGTTAAAACACAGCTTCGTATCTAATATAACTCCTAGGTCACGAATAAAACTTACATTTTCAAGTAAGTTGCCATTTATACTATATGCAAAGTTGATATTGCTAACAAGCCGACTGAAGGAAATATAGTAACATTTGTTAATATTTAAAAATAATTTGTTATTAGTACAGTATTCTGTAAGTCTATCAATATCCGATTGCATGAGGTTACAGTCGTTTAAGGATTCTATAGTTCTGTAAAACTTTAAATCATCAGCATATAGTGCAAAAGTAGTATTAGTAAAACAGCTGCCAATGTCATTAATGAACAAGGAAAAGAGCAAGGGGCCTAAATGCAATCCCTGCGGTATCCCTGAAGTGATTAATGAATAGCTAGATGTGCAGTTATTAATTCTAACACATTGGCACCTATTACTTAAGTAGGATATGATCCACCTCAAGAGATTACCATGTATACCTAAGTTCTCCAATTTTATAAACAATGAAGGTAGATGTACTTTATCAAAAGCTTTGGAGAAATCAGTATACACGGCATCTACTTGAGTTCTGTTGTCCAATGCCATAGTTACATCTTGCATGTATGGTAACAAATTAGTTATAGCAGAGCGCCCTCGGAAAAAACCATGTTGTTGTTCAATAATCAAATTTTTAAAATGGAAAAAAAGTTCGTCTGTGATAATGGCTTCCAACAATTTCCCAGGTATTGACAAAATAGATATAGGCCTATAGTTGGCTACTTCATTTTTATCACCATTTTTATATACGGGTGTAATTATGACTTTTTTCCAAATTGTAGGAAAAACTCCCTCTGAGAGTGATTTGTTATATATTATTAGTAGGGGCGCTATTATTGAACGTCTACATGATTTTATAAATATGGCAGGTAACCCATCAGGTCCAGCACCCTTGTTCTGGTCTAAGTTATCAATTACAGCAAGTAACTGGGCTTCCGTAATCGAGTGAATGGTTACAATTTTACTAAAAATTTATTGTTATCTTAGAGGGGGTGTCAAAAGGTTCATATACTGTGGAGAAATAGTCAGAAAAAGCATCGCAGATTTCTTCATCATTATAAACAGTACTATTATTATAGGATATAAAAGAGGGGTGGATTTATTATTTCGTTTATTAGCTACGAAAGACCAGAATGATTTTACATTTGTTTTTAAATTAGACTCAGTGTTTTGTATATAGTGGTTATAATCGTTTCTGATGTTTGCTTTAACTTTCCTGCGAAGAACAGAGACAGTTATGTAATCTAGATTATTATTAAATTTTTTCCATCGTTGATGGAAGTTATATTTTCTTTTTATTACTGAAATTGTATTTGCTGAGTACCAAGTTGGATATTTCTTATTAACAGTTTTTTTTCTGATATTTTCTACAATAATTTGATTTAATTTGGCATAAAAAATTGTTAAAGAGTTATCAGCGCTGACATTATGAAATAATGCATTCCAATCAATATTACTAATAAGATTATTTATAATATTATAATCAGCGTAACGAAATTTGAAAGTAGAATAGGGTAATTTTTGCTTTGAATTTGAATTATTAGAAATGTTAATTAAAATATCTATGGCTCTGTGATGCAAATCTTCTGCCACAAAGGGAGTTTCATTGGCCACTACTTTGACATTTTTTATACAACTAAAAACAAGATCCAGCAACTTACCGCTACTATTGAAAATACCATTATGCTGAGTAGGAAATTAAAAGTGTCAAGAAGGTTTTCTCCGAAGCCGTCTGTTACATCTGATGCAACATAACTATTTTCATATGGATCAAGAACCCACTTTATCTTAGAAATATTATAATCTCCTACTACAACTACGTGATCTTCAGGTCTAACATGAACAATTTCGCACACTTTATTAAGATGTGCAGTAAGATTTTCCACACTGGCATGAGGAGGGACATAAACACAGCACAAATTCAACTTTTTATTACCACCAACATTTATAGTCACCCATAAATCTTCACAGATGCCCTGGCACGACCACTCATTCACAGTTGTAGAAGGGAAACGTTTGTTTACTGCGATAAACACCCCCGCCATCTTTTTTCCCACTTAAAACCATATCTCTGTCCTTACGATAAACATTGAAAACATTTAGATCAAATAATTCAGCACTATATATATCAGGATTTAACCAGCTTTCAACCACACAAATAACATCTGCAGTCGTAGATAAAGTAGATATATAGAAATCATGCGTCTTCGTACGAAGACCCCGGGTATTTTGAAAATAAATCGTAATGTCCAAAATGAGTTTGGCAACAAAAACAACAGAGAATGAATATGTTAACGATACGTGGAAAAGTTATGTAATAGCCTTAAGAGTATTTTCATTTAGTACGAGATGGATTTTCCCCGTTGCGGGGTGACGAAGATAAATTTTGTTAGCGTTAGCAGCAACTTATTTTTAGGAGTAAGATGAATATTTATATAAATATTAGAATTTAATCCAGAAATTATTCCAATGTCGTGTAACTTTAAGCCTTTATGTTTTTTTATGGCTGCTATTACATCATCCTTATCAGAGCGAGACTTAAATCTTACTATAATTGAGCGGGGTCTGGAATTGTTAGAGTCCATGTGGGCTACTCTGTGGTATGATTCAACACTAGTTTCTACGTTATTTAAACGAACTTGTTGTAGATGATCGAGCTCAGATTTTAGACTAGAAACGTCTTTAGATACGACAGACACGTCATTTTCTAATTTAGGGATGGTTTTTATCTTGCCCTCAAATTCATTAATTTTTTTTATTAAAGTCATCTATTTTATCGGCATAAAATTGTAATGAATTTTAAACAGTATTTTGTTGTTCTTTAACGATATTTACATCGGTTTGCAACGTGTCAATCTTGGCATCCAGTTTTTTTAGAATAGCAGCAATGTCCACGTTAGAAGGTGATGAGTAGAGTAGTAATGGCGGAGCTGGGTCTCCCCCCACCCTTTTTTTTTTTTGTGGTGGGGGGTAACTAGGGTAATTAGAGTAATGTAGGTAATTAGACTGATGTAATTGCAATAGAGGTAATTAGAGTATTGCAGGTAATTAGCCTGATGTAGTTGCAATAGAGGTAAGTAGAGTAATGTGCAGTAATTAGACTGATGTAATTGCAATAGAGGTAATTGGAGTGGTGCAATGCAATTGTAGTTGTAATTAGTGTATGTACCAATATGTGTATGAGTACTCCAAGTAGTGGTGGTGGGGTAGCTCAGCTAGACTGCTATAAAGAAGATGTAGTCGCAACACAAAATCATTTCTATCGTGTTCTATCGTGAACCATCTACAGCTAACAAATCAGCCTAGTGCAGTCAGTGACTTCAGTTATTTCAAGTGAGCAATATCTTATATTACTCTTTATAATTCTTTCATTATATTCATTTTAAATATGGCAATTTCCGAAGTTGACTTATTAGCACTTAATGAGCTAATAAATCAAGATATGCAGGTTTTAGAGCAAAGATCCATTTCAGCGTTAATTTTAAATAAACCTTATATCATAAAAAAAATATCTTTGGTTAATACAAGATTTGGAAAATCAATCATAGTAACTTTGTTTGAGGAAAGTTCAATTACGACTTTTAAATCATTTTTACCGAAACGGTTTGTGGAAATTATATGTGAGAACACTATCGATAAAATAAATTCGTCAAATGGTAAAGTTACATTGACATATTTAGGACAAAGTTCTCCAGCTTATCCTGGAGCAAAATCTAGTCCATTAATAAGTTTCGGTGTTTAATTCTCAAACAAAAATAATCGTAAAGTATTTAAGTTAGCTAAGTTTAAGTATTAAGTAGAAATGGAATATTGTGGAAGAATGCTAGGAGTATTATAGAATAGTATCACTTGTTAGCCTATAAAGATTCTGATATATCTAAATTGACATTTGTACAACATATTTTTACTTCGTGTACACCAATAGCTCAAACGTAAGTCCATTTAGTGCTGTTTTTTATGTATTTTTTTACATTTCATTTTTTATTTGTAGGTACGCAGCAAAGATGTGGATGCAATATTCAACCCAAACATGGACCCCTGCAGAAGACATTAAATCTGCCATTGAGAGATTGTCTTGTAAACTAGATGACTTAATAAGGGATGCATTGGTTTCATTAAATTATGATATGAATATCTGCTTCGACGCTGAAGAAGTTCGACGGGTTAAAGAAGCTTCTAAAGCGTATAGCATTGGTGTAAATCTATGTGGTAGATATTCCCGTGGCTTCTTAAATTTGGATGAGTTTTGTGAGCATATGGACAGAGTGGAACTAAAACATTTTCTATACGAGATAATGGAGTACCTACCTAAGAATATTATTGAAAAATATCAACTCGACCAGTCTGATGTAGAAGATAACAATGTAGATACATAAATAATATTCATCTTCTATTGTCATATTTATTACACCAAATATTGTATGTATCTGTAGTAAACAATATTCTGTATTTTATATTATATTATAAAACTGAATAAATAAAATACACATTAAAAGATTACATTCATTTTATTTCATATTTCTTATTACACAACAAAAAATACAATCATAGTATAATTAGAACAGTTTTTATTTTAATTTTATATTTAATTCTACAATTACATTCTGAGAAAATAAACAGTTGCAAGTACATCATGATTATTGTTGATAAAATTATCCAGATATCTTGATAGAAATAGGTTGCACTACTTAATTCCACAATAATAAATATTTTCTTTTTTTACTTGACATCGAGAAAACCATTCTGAACCGAGCCATCTAATGCGTTATAACTTAAATATGTATCATGAAGTATAAGTGCATACACTCGAGTTTGTTCCGGAAATTTCGCTTTTCGTGTTTCAAATTCTATTTTTATGTCGACAGTAGATGATTTCACTGCAACAGGTTGGTGTGAACAATCAATGACAAACAAAGGATTCTTCCTGAATTCCCCAAGATCCATCATGGGTTCGCTCATATCTTTATCATAGTAACTACGTTGGAAGTTCTCATAAGCATAATATGCTGCAGAATCGAGCTTCTTATCGAAATCTAAATTCCAACGTTCATATGGATATACTTCAGAGTTTAGAAATAGTCGAATATTATTTATGTCTGCGTGTTTGAACTGTGTAACATCCTTTGTTCTATCATTGGCCTGATCAGTGCCTTGAAAGCCAAGAAGGATGAAAAGTGGGCTTTCAAGACGGGTGGAGAGTTTAAGAGCCCATATGTCATAGGTAGTATCGCGTAGACAGGGAAGCTCATAAAAATCCCACGCACGGTAGACCATCTTAACTTTGGTATTATTACCACTTTTATTAATTCGATTCAATAATTTTAACTTTTGTCGATCTTCAGGTACAATGTGCCTTATCTTCCACTCAATTTTGCTGATTTCCAACTCTGCATCAACCTCACCGATATAGGAGTCTTTAAATGAGCGTGCAATTATCATAATTAATTCTTGCTTCACATTCAGAATGCCTTTGGTATAATCTTCTGCAAAACCCATAAGGAACTTAAGGGGTAGTTTGCCACTGAACACGTGACTGGCGGTATCTAAAATATCTTGTCTCGTTTGAGTGAGACCCCAACCTGTTGTTATTAATGAGCGTGCATGCGTTTGCCCATACGACACCATAGTTTTCATTGTGGTAGTAATACCAGGTCTTCTAACTACTGCTACTTGTTCACCACCCATTTCCAGTCGTATCTCTTCAAAGAGAAATGTTAGTGCATTATTGGATAAATAACAACGCTTTGTGGTGTCGCTAGGAGTAAATTTTCCCTCTATGTATATATAACTTTCTGAAATGTCGAGTATAACATCTTGAAAATTGATGGGAATACGTATTTCATCAGAGTTTCTGTAATATGGGGATCCATATGGTTTATATGTATGCTCATGTAGGCTAACTAGGGAATGATCTAACACAGGTTCATCAAACACCTCAAGTTTGTCACTAGTTGCAGTAGCCACCATTATTATGACCAATTTTTTCGCAGTTTTAATCCAATAGATTTTAAAAAGGCTTGATCCTCAACTGACAATCTATGTCTTAACTGTTTAAGGTATAGACTTTGAATGAATTGCTTTCCACATCTCCCTTTCTTTTTATCTATACTGTTGTTCGCTACAGTATCATACTGATGGTGATGTACTTGCTGTCGCTGTTTATATCTAAAACCCATTTGGTTGGTGATATCCGACTTTCTTCAATTCTAGCCTTACAATAATTTTCTCACCTCGAAAATCGATCAAATCACCGTTGTCGTCCAGTATGCGTAGTGTGATGTTGTCTATTAACTGACACCCTTTAGGTCTAACAGGTAAATATATGATATTTTTGGGTTCTCTAGTAAGTTTGTAGCCAGGCTCAACGTCTATGTCAAATTCAAAGAGAGTGTGTGACTCTTCTGCATTCAGATAAGCTCCAGAAATAATATTGCAATCTACGCGTATCATCCTTACTTTCATAATATCAACAGGCTGTGTTGATTCGTAATTTTTATTTGGTTGTAAATATATTTGTCCAAATCCCAACAGACTTCCTATTGAATTTGGTTGTCTAAAATCTACTTCATACTTTGACAAAATCTCGCACTTTAAGGTATTGTTGTTTGCCCTTAAAGTGAATATTTGCGTGTAATCCTTTCCATCAATATTCATAGCTTTCAACATTGCAGCATAGATTTCATCAATTTCATAAGCCCCCAGAGGTATGTGAACAGTAGTGAATGTATCTTTAGCACTAACCCTATATTGGAAGATGTTATTTGTTTCATCCACATTGTATATGGAGTTGTAAGAGTAGAATCCAATTAAACCTAACCCATGACGACTGCTCCTATCCAGTTCAATGGGTGGATCAAAGTTGACACTTAGCTCACTTAAGCGGCTCGTTAGTGTGAACGTGTACGACATGACTGATATAATTAAATTGTGTTACCCAATTTATTGTGGATTACAGCAATAATGGTATAATTTCCTCTTCTTAGAAGTGGATGGTAATATATTTACATTGTTATTGGATGCCACATTTACATCGTTTACCTTACAATAGCAGCAAAACATTTTTCTAGGTGTTGGACCATCATTTACGTCAACATTGCTTTCATAATCATTAAGGTAATGTTCTGTACAATATTGATATTTTAATATATCGACATCGTTCTGAAGATGTGTAGGTAGCTTATCCCATACTAATGCAATTTCATGTGAAGCCAACCCAATCATCACCTCTTTGGGCATATCTGCTAGTTGTTGTTTGCTCATCTTCAACAGACTACGCAAACGGGAGAATGCAATTAGTGAGTGACCCATTCGCTTGATACCTTCTCGATCTATTGCTGGGGTCATAGATTTCAGTTCCATGGCGTTTTATATTTGTTTCGTAGAGAGAAACTTTAAACACAAATGTCCACACAACACTGTGTTAAAATTCTGTACACGTTTGTAGTTATAGAATATTTGGTTGGCCCTCCTTGAATCGTTATTGAAATATGTAACTAATTCTATAGGTGGGGGTAAGTCGCCAAAACTATCAAAATAATTTACTAAACTACCTCGTTTTTTATATGCCACCCAATGTGTCCCAGGACCATATATACTATCCAAATTGATTATTGCGGATTCATTGTAATGTGGCCCATGTCTTGGTAGTGAGTCACGCATAAATACACCTCGAAAGTATGCTACCTTCATTTTATTAGCATAATATTTAAGATCAATGTCGGTAAGAGGTCTCCGAGGTAGGGAGTCTATTAGTTTTTTGAATTCTGTTTTAGATAAAGACCCATCCCCTTTCGGTATGGCTTCATATACATCCCCTTACCACTTTTCATAGCTATTGCTTCCATACTTCTGTTGTGCCGATTTGCTTCAGCTAATTCTTCTCTACCCTTTTTCACATCATTTACAGCTTTAGCAATACCAGCAGCCGTACCAGCCAAACTACCCAATGCAGATAATCCAGCAAAAATGGGTATTAGAGGTAAAATACCACCAACTTTTGGAATTGGTATAATTCGAGGTGTTTGAATATTGCGTTTTCCACCGGCCTGTTTTATATATCGACGTGCAGCTTTTAGAGCAATTTCAACCACCTTCTTTTGGTCTTTTACTTTTTTGCCTCCAGCATTTCGCAGTGTGTCACGCACTTTTCGTACTATCCCAGATCCAAACGCTGTCTTTTTAACATTCTTCTTACCTTTCTTTGTTTTCTTGATGATTCGTTTCCTTATTGGATTGCGAGATATTGTTGAATTACATCCCATACCAAGACGTTGTTTTCCCTTCATTATAGTTGTGACTAACCAAGCAGCTGCCTTTTCTCCACGTCCTGCGTCTTTGGATTTCACCCGTTTCCACGCAGCCTGTTCAAGCTGATAGTCTGCTTTATGGCGGGCTGCTTGATTACTGCTATTTTTGTCGTATGCAATATCGTGTTGCTTACACGCTTTATCGAGCTGATTTATGCCAGAATCACCTCGTGCTAACCTTTTATTTAAATCTGTGCCTGGACCACAAAATTGATAACCTGGCAAATGCAACTCGACGGGGAGCTTATTAATCAGGGAATTAACTAATCCTCCACCGCGCTTCGTACGTTTTTCACGTGTGTATCGTATCGTAGAAACCATTTAAATAAGAGTTGTAAATCACACATCTACTTATATAACATTTAGCCGCGGTACAATGCACATTGTGAAACAGAAACAAACGCTTTCTATAGATAATTTGGATGAAAAAGTTGGGCGTGGGTTAAGTGCTGATAATCGCCATGGACCACTACTACCTTCAACTGTACGTGCCCTCATAATAGGACCCTCGAATTGTGGGAAAACAAATGTCTTAATATCTTTGATCACGCATCGTTTAGGTTTACGTTTTTTAAATATTTACCTATACTCAAAGTCTATAAATCAACCCAAGTATGAGTATCTACGTAAGGTACTAGC
The DNA here is from genome assembly GCA_963680705.1 of Rhagium mordax. Lineage (NCBI taxonomy): Eukaryota > Metazoa > Arthropoda > Insecta > Coleoptera > Cerambycidae > Rhagium > Rhagium mordax. The sequence continues at coordinate 47,176,589 of OY796660.1, read as the reverse complement.
GCCGATTAAGGGGTTAGGATTTTATACATTTAGTAACGGTACGCAAATAGTGGAACCATCCGAGGCAAAGCCAGAGTCTGTGTTTATATTTGACGATGTAATATGTGAGAAACAAGATGTTATAAGGGGATATTTCAGTATGGGCCGACATAGAAATGTGGATTGTTTTTATCTTGGCCAGACATACTCTCGAATCCCGAAGCAGCTAATAAGAGACAATAGTAATTTAATTGTTGTCTTTAAACAGGACGACATGAATCTGCATCACATCTTTTCCGATCATGTGTCACCTGATGTAACGTTTACAGTATTTCAAAATATGTGTGCAAAGTGCTGGAATGACAAATATGGATTTCTAGTGATTGATAAGGATAGAGAAGTACAAGGTGGGCGATATAGAAAAGGGTTTGATAGCTTCATATATCCATAATGCATTTTAATGAAAACTTCACTTGAATTACATACGTCGTTAGGATTACTTCGTTTACGTATGCGCTAAGATGAAGGTTACCAAAGATAATAAAAAATATAACAATCTTGCACATCCCAGTAGCGAAATAACACTCAAGCGACAGCTGATTGAGGCAACAGATGCGGTACGTAAGAAGTTTAACTCTATTAAGAACAAAGATATGGAGATGCACGTAACACTTGAAAAGATCTATCAACCAATAACTGAACCTTTAAATGTTATATCTTCAGCAGCAGAGAACAAATCTCATATCCAACAATTACATTCAAAACCATCATCATCAAGGGTGTCCACCCAGAGGGCTGTATCATGGGAGAGTGCTTCTGAAGAAGGATCCGATAAGTATGTAGGTGGTGATGATGTTCCACATTATATCCCCATTATGGAAACACCACCATCGTCAATAAGAACAACCCCTGTATCCGAAACTTCTCCAGCTAGTAAACTAGAAAAAAGACATGAGGTTGTAAAAAGACATATACAAAATTTAAAATCTGGTGATTCCAAGTATGATAGTTTATATGGAGTGCGTGTAGATCCCAAGACAGGCAAACTGCTGATGGGCAATGCCGAAATACGTTTTTCCCATGGAAATATTACGCTATGGTATGGCAATAAGAAACTTGGCGTGTATCTAGGTAGTCCTAAATTGTACGATCTAATATTTCTAAAACGCCCAACAATTTTAGATGATAATAGAGAGGGTGTTCTCGATGATGAATGGAGTAAGATATATGGAGAAATACTAAGAAAAACAAAGGCACCTTACAAAAAATTCGATGTAGCGAATGGCTATAACACTACTAAGCGTGGAAAATTTCACAAAATTATCAAACCATTAACATCTTCTACAATTGCGACACGATCGTCAACAAGTGGTCACGGCTTAAAACGTGTACCTACCCACAAATTGTACAGAAATAAAGATAAAGAATATATTTTTTGGAATAAACCCAGCGAACTCGTGGATCGTCTACGTCTACTATGGAGTTCGAAAATAGCGGGAAATAACAACCACGACAATGAAATAATAGAAATAATATCAGAACTTAGGGAAGAAAAAATAGTGTATTAAAGATGAAATAAAACATAGTATCATTATACTTAATAAGTATTATATAGTCTGAAATATTATAAACTGGATCAGATGCAGTCAGAAATGTCTACTGTAAACACTATCGACAAATTTGGACGCAGCAAAAGAATTAGTGCGAGTAAGTTAATAGCCCATCGTGGATTACCTGGCGTGGGTTTTAAACTTACCAGAGATAATCACTATGATATTGAAAATAAGCGTTTAAAAAATTTAGGGGAACCTGTCGATGATCAAGATGGTGCAACATGTAATTACGTTAACAAGCGTCTACAAACAAATGATGAAAATGCTGCCAAAGCTATTTTTGATACAACCGATGTAATTATTGGGGAAATGAAAAAATATGTTGATGTGGGACTTATAAGAAGTGGAGAAGAAAATCGCGCTATTTTCAATAAACAAAATAATGAGATGATGCAGAAAATGAAAATAGAAATGAGGAAATATGTTGATAAAGCAATTTCTGAAGTTAAACGTTCGGCCATAAACAATCGCAATACTTTAATCACTAGAATCTCTAAATTAGAGCATATTGCCACCGAACTCCAACCAAAGAAGGTGCAATCCGGAGGCCTAGCATTTCCACCAGAACTAATGCCTGAAGTTGATATATAGCTGAAGACAATTTTATAATGGAGGTTAGCAGCGAAAAATTACAAGTTGTTAACGAGTTACATAGAAATGCTCGACGAAATTTTCGTAGAAGGCGAACCATAATTAAGGGGTTTGGTGATTTGTGGCAAGCAGACCTAGCTGAAATGCAGCCATACGCTGATGAAAATAGAGGGTATCGTTATATTCTTGTAGTGATTGACTGCTATTCCAAGTACGTATGGACCAAACCTATTAAAAATAAAGCAGCTGTAGAAGTTACCAAGGCTATGCAGACTATTATTCAAGAAGCAAATTATTCACCGAGAAATTTACAGACCGATAATGGTACTGAATTCTATAACAGAAAGTTCTCCGCATTAATGAAGCGGCACGAAATTAATCATTATTCTACGTATAGCACAAAAAAAGCAGCAATTGTTGAGCGAGTAATCCGCACATTAAAAAATTGGTTGTATAAAGAATTCTCAGCTATGGGTAAATATAAATGGCTCGATATCCTACCAAACGTTACAAAAAGTTACAATGACAAAGTCCATCGTACAACTGGCAGAAAGCCCATTGATGTCAAACCAACTACACATTTAAACGTATATAATTATATTAAGATTGCTCTGAAACCGAAATTTCATCTCGGTGATATAGTTCGTATTAGCAAGTATAAAGGTGTATTTGATAAAGGGTTTACACCGAACTTTTCAACAGAACTTTTTAAAATTACCAAAATAAACATAACAAATCCCACAACTTACCTGATAGAAGACTTGTTTGGACACCCAATCAAGGGATGTTTTTATGAAATGGAGCTACTAAAAGCAAAATACCCCGATGTGTATCTAGTTGAAAATGTATTAAAGAAGAAAGGAAATAAAGTGCTGGTAAAGTGGTTGGGGCTATCTGTAGAACACAATTCGTGGGTTGATATAGCTTCTATTGTTTAAAATTGTCATTAACTAGAAAAATATATTAATGTATCATTATATAGTTATGTCGATTGAAATATTTTAATATGTGTCACAAATGAATAATAAAATGAATATACTTTATTAATATTTATTTAATTTATTTCCTTCATTTTAAATTGTAAAAAAATTAAAAATAATCATTTTTTTTTTTTTTTTTTTTTTTTTTTTTTTTTTTTTTTTTTTTTAACACTTGAAAGATAATAAACATACACATAAATGTTTTAATTCCTTTTTATTTTCCTACAATCTATATTATAAGAATGATACAAATATACATATAACATAAAACATAAAATTAATTAAATATAATTAAAAATTATAATTAAACATTAAACAAACATAAAAAATAATATAAAAAGTACAAACTAGAAAATCTAATATTATTATATGGGTACTGTTCTTTTTCCAGTATTATTGCACACAAAACAACCTTCGATGGCACCGACTGTCACTGTGTCATCGCCACAAGCTTTGCACTTTATGGTAGGTACGTCCCACCACTCAACCGTGTTGTGCAGACTTGCGTGTTGGTGAACAGCCCCCTCTACAACCATGCGAGAATACGATACGTAGCACCTAGTGCACATAAAGTATTTTCCCTGGTCAATGCTGCATACCACAACGAAGGCCGCTGTAGCACACACCTTGTCCATTGTACCAGCCACCATATCTTTTATCTGGAAAGCCATCTCGTGCTGGTCTTCCTCGATGAGGTCCGCAACATCGACTTCTATACCATCGTCCACCATTTCGTCGACTCCATCGTCCACTATACCATTTTCGCCGCCTTCGATGACTTCCTGGATATCGATGTTGGCACCATTGGCATCAACATCAGCAGGTGCTCCAATCTCCACAGCCTCAGCAGGTACCCCCATCTCCGCAGCCTCATGATTAAACAGCATCCAATTATTGGAATCTTCTTGCGCCAACCGTCTTAGAATAGATATAATAGATGGATTTGCCATTTCGATACGTGGTATATAGATAGAAATAGTAAATGCAACTAAGTTTGGTTTAATATTACTCCCATATATATAGTAGTGTGGGGAGGGAGTCACTCTAAAATAATAGAGGGGGTATTCATATCCAATCATAGGATACGTGTTATTATGAATTTTAATTAGTGAAGTTTGACACCTTAACCACTCGGCCAACCTGACTTATTCATTGATTCAGTAAAACACTATACATTAAATGTTTACCCCCTCTCCATCATCAATAATAGAGGTGCCTGTAAAGTAATGTTTGTAGGAGGCGCCACTGCTGGGGGTGGAGATTAGTTTGCTTTATATAACACACAGCAACGCTCTTGTTTGTCAGATTTAAAATTATTAACATCATGGACACTTCTCAAGTAAATTGCGTCTCCTCCAGCACCGACTCAAAATCAACGTCATCGACCTGGTCAATGCCTAGTGAATACGACCCAGACAGCAGTGATTGGTGGGAACGGTCACCTCCATCGTATTCGATAGACGAAGAGGACCAGGAAGACGAAGAGGACCAGGATGACCAAGCTACCCCAGATAGCATTGACGACAGACCAATATCACCTTCATCTTATTGGATAGGTGAGAATCTAGGCGAGGACCAAGATAACCCCCCGGACAGCAGCACTGATAGGGCAACATCACCATCAGCATGGTCTATGGAAACGGTGTTCTACGATCCAGACGGCCAGCCATCACCTGACCAGAGCCACTGGTCAGATTATCAGCTCTTGATAGAGTGCGATAATGTCTGCGAGGGAACAGATTAGGCATCCATATAAATTAAACATTGTAAATAATTTAATAAATAGTTTTAGTAAATAAATTAATTGTAAGTCATTTAATACATTTATTTACTTAATAAACTCTTAAATATTTATTTAATTTATTTCCTTCATTTTAAATTGTAAAAAAATTAAAAATAATCATTTTATGCAAATGTTGTTCCAACAATTGTCCTCGTACTTACTACAGTACACGCATCGTTGTCTTAATTGTGGTTGGTCTGCTTTGCAAGCTTCACATACGTCTCGATATATACCAAAATTCGTTCTTTTGAGTATGGTAAGACAATTGCGACATTGTGTTTCATTTGGACAATTGTCTCGAAATTCTTTTTTCTGCACTGGGTTCTGAATTACACACTTTTTGCACAGTCCAGTGCATGGGTTGATAATTTGCTTCCTCCATGCAGTATAGCAATTATGGCAAATTCTTGAATTATTGTAACTATACGGTTGTACTGCTATTATTGGTTTTAATTTCCACTCTCTTGGTAGGACCATTGTATGCACTTCTGTTTTAAGACACGATTGTGTTACGTAAGAAGTTTGAATGCGTTCCTCTTGTGGTCACTCTTGGTTTAAATAGCTAATAGTAAACTTGACGCAATAGGAAGGGCGTCACCGTCACGAATTATAGAATATAAAACGGAGGAGGTTTAACATCAAATCAGTTGAGTTCCAACATTTAAAGATGGCTTATAGACGATTCCTCACTGAACTGGCAGAAAATGATATGGGTGCAATGGTGTTACACCGAGATGGTGTAAATCAAGAGCTTCAGGACTTGAATCAAGATGGCAACCTGGTTCCCGTCAGTGTAGATGAAGGTCTTGGGGATGATGTGGAAGACGAAGCGGGAGAGTTAGCCTTCTCCGGAAAAATATTAAACAATTATGATGATCGGCGGAGACTATATTGCACGTCAGCGTCTTTTGTCATAATCAGAACCAGGCCGGATGCAACCAAACACTTCCTGTGTGGGCTATGTTATATATCCTATACACGGATAGTGTCCGGACGTCACCAGCATGTAAATATTCACAAAACGACGACGTTGGATGGTGCAATGATAACGAAATGTAAATGTTGCAGCACAAACTTGGTGCAATTGCATCGAATTGAAGTATGTCATACATGTAATAATGTAAATAAAACAATTGCGTGAACGATACAACGTGTTTTACTAAATTTGATTCGTTATAAGTAGTATTTATTAATGTAAATTTATATTTCATTTTATTTTTAAGTTTAATTGTATATATTTTTTAATTAATAAAAATATTTGTGCCACCCTGTATATTACAAGTTGTGAAAATTAGTAAATCATATAAATATTAAAACAAATGAACATATGAATGATTTTATTAAAAAGTATTTTGAAAAAAAATGGTTATCTTTTATTTATTATTATTTAAATTAAATTAAAATATCTCAAGATATAAACTGATTCAAAATAATACAGTTGTAAATGTATAAAGCCGATAGCTTGGGTTGATTTTATAGCCTAAGGCCATGCGGCCCTGCCTGGTAAATACGGATCGATGAGCAGGTAGTTTTTTGTTGAAATTAGGAAATAGACCTAACTCTTGTGGGGCGTCCGAGTAGCCGAGCGGGCAAATACGCGTCGATCTTGTGGTCGCTCAGAAGATCACAGGATCGAATCCTCGGACACCCCCCGGAGAATGGAGGAGGTGGATCTCCGGTTTTTTTTTTAAATTTGACCTTTGACCTTTCCTAATTAGCCATTAATTTTGATTTTCATGTGTTTAAAATTCGATTTTTTTAATTTTTTTTTTTTTTTTTTTTTTTTTTTTTTTTTTTTTTTTTTATGTTGTTATTAACCTATTAAACTCTTTATTTATTTAAATTAATTAACCTTTACATTATGTGTTTATTCATGTCAAACATGTACTCATAATATGCACAATTAATTAATTACATGTGGTGTATTTATTTTATTAACTAATTAATTTTTTTATCATTTTTTATTCACTTTTTAAAATTTGTTTTAAACTTTTTTATATTTATTTTTAACAATATATTCTTACATAATAATACACAGTAATTTATTTTTTATCATTTTTTGTCTTTTATTTGTATCATTTTTTTGTAATTATTTGTCATTTATTTTTTTGACAAACTTTTTAATTTTTTTTAATATTTTTTTATTAATAATATATTTTAAACCTAATTAACAATCTTATCTGACTAACAATATTCTTAAATAACTTAAAAATCTAACTTAATTAATTTGCCTTTATTTGTATGCTCTTTTAATTATTTTTGTCATTTATTTTTTTTGACAAATTTTTATTTTTTTTGGGGCATTTATTTTTTTAATTATTTTTGTCATTTATTTTTTTTGACAAACATTTTAAATTTTTTTTTTTGCATTTATTTTTTTAATGTTTTTTTATTAATACTATATTTTAAACCTAATTAACAATAATCTTATCTAACTAACAATATTCTTAACTAACTTAAAATCTAACTTAAAATAACTTTCCGCCGCGTGTGCGCAAGTGCTCAGCCACCCATTTGATCCGAAATAAACCTCATCTGCTTTGCAGTTTTGTCGAGAGCCTCCCTTTGTCTCTTTACGTCGGCCTCTAATTTTGCGGCTCTTTCCCGCATATCAGCAGCACGACGCAAGATTTTCGGATGATCCCGACAAAGCCTCAAATTTAAATCATGTGTTCTCTTAAGTTGACCGTATATTTTAAAAAATTGTTTAACAGATGTTTTGGTGTCAACTTGCGAGAACACCTCCGATTCAGAATCAGAGTCCGCTTGTGCTGGGAGCGGATTCTCATTAACAATCGGAGCTACCTCTGGCGGCGGTGGCAACACCGCATTAGAGCAACCCGGTTGTTCTAATGCGTCATTGCGTGGTGGTGGCAACACCGCATTAGAACAGCTTGGCTGTTCTAATGCGCTATTGCCAGGTAGAGGTACAGCCACAAACGACGCAGACGGTTTTACCTGCCCTTTACCTGCCGAAACCTTATTTTTTTTTGGTGAAGCAGGTAGCGGACTTAGAGGGGCAGGTACAACTGTCTGCGCGAAATCCATTATCTCGTCCCATAAAGTCGCGTCACAGTCTATGGATTGTGTTTCTGTACGTCTACCTTTACCTTTTGATGGCGCCGACGACGACTTTGTGTTTTTATTGTTGTTTACATTACTAGGCAAAAAGTCGTCATCGGAGTCATGTGCCACCAGAGACATAGATGATTTGCGCGGATGAGATGCGCGTACATCCTGACACCCTGAAGTAGATGGTGTGACTTTAAATTTTTTGTTTAAAGCCAAACCATGTAATTTCGGGGTATGAACGGCTTTACCTGCATTACTCCTGGATACGGTGACATTGACGGTATTGCCGAGGTCACCATCTTCAAGGTGCAAAACAGGTAAATCTGCGCCAGGATGTATATTGCCATGCATCTGCTGATGGTGCCCATGATACGCTAGCTGACTACCGCCTTCGTTAGAACACGAAGCGCCCCCAACGTCAGCAGCAATACCATCTTTAACAATAATGTTGTTTAAAACATTAACCCTGCCAGAGGATGGATTTTTTATTGCTGACTTCACAGCACCGCCATTAATGGCGGAACCTGACGCCGTAGATGCGTCAGGTGATGGTTTAAACGTAGCCAAATACGTCATTAAAGTCAAGGGCGGTAAAGTTGGTGGCGGTGTCGACGAGCGCCTTTTACGCCCACCAGCAGATGATACATTTTTAACGGTTCTTACCATTTTGTTCACAAAAACTGAGCAATGAAATTCACGAGAGCACACTTGCACACACTAGCACAGGCGAAGACGGAAAGAATCTTGTAAGCGTCCTCAAACCCAAGCCAAGCTAACTTCCCCCTCCAACGGTAGGGAGTGGGTGACCACTCTCGTCTCTCATTGGTTGGACGACATCACGTGATTTATGCAAGCCAAGCTTTCACCCCACTGTTGATTTTCTTTGTCTCAACAGAATCCCGCTACAAAGTGACGTCAAACTTTTCTAAATGTCATGCGCACATCGAATAACTGACGCAACAACTTTCTATTTGAAATGACATCACATTCCTGACTGCAGCATAAAACGACATTTTAGTTTTAGCAACGTCACCTACTCTTACATTGTAAAACTGTATCATTACACACACCTCTTCAAGTCACTACCTACATTATTTATAATTTACGATTTAACCTAATCGATATTTAACTTATTTTGGGAGAAAGGTTTACTAATAACAACACTGTGATTTTTATTTAGATATTTTTATTCTATTATTTGAAAGTACTTAAAATTATCACAATAATTTTGTATTATAATGTTACAATTAAATATTGGTGAAATTTTGTAGTTTGAATTTTCCAGTTTAGTAGTTCATGTATTCGAATTTTCGACCTTTACGTTAGAAGATGAAATAAAAATTTTAAATTAATTATTGGCTTAAATCAGCTATTGCTGCAAGTAAAGCGTCCAAGTTTTCATTTTTTTTCTCCATATTATTTATGGCAACTATCAGTCGTTCTATATTTTGTTCTTGTTCGCTCTGAAAAAATGATATGTCACGGTGCCCCCACGGTAATGTTTTAGTAGTATTAGGAATAACAAAACGTTTGTCATCGTGTTGGGACAAGGCCACTTTGTTCTTTATTTCTGTGTAAATGTCATGCAAGCAACTCCGAAACGTATTCATTTTTCTAAATATTAAACCTCCCCGCTCAACGATTTTCTTATAGTCATCTATTGACAGCTGCTTTCTAATAACAGATTTCTTCACACCTTTAGCTTTTTTGAGTTCATTATCCACCGATTGTATATAATAAGCTTTCGCACCCGTACCATAAAAACTAATAATGGGATCAGAGGGGAACTCGTCTTTCATTTTACCTAACACCGACAAGCCCTTATGAATATTAAATTTATTTATTTCTTCGTAGTTAGATGTATCGAATTTGTCTGGATTCTGTATTATGAAATTATAAAAGTTATCTGTAAATGTTTTTATAATCAACGAATCCGTATCTGTATACAGCAAAGAAGCATTATCGCCGAAATGTTTTTTGATAACGTCGTAGAAAAAGTTGTATAATACTGTCTTAGACAACTCCAAGATACAAAAACCAACGTAAATTGGTTTGTTGTAGACTACCTTTAGTTTACCCATATGGATGGCTACAAAATCATCAGTAAATATTGAGCATGATTTAAAGTTAGGGCGTGTTATTAATGCATTTGCACCCATACTCCGCCTAACGCTCTCCCAGTGGGTAACTAATTTTATATCCATTCTATTATCAACATTTTCCATTGTCTTACCGAATACTGCGTTATTTAATAATTTATACTGATCTTTTTCAAATTTATTCTTAGCCTTATTTCTCATATCGGTGTTTAGGTCAATATATTTTTTAAGCCAAGGTGATTGTTTGAATTTAAGTATTCTATGTGTTTTTATAACCATTAACCCGTTATCTAGCGCTTGTTTCAAATTTATATAATGCACAATATATCTCCTCTTATCGTTTAAATTTGGTATCAGTTTTGTCAATTTCGATTTTGATTTTGGTGGAATAATATTTTCTACTAAAAAGGGTAGGTCTGAGTGTAAGTCGTGTAAATCTTGTGGATAATGTATGTCTACTTCGAGAACATACCCATGGGTGCTTTCATCTGAAATGCTCGTAATATCTAAATTCATGATTTCTTCTTCGGACAGCCACACGAATCCACCTGTCGGCAATTGTTGCGACATACTATGCCCATATAGGTTCGTGGCATCTAGATATGTGATGAATGAAGAAGGTTCTTTGGGGTCGTAGTTAGGGAGAAATTTGTTATTCGCAATATGTTTCCTTTCCGTACACTGGCTTACTCCACCACGTATTCCCTTTTTAAAAAAATGGATCATATCAATGTCCGTTAATAATTCCAACTCCACTTTGGTTAGTTTTAACATAGCGTCCCACGAGAGACCCGGACAAGTGTAATACTGAGCAGGATCAAGTTTATATTTTTCCAAACAAATTTTACGAAAATTTTCAAATACGTCACACAAAAGGAGTACGTCTGATTTTAAATAAAGATCTGAGTAATCGCCCAAATTCTGACAATCAAACAAGTTCCACACATCGTTAGCCCTCTGATAATCTTTATCTGTTATATGTTCTTCATTTAGGTTATCGTAAAATTCATCTTTCGAGGGTAACTCTACATTATTTAGTTTCTCTAAACTATCCATAAAACTATATGGAAATACACCCTTTTGCCTCATTAAATTAAATTTTTCCTTATCTGTATAGAAACTTCCCGTAACAAACAATTGGTTATCAGTTAAGTTGCCCCCTAAATTTTGCAACGATGTTGATAAGAACTTAAAACTATCGATGAATCGTAGTTGTATAAATTTCCGTTTTTTCTCCCCTTTCTTATTGACGTAATCATGCATATAAAGGTGTTTCGTGAAAGATATATATTTTTCTTTATTTTGTGCTATAACATCAACTCTGTCCTTATGTGCACAGAGCTGTTTTATAAATAGGTGACTGTCGTAGCCACTCATATTGTGAAATATGATAGGTACAAAATTTGGTAATTTGTAATTTAAGTTACATACAGAGTGTGCGGCACCAAATCTTACTTTACCAGTTATATGACAATGATCTCTAACTTTTACATCCTCTACTTTAAATGGTTTCTCACATATACCGCATACGGTCGCATTCAGGAAGTCTTGTCTTTCTTGTGCTGTGAGTTTAGCCATTGGGACTATATCTTTCATATATCTGTTATAGATTTCCCTTACATCGGCTTCAATACGCGATACAAAAACTTTGGCTACATCAGATCCTCGATAGAGTTCAAATTTTGATAAAGAATTGTCAAAAGAACATTTTATGAAATATGCGAAGGAGTAAGGTTCGTGTATAAAAGTTTTATTTGTATAAGAACGTTCGGGGTTCGGTTCACAAGTATGAATAGGTTTCAGAATTGATTCAAAGTCTGCATACACTACAAATGGTACTTGCATTTGTCTTTCAAAGTTTTCAAATTTTAATATATTTTCAGGTACTTGTTTACCATATTTATCAATCCGAAATTGTGTCGATGGTGTTGTTGTATAAACATGATTACAGTCATTTCTCTGATGCTGGAATAACTGACGCTCATTATTAAAATATAGTAAGCAACCATCACAAAAGTACTTTTTATGATCATGAGCTGAAATTTGAGCGGAAACTAGCTTAGACAAGTTTTTTATCCAACAATAGTGATTATTAGCGCAATCTTTCTTACAGTGATGATTTACACCACATTCACCGGAAAGTAGTAACAAATTTACATGCATAAATAGTTTTTTTTCAGAATAACGTAAAGGCCCAACAACTTCATACTTTATTCTATTATTCTCAAATTTTTCTTCTAACCCGTACACGTTAATTGAAATATTATTCATCTCCTCAAATTTTGAAATATCCCGCAATTTTACTGGAAAATTCATACCTGATAAATTTAAAACTCTTGAAAAATGTGGATATGATGAGGTCTCAGATGTGCAGCCATTTGCAGGATACAACGCTGAAGTTACAGCCCAAGCAAAACAATACTGATCCTGGTTTTTTACATTTACCACTGCCTTCTTGTTTTCTATGGATTTTGGCAACTTGACATATGATGAACCACCCAGAGGACTATATTTATTCACATTGATTTCAACAAAAGCAATTCGTTCGAGGGCCCATCCTAAAATTAAATTATAATTAGTCATTTTCTTTCCACCTTAATGTATGTTTAAATACCTGAATCACGTTCCAGGAACTCCGTAGTTTGTGTAATCATAGCATCCACAAAGGTGTCCAAAGTATTGTTCAAATCCATAGCTTGATCCAAGATTTTGTTGGAAGTGTTAAATGATTTCATTTCAGATAGTTCCTGTGTCTGTAATACGTACGTAGCAAACGTTTCCATATTTACTTTTACTGTATTATGAATACGTAACACTTCCTCGAAGAGATTTAATATTTTTGATCTAATTTCATTGAAGAACATTACATAGTCTTGGTGATTATTTTCGCTATATACTCGATAGGTTACAATCCTGTATTTGAAAGCGCTCTGCACAATTTCTACACCTTCTATAAACGGAACACATGAATTTGTCCTATGCTGCAATGTCCTTCTATGGGAATTCATTTGGGTTGTGCTTAGAGTCACATTACAGCAATTACAAGTTTCCATATTTGTAGATGTTGAAGGATTACATTCCAGTTTAGGATATTTTGCTTGCGGACCACTATCATGTATCTTCTTACAAGATTGCCTCTGATGTCTTCGCAAATTGTCACCACGTGTAAAACTTACACCACAAGAAGTACAAATATACATTTTATGTCTTTACTCTGGGAGACTAGCACCACAAATGGCTGTGTGCTCCTCATCCTCATTTATATACACGGAGTGAAGCTGCCCCACCACCTCTACTTGAAATACTCATACACATATCAGTACATACACTAATTACAACTACAATTGCATTGCACCACTCCAATTACCTCTATTGCAATTACATCAGTCTAATTACTGCACATTACTCTACTTACCTCTATTGCAACTACATCAGGCTAATTACCTGCAATACTCTAATTACCTCTATTGCAATTACATCAGTCTAATTACCTACATTACTCGAATTACCCTAGTTACCCCCCACCACAAAAAAAAAAGGGTGGGGGGAGACCCAGCTCCGCCATTACTACTCTACTGTGATGACTGAGACTGCTTGGATTTTTTATCAGTGGGTCCTTTTAGAGTACAGCTGCTACACTTGTAGAATAATCCAGGAAACTTGTGCAAATCCGCAGGCATTGGAGTTGGTAAACAGTTTGAATGAGTCACGAGTTTACAGTCGGAACATCTGACACTCTTGGAGTGGCGGCTGACTATAAGGTCACACACGCAGCAGTTATCGGGCATATCACAAAAAAGACAAATTTTCAGATCCACAAAAAAGGAGTGTCTCGCTGTCGAACCGGCGAGTGACAAATAGTTAACCAAATCAATGTAGAAAAACACTGAAGTCTGATTAAATTAAATGCACCAATGTGATTATTATGAATTATAACGGGTGAAAATGACTTGATACGAAAGTATCAGTAACTATAAAATATAATCACAAGATTTACTACTATAGCACTTAAGAACGGAGAGATAAAGCATACGTGCGCACACACTGAACTAACAAGTCTAACTATTGTGTAGTATACGGTGCAAAAATAATTGAAACATTTTTTCATAGGATATATCTATACTTAAGTTTTTTAAAATAATGCCTTATTATAAGTGTGAAAAAATAGCGATCAGTACAGGGTAAGTAAATATCTATTGTTAAATTTTAAAAAATAAAATCTCGGTAACTCAGTAAGGGCATGCTATATAGTTCATTTATTAAGTTTGCGAATGTTCTTATATAAAACGTCATTTTCTGTTAATTTTACACTCGATTTTTCTAAAATGCTAAAATGATTATATACTGTATAAAATTCCCGTTGCTTTGTAAATTAATTTACGTACAAGACAAACTTACATTACATTACATTAATAAAAAAAATATTGCCTATTTTTTCAAATTATAATGAAATTGCGTTCGCTTACTTACCCAGCAAAAATTTTTACACGTATAATCACTTGGTGTCAAAAAGTAAACAAACTAATTATTCTATAGCAACTTGGGATTTTTTCCTTGAGGATTCTTAAACTTTAGGGTATCGAAATGTTAAAATAAGGAATGCCTTTACACCTACTAGGTGAAAACAACCCCAGAATTTCAAAACTTAATACGGACTCAAGCAGTTATTGAAAAAATTCATGTTTTTGAGGTTGCCAATTACGAATCTGAAGGCAGAATTTTAAAATTCGCTATTTCACCCCTAATATAACCTATATAATAGGAGTATCGGACAGCTCTCGGAGGGAATAATATGTGTTGATGGGGAATTGATGGACTTGATAGTATCCTCAATATACCCAAATAGAAGTGGACTGTATATATAATTGTATTTCTTCACTTAGGATGGTATTGTATCTTGAAAACTATTGTACGAATAATTTGAATACTTGACTTGATAAAAATGTATATTTAAAACTTGTAAAACATTTCAAAATATAAAATTATGTAATGTTTTTTCTTATCAATCAGTAACTAACTTATTTTAATATTTAGTTTTTGATAACATGATTAAATACAATTTGTTTTATAAAAATATTAGAATGACATATTAATAGACAACTATGTCTTAACATTCTGGCCGCCTTGAAATTATTTAGGAATTTCAAAACAACCTAGATGAACATTGTAACAATAATTTATGGTAATATTAGTTAAAGTGTTCTTTTTCAAATGGAAACACACAAAGTTTTGACACTGCACGCTTTAAAATACTTCCATTCATCTTGAGAGAAATTACTCGAAGAACACTGTCTTTGCCTGGATGCAGTTCTATAACTCGACCAATATGCCATTTCAAAGGAGGAACGTTGTCTTCTTTCACCAAAACGATAGTGCCTACTTTGACATAAGATTCAGCTTTCTGTTTCCATTTAACTCTCAATTGTAATTCGGATAAATATTCTGTATGCCATCTATTCCAAAAATGTTGCACTAATTGTTCCAACCTTTGATAATGTTTTAATCTATTTTCTGGAATTTCAATAACACTTGCTTCTGGTAAGGCAGTCAAGGTTTTACCCACCAAAAAATGAGCTGGTGTTAATGAGTTTAATTGATCAGGAGTTGAGAATAATTGACACAATGGTCTAGAATTTAAAATTGATTCTATCTGAGTTAGCACGGTGGACAAACCTTCAAAATTCAAATGCGCATTACCTAATACACGCTTTAAATGATATTTTACACCTTTAATTCCAGCTTCCCAAATGCCTCCAAAGTTAGGAGCTCGAGCTGGAATAAAATGCCATGTTATGTTATCATTGGCTAAATAGTCATTTATTTCATTTGAATCAAATAAAAATGACAATTCTTTCAATTTTGCATTTGCCCCTACGAAAGTTTTCCCATTGTCGGAATAGATATTTAGAGGCTTACCTCTTCGAGCTATAAATCTTTTAAAACTTGCTAAAAACAATCAGTAGTCAGATCAGAAATCAATTCAATATGGATGGCCTTTATTGCCAGACAAATAAATAAACAAACATACGCCTTAGTCAATTTAGCGCCTCTAGTATTTCTGTCCTTAATCAACAAAGGGCCAGCAAAATCTATTCCTATATTATAAAAAGGAAGATTTAGTAACTCGATAGTCAGGTAAATTACCCATTAAATATTCATTTGAACTAGGTTTCACCTTAAAACATGTGACACATTGACGTATAATACTTTTAGCTAAATTGCGCCCAGAAATTGGCCAAAATCGTTCTTGTATAGAAGAAAGTAACATGGTAGGACCACAATGTAATAACCTAACATGTTCTTGTTCAAGAATTAATCTTGTTAACTTGTGTTTTGCAGGTAAAATTATAGGATGAATTTTATTAAACCGTAAGTCAGATTGTTGAATTCTACCACCAACACGAATTACTTTGTCATTGCCTAAAAATGGATTTAATGATAATAAATTGCTTTTCTTGTTTAAAATTCTATTTTTTATTAAATTATCATAATCAAGAGAAAACATTTCTTGCTGCGATATACGAACTAAAATTGTTATTGAGTCTTGTAACTCTAAAGTTGTTAACGTACCCCTTTTTTTAGTTTCATTACTCGACCTTACATTTGCAATAAATCGTAAACAATAAGCAAATACTCGTTGCAATTTTCTCATAGATGAAAATTTTTCAAAAATGTCAAAGTCGTTTGTAATTGTTGTGACATATGTCATTGTCCTTTGTTCTGGTATCGTTTCTAAATTAAAGTTATCATTTTCTAAATGCACCCTTAAATCATTATTGTTAAGCCAAGTTGGTCCTGTCCACCACAAATCAGAGTCTAATAGTTCACATGCACTCATGCCACGTGAAATTAAATCTGCAGGATTTTCTTTTGAATTTACATGATGCCAATTTTTTGTGTCAGTTAATCGTTGTATTTCACTTACTCGATTGGCTACAAATGTTTTCCATCTTGTAGGAGAACCTTTGATCCATGCAAGAGTTATTGTCGAGTCTGACCACAAATGATAACTATCAAAATTTATTTTAATTGAAGCTGTACTCTTTTTAACTAATTGAGCTAACAAAACTGCACTACATAATTCTAGTCTTGGTAATGTAATTTCTTTTATTGGTGCAACCCTTGATTTTGCACATAGTAATCTTGAGGAGTATTGACCTAAAACATTTTTACATCGGACATAAATACAAGCGCCAAATGCTCGTTCACTTGAGTCTGCAAATCCGTGTAATTCTATTGTTACGTAATCTGGTAATATTACATGCCTTGGTATTTTAATGTCATTCACATTGTGTAAATCATTGCAAAATTGAATCCAAGAAGTATGTAAATCTTGAGAAATAGCCTCGTCCCAGCTAATATTAGCTTGCCATAACCTTTACATCAATAGTTTAGCAACAGTTATAATTGGCCCTAATAAACCTAGCGGATCAAAAATTTGTGAAATAGTTGATAAAATTGTCCGTTTACTTATAACTTTTTTATTTAAATTGGAAATCATATATTGAATATTATCCTTGTTTGCATTCCAATATATTCCTAAAGTTTTATTAGCTTCATTCTCGCCTAATTGTACTACATTTAATTCTAATTCTTTTTTATAGTGAAATTGGTTACATAAATCTTGCCTATTAGTAAGCCATTTGCGCAACTCAAGTCCGGCAATATTTTACTCACATCATGCTGTAATTGCAATAATTCGCTCCTTGAATCAGAGCCTGTCAACAAATCATCGACGTAAAAATCATTTTTAATTGCATTACTTGCTCGCGGGTAAAGCCTTTCATGTTCAATACCTAATTGATAGAGACACCTAGTTGCTAAATAAGGAGCTGAAGCCGTTCCGTATGTTACTGTATTTAACTGATAACATTTTAAATCATTCAACGGATTATCTCTCCAAAGAATTCGCTGCAAACATCGTTGGTTTTGATTGACAAGTATCATACGATACATTTTTGACACATCAGCTGTCATTACGTACTTATATTTTCTAAACCTTAAAATTATAGAAAATAAATCATTTTGTATTGTAAACCCGATGTGCTGAACATCATTAAGAGATAGTCCGCTGTCTGTCTTCATTGACGCGTCAAATACTACTCGAACCTTTGTTGTAGTACTCGACTCTTTGACTACAGCATGATGAGGTAAATAGTAATTTAATTCATTATCTATATTGACTTCTTGTGTTTCTGTCATGTGGCCTAATTGTTCATACTCACTCATAAATTTCTTATATTCATTGTATAATTGAGGATCTTTAATTAATTTTCGTTCTTGAGATAGAAAACGTTGTTGAGCAAAGTATCTTGACTGACCTAATTGCTTAAAATTGTCTTTAAAAGGAATAGATATAATAAATTGGCCGTTATCGTTACGTTTGCAATTACTCAAAACATGAGATTCGCAATATTGTTCTGATTCTGATAAACTTGTTTTAAACTCTATTTCTTCTACTTGCCAAAACCTTGTAAGTTGATTGTCAAGATAAGAATTATTTAACTCGGTACTGAAACAGCTAATTGAATTAACTTGTTGATTAGAACTATAGAAATTCCCGGCTACAATCCAACCAAGTCTAGTTTTCTGTAATGTTAAACGAGTATTATATAATTGAAATTGACCAACGCATAGTAATTCCCAGAACACATTTGCACCTAATAGAATGTCAATAGAACTTGATTGATTGAATGTTGGATCTGCTAGACGTATATGCTCAGGAATATTTAAACTTGTTTTATTAAAAGAAATTGTAGGTAAGTTTTCAGTTATTCGTGGTAAAACTAAACAACATATTGTAGTATTGTAAGAATTATTATTAGAAAATAATTGAATTCGACTTGTAAAATTGACATTACCCATAGCAGCTCCAACACCTGCAATAGAATAATTAGCAGTATCTAATTGTAAATTTAATTTCTTGCATAAACCTTCTGTTATAAAGCTACTTTGAGAACCACAATCTAATAATGCTCGACAACTATGTAATTTGCCATACGCATCTTTAACTTTAACCATTGCTGTTGACAATAAAATTTGTGAGGTTAAGATACCGCTACCTGTGATCGCTTGCCCAGAGTGGTCTACTATAGTATGTTGACCATTTGAATCAGAATTTACCTCTTCCATGTTTGATCTAGTGATTTCGACATTTGTCTCATTGACAGATGATAAATTTCTGTCAATGTGCAACATAGTATTGTGATTTCTGTTGCATTTTCGACAATTAGAAGATTTACAATCTCTAGAAACATGGTCTGGCCGTAAGCAATTTAAACATAAATTGTTCCTTTTTGCCTCATTGATTCTTATTGAAGGCGTTAATTTTAAAAATGCTTCACACTGATAAATAGTATGAGGTTTTTTGCAAAAATAACAACTGAGTTTACCTGTATTGACGTAAGCACATGAATTACTTTTATTAGGTTTAAATTTATATTGAAACTTGTTTTGAACTTGATCTGACGATTTGTTGTACTCTAGCTTTTCTAACAAATCGCATCGTTTTTTAAGAAAATTGTTAATGTCTTCCATTTGTGGAAGTTCATTTTTTATCTCGAAAGATTCCCATTCTCGTCTGGTAATGGGATCTAATTTACTAGTAATCAAATGAATAATTAATGTATCCCAATATTCTGTGGGCTCACCTAGAGAATTCAAAGAACGTAAGTGCTTTGTAACATTGTCAAATAATTTTCTTAATTCTACATGAGACTCCTTTGGTATGGTTGAAAGATCAAATATTGCCTTTACATGATTATGTACAATGAGTCGCTTATTCTCATAGCGATCCCTAAGCAATTGCCATGCAATGACATAATTAAGTGCAGACGCATCTAAAGCCTCTAAAATTTGACAGGCATCTCCTATTAATGAAGACCGCAAATAATAAAATTTTTGGATGTCAGAAATTGATTCATTGTCATGAATTAATGCACAGAATGCATCTCTGAATTCCAACCACTGATTGTAATGTCCATTGAAAGTTGGTAAATTTATAGTCGGTAATTTTACTTGAGGTTCTCGAAAAGGAATAGGCTTGACAGATTCATGACTAGTAGTAATTTTAGAATTGTTGTATTTCGATATTAATGATCGATAATTTGCTATCACGGAAAAATAAGAAGTTTCAAATTCTTCACGCTCTTTTTCCTCCAACTCAGAATTGCATATAAGTTCAATTTCTAATTGTACATCATCGAACTCAGTGATAAGAATCTTAATATTTTGTAATCTATGCTCTAATTGCGCAACTAATATTTCATCAACCTCAGATAAACTTATCGACTCAAAATAATTGTTTGCTCTCGTTAATTTTGACTTTAATTGACCTCGTTTATGTTTTAATTTTGCCAAATCGGCCATCGTGCTAACCACAGAATAATATTAAAATTTAAATTAATATATCAATATAGAATGAACAACCAGACTCGTTTTTAGGAAGTTACACCTTACCACCAAACTCTGGAGTGTTCACAGATTTCCAAATCCAATCGTCTTGCTAAATTGTCTTGATTGCTGTTTAGATCCGGCTCGAAGGACCAAAATAATGTTGATGGGGAATTGATGGACTTGATAGTATCCTCAATATACCCAAATAGAAGTGGACTGTATATATAATTGTATTTCTTCACTTAGGATGGTATTGTATCTTGAAAACTATTGTACGAATAATTTGAATACTTGACTTGATAAAAATGTATATTTAAAACTTGTAAAACATTTCAAAATATAAAATTATGTAATGTTTTTTCTTGTCAATCAGTAACTAACTTATTTTAATATTTTGTTTTTGATAACATGATTAAATACAATTTGTTTTATAAAAATATTAGAATGACATATTAATAGACAACTATGTCTTAACAATATGTATAAGTCCGCAGCAGAGAGTGAGTGAAGTGGGCGATCGGTATGTCAAAAATATAAGAAATAAATTAATGAAACTCATTTATTTTTTAATTTGATTGGCACTAAAAAAGAAAATGGATACTTTTTGCGTAAAGAATCAAAATTTTGCCTTTATTTCCCTTGTATCATTTTTTGGTTTAGTAAATATCAAAATTTGTCAAAAAAAAATTTGGAACTCATATCCAATGAAAAAACCAACAACCTTATTCCTTTTTTAATATAATATATTTACCAAATTTGAATCAAACTATCCAAAAATATTTGAATTTTAAACTATTTTAGAAGTCCGAAGTGAGATCACCATTACTGTACCATAATTACTTAGTCTGTTTTAAATTTTGTAAAAGTGGTTATTAACAATAATTATAATACAAAGTAGGGTATCCTCTTTAAAATAGGCTAAATTGGGTTTCAGTAATAAAATCAATTTATCTTTTAATATACTTATAATTTTGTACCTTTTAGATATCTTACGTTTGTTAAATGAAATCGATTTACCTAAATAAACAGTGATAGGTAAGGTAGACATCATATCTCTGCATCAAAATACTCAGCAATTATTGTATTATATTATTATTATAATTTCTTAATTTTGCTACAAATAGAAAAAATCGATATCTCTTAATATTCTTTTTACCAGTACCACATAAAAACTTAGTAATTTTGTATTATCTTAATTTTGCTAATTTAAATCGATTTATTTTAATAATCAGTGATAGGTAGGTACCAAAGTATACATTACTGAAGTGACAAAAAAAAAATATATGATTTGACCATTTTTACACAAAGAGACATTTAAACTCATCCGCCAACTATTATAAATTTTCTCTGTACTGTATATGAAGGACAGCCTAAAAATGGTTTTATGATATTTAGGCAAAGAGAGTTTAGCTACTAACAACTTACCGCCCCAAAATGTAAAGACAGAGCTCACATATTACAACTAAATGTATAAATATGATTCATTTTTACAATGGATTTAACGTTTCTTACCTTTTTAAATGTATATCATGACTCCTTCAAATGTAGATACTCAGTGGAACATATATTTTTCATATACTGGAATAAATGTATGTATTGTAAATTTTACTGCGTTTCTAAAACTTTTGTCAATTTTGTATAAGCAAGAACAAAAACAGAGGCCTTTTTTACTTTATGTAAATTATAGATAATAAGGTATGCGTATTTATGAGATTTTTAATTAAAAGTGGTTATAAAAGATAGTTAACGCTATAAAAATGGATTAACAATAAAACTTTATCAACAATGTACACTATATATTTATATATTTGTTAATTAAAATGTATATTATTTTTGAGTTTGCAAACACCGGCCGAGGACAAACGATGGAATTCGAATATCACCGATCTGGTAGTGATACTGTCATTTTTATGATAGAATTTTAGATTCTTTTATATTCGTCGTTGTGCGTGTAGGTTTCAATTTGTGATTTCAGTGTTAAATATTTACATTTCTCACGGAAAGATGATTTTGTAAAAGCCCAAATTTGTCCGATATGGCTCTCTTTGTTACTTTAGGTGGAAGGCGTCTTTTTCTATCAGCTTGGCAAGCAAATTACATGACCTTTTAAATATATATATATATATATATATATATATATATATATATATATATATATATATATATATATATACATCTTCCTATCTTTTCTGCGTCCATACATTTTAAATTTACATATAATTCTGCGTCCACCTACTTTCTGCGTCCGTATACGGACGCAGAAAGGTTTTTGCATGATAATCTGACTATTAGTGGTTGGAGCGACCTCTATTAATTTGACATTAAATCTGTTGATTACATCAATTTCGGCAACATAACATAGAGTGCTGTAAATCAAATACTGTCATCGATATAATCAAATCAAAATTTCTTGTGGGGACGCAGAAACGTCCGTAAAATGGAAAAAGTATATAAATGAAGTTCAGACATTTCACCACCAGGTGCTCTTATATCGCCAGCGTATATCTTCTCTATCGTATAGTTTTATCCTTTTTGCAAATGATTCTGCGTCCTGCGAAGTGACAACACTGTTAGTGTTTCAGCCAGTGCAGATAGTGGCAGTTTAGTAATGTGACATGTGTTTGTTGTAAAATTAAATAACGAACTTGTGGGTTTAGTAGTTATTGTTTATGTCAATTGTTCTTAGTAAGTAAATATGTTTAAATTTAATTTCATTTTAGTAAATATGTGACAGATTATATAAATCTACTGTCCTTATTATTGACACAAGTGAAAATACTGATATTTTGCAGATTCTCTGTAGATTTAGATCACTGAATCTGACGAGACAAATGTAATAGAACTTAATCCTTAATTTCTGGTTTAGCCCATACAAATATAATACATATATCATTTAAACAGTTTATTTTAAAAAACTAATAAGTTGTAATTCTGTCTATTTGCCGGTCTATCTGCAGGTAAATTTTACCCAGTTTTTCTGTTAGGTCATTTAATGCGGGAAACGGATATTTCGCCCACAAATGACACTTTTGCGAAGGAAGGTATACGAAAATTTTTATTGAAAAACATACAGGGTGAACGAAAAAATAAAAAAAAATTAAAACAGGAGGAGCAAAATTAAAAAATATTTTAAAGCAGACACATAAGACAAACAAATTTTATAAATTTCTAATATTTAGGGTGTTTGGTTAAAGCTGTGCACAAGATAAAAATCAACTGAAAAAACAGCACCCTGTATGTGTTTTTGTAAGATGAAAGCCAATTAAATTTCCCTTGAAACGCTAAAAACCCGGCACAAACCCCATACATTTTTGACAGTTTTACAGCGTTTTAAATCTTGGTCAATTTTAAGGCGCCCCGAAGCATATTTTGACAAATTTTTTTGACAAATACAGAATGGTTGTTTCTTATATTTTGACGAGTTCTGAAGAGTTTATTATAAAAATAAAAAATCTTCTATCTTTTATAATAAACTCTCAAGAATTTGTCAAAATATAAGAAACAACCATATCGTATTTGTTAATATAGTCATTAACGGACAACATGGAATTCTTTTTTAATCACCATAAGTATATCTTGAATTAGTAAATTCTGCTTATCACACGTTTTAAAATTTACATTTTTGTCAATAATAATGTCAGGAAATTTAATGTGCGTACAGCGTACTTACCTTTTCGTCCCATTTTCATCATTATTTAAACGCTTACGCACAAAAATTAAAAAGGGATTTATTAGACCGTTAAATACTTTTAAAATAATTACATGTGCTTTTTATACTGGATGTTCGAATTGTTAGTACCAAGTAAAATTTTTATTTCGTTAAAGAATATCCTGTATATTTTTGCAAGTTAACTATGTAAAATTTTTTAGATCGTTACGTACACTATGTCATTCAGAACGCGTAAACTTGTTGCGATGGCGCAAAATGAAGCCGTTATTGCTAATATGTTAATTAAAAAGTACGAAAGTGATTCTGATTACAATCCCAGTGCCTTTTCGGGATATGAAAGTTCAAGCTGCAATATTTCATCTGGAGTTCCTGAAGATGTGCGTGATATAGTCGAAAATATAGAAATTTATTCTCCTGAGGGTAATAGAATAATTAGAATAATTTTCACAAGGGCAGATTTGTTTTAATTGATATTATTTACATTTCAGTTTGTACTGTACCCAATGAAGAGGATTCCTTCAAAAAAGTTGTAAACCAGAGAGACACCTCATTGACTATAATTTCGGATGTTTCAAAAATATCCGCACTTGAAAATTTAAAATTAGATTCAAATAGACAGACAGACCAAAATGAAGGTAAATCCAGCTTTCATACTCCGGTTCAAGTTATATAATCCATGGATTAACTTACATTTTTACTACGGTCTAGGACTTCTTCAGGGTGGTCCAACGAAAACTAAAAGGCACTTAAGCTCACTAAAAAATAAAAACTCCCGAGAACTTTTGTGTCGTATACGCAAACCCCTATTAACTACAACCCCTTGGGTGGGGTTAGATTCACCTCTAAGATATTAAACGGAAAGGGAGGTCGAGTGGCACCTCATTTAAAAGGTTACCTACTTTATGCCATGACACTTTATTTATGATACTTTAAATTGGAAATTTATACTAGTGACTAGCATAAACCATTTACAGAAATCAAATAATAATAATAATTAAACAACCAAACTTTTAACTGTTTAGTTAGATTAGAACAAAGGAGAAACTAAATCAAACCTAGAGTAGGTTTAATTTAAAAAAATGACACGAAATATAGTTTTATATTTTTTATAAAATCGAATACCTTTCAAACGAGGTGCCAGTTCTTTTCATTTAAGGTTTTAAGGGTTAGGGGTTTGCGTATATGCCTAAAACCTTTCTCCCTCAAAAACAAAATTGGCGTGTCCAAGAGGTTTTTTTAATGCCCAAATCCAGTGCCGTTTCGTTTTCATTGAGCCACCCTATATAAGCAGTTATATAATTAACAACTAATTATGACCTGCAAAAGTAAAATTAGATCCATGCATGGAAACACTGTATACAGGATATTTCAAAATTATATGGCCGAACTCACAGTACGTAGTGTTTTAATCTCAAATCAGCGTTAATATTTGGTTTTAGAAGATTTTGTTCGTCACTGTGAGTGCCTAGATTTTTATTTTATGAGCAATTCTTTATACGGGTGTTTCAGTTTTTTCGTTCATAACTTCTGTAAACAATAGAACGTATCAAAATAATAGGAGACTTTCCTATAACATTTTTCTCTAAAACAGTTCTTTTTCAAGACACAGGGCGTTAAACTTTCAAGAAATTACCACTATTTATTCATTATTTCCTAAACAAATAAATATTTTTTGTTCAAACTTTGTACACTTCTACATAGCAACGATTAATGGTATATTATTGGTAGTATATTATTATAAAATACTATTGACGAAATATTAAGTTTTCGTTTTATGCTGTGTTCTTCTGTTTCGATAAGGTTTCGCTACATAATGTTGGAACAACCTGTATAACCCCCTCTACTTATATTGTATTTGCACCAATTATTTGGTTTTTAAAATTCTAGCGCTTGAAATCTACTCTTCTGGATGACATTTTTTTACGTGGTGTATCCATAGCCCACTAAAGAAGCAGCAGTAACCAGCAAGAACAATAAATATAACCTTTTATTACATAATCTTAATAGTGCGTGTTTGTTAATTCTTAATACATTTTTTTAATTATTGCAGCTCGTGGATACTCAAGACACAAAAAAATGTTCTTTAAAAAAGTAGATTTTGTCGAGTACAATTTATAATGTTTAAGTGCAACACACTGTACTAATTCTATTTTAATTTTTTTGCAGATATAAATATATCCGTAATAAATGATTTTATTTATATCCCAGACAATATAGATATAAAAGAATTTTCTGCTGGAACTGTAAATACTTGCAAGAATTCAGATGAACACAATATAAACAAAATTCGGGTACTTCAAGATATATTGCTAACTCCTACAGAAGAAAAAATCAAGCAACTTACCGAAGGTAATAGAGGCAAATCACTTTTTTTTTTAGTTGTTCCACCTCCGTATAAATTTTAGTAGGTGCTGATACCAGTGATTTCTATTTATTATTGTCAATGTCTAAGAAATTAAAAATTAGCAAACGTTGATAAGAAAACGCATATTGAAAGACTTATTTACCAACTCGGTAGCGCGGAGGGTTAGAGCATTAATGACAAGCATGTTTTTGGCCACGTTGCCTATCATGACTGGGTTCGAATCCCAGTACCGGCTCTGGTAATGTCGGTGGGTATGGATGTTTGTCTGCGTTGGCTTTGGATTTGGGGGTTATCTAATTTCTGTGGTGTGGTGTGTTTATGCTATTAATTCTGCAGGCACTAAAGGGGCAACTGTAATATCCTTTTTTTGTAAAGCAATGCAAGGGTTTTATATGTGCGATAAGTATGGAAATGAATATGGATATTCGCCGCGTATGGAGCATTTTTTACGTGTTGCTAGTTCATTAAAATTTTTTGTTTGACAATTTGTGGTACTGTTTCGAATGAACGTTTTTTAATATACGGGTGTCCCATAAATACAGATCAATCTCTTAAGGGTGTATTGTACAAGCAAAATTATGACATTTGAGGCATACATGCGTATATCGCAAAGTGCACCGTTTTCGACATACAGTGCGTTAAATGTCACTGGTGAGGACATACATTTTTAAATACCTTCGAAACAGTTTGAATAATCTCTGCCAATTTTAATACACTATAATATAAAGTTAAACTACATCTTCAGTACTGATTTGGTTGACATTGATACAGTAGATGTTTAAATTTTCCGGGTCAGTTATCCGTTAACCCACCTCAATTTTTTTTGACGCCTGTGACCATCCTGTTTTCTATGAAGAAAGTACATGTATACTGTGTTCATTTTATGTGTGAACGGTTTTAAATGGTTATTATGAGGTTATTATTAAAGATAGAATGATAGGACAAATGCCATATGAGAGGAGTAGAAAAAAAGTTTTTTTTCTACTACCGTCATATAAGTGAACTTTGTACCCCTAGCAACACGCGTGATAATGAAAATAAATATTCGAGTTAAACTTTCTCGGCCAGGACAGAAAAGTAAAAAAAAAACTTCCGCGATCTTTCAAGGAAGTACGGCATTACATCTTCGCCGATTTCCGCATCATTTTTGTCGACACACAATTTTAAAAACACAATAAGCGATATTGGCAGCTTCTTATATCTCATTTTCATCGCCACACACATATTTGTTTACTTTAGTTTGACACTACCAGAAATTAAAATGTTTGACATAAACCTCGATGGAAGATAGCAATTGTTACGTTGCCATGGAAACAATTTTCATAGACTGCCTCCTAAACTATAAAATTTACTAAAAACGTCAAATAATTTTATGAAATAATTAGTTTTAAATTATTAAAATCTCATATATTTCGGTAGTAGAAAAAATATAATACATTACACGATGCGAAAGCTCTTTCAAGTACTCGGTGTCTTTTGAGAGGTCTCGGCTTTCGCATCTAGTAACGTAAATAACTATTTTAGCATTATAGAAAGAAAAACAAATGATGCCCGTTTTGGAAACTTTTAAGGTTTTTTTTTAATGCAACGCCCTATATAATTTTTGCACCATTTAATAGACGTATTTTTTCTGAATACAATGATGTGCATAATATGGTAGTTTAGATGAATAGTTCTCTTAATATAGCTAAAATACTATTAACATTGTAGAAATCGCTAAACAAAATTTATATTACTGAAAGATAGCCATGACTCAAAACAATATCATTTTTACAGGTTTAAGCGTCTACGATATTATTCACGTCAAAATGATATTGTTTTGAAGCCATGGCTATCTTTCAGTAATATCAGTTTTGTAAGTAATTTCAATAATTTCAACAGCTTCTAAACTAGTAATCCAAACTACCATATTATGCACATTTTTGTATTCAGAAAAATACGTCTATTAAATGGTGCAAAAATATATAGGGCGTTTCATTAAAAAACACGCCTAACATTAATATTTTCCAAAACGGGCATCATTTGTTTTTTTTT
The DNA here is from genome assembly GCA_963680705.1 of Rhagium mordax. Lineage (NCBI taxonomy): Eukaryota > Metazoa > Arthropoda > Insecta > Coleoptera > Cerambycidae > Rhagium > Rhagium mordax. The sequence continues at coordinate 47,148,008 of OY796660.1, read as the reverse complement.
CTTTAATTCATAAAAAACATTTTTTCTACTCCTCTCACATGGCGTTTGTCTCATCATTCTATCCTTAATAATTACCACATAATAACCATTTAAAACCGTTCACACTTAAAATGAACGCACTGTACTTTTTGGTATTTTTTTCTCTTCTAATTTTCCGATATCTTTAGCGGTTTAAGGACAATTTGACAAAATGGAGTTACACTGTTTGTATTATTTGTAATTAATTTCAACATTTTGATTTACTGTATATGTTATTTTCGATTTATTATTAAAATTTTACAATAACTTTATATTATAGTGTATTAAAATTGGTAGTATACCTACTTAAACTGTTTCGAAGATATTTAAAAAATTATGATCCTCACCAGTGACATTTAACGCCCTAAATGTCGAAAACGGTGCACTTTGGTTACACGTCCATTTAATTGGTTATAATTTAATATTTCTGTATGTGGATCTATATTTTAAATTGCTGTATTATATTTTAACTCTAATTATATAAATGCTGTTTTGTTTTGAGTTCCTTTTTAATTTCAGAAGTCTCGGATTCGAAAATAAGAACTACAGTAGCATTCTTACCTATTGCAGATATAGACTTCGCATACCATCCATCAGATTTAGACAGCGAGACAAGTGTTGCAGTTTCGATCATCCAACAACATAGTGAAAATGAGGCTAATAATATAAGAGTAAATAATAAAATTATTCGTACTCCAGACATTTGCTTTTATTGTGAAACCGAAGTACAAAATTTTGCTAGGCATATTCAGCGAAACCATTCTCAGGAATTTGAGGTTCAGAAGATATTGACGTTAGCACCAAAATGTATTGAAAGGAAACGTTTAATTGCATCTTTGCGAAAAAAAGGAAATTTTCCAAAAAATTCAGATTTCCTCTTCAAACCTGTTCATAAAAGTTATGTGCATGATTCTGAAGTCAACTATGTTGCCTGTCAATTTTGTTTCGGACTTTACTCGCGAAGATTATTGTGGAGACATAAAAAGAATTGTCCACAAAATAAAAATCCCGACAGTGACACATCCCTGTCTGATGGACAAAATCTTTTTTTAAAATCAAATATTAACAACGCTGACTTGAGACTAAAAGTATTTCCTCGAATGCGAGCGGATAAAGTGTCCCTTACTGCAAAAAGAGATTCTCTTATTTCTGCATTTGGAGCACGATATTTAAATACACACAGGGAGCAGCACCACATTAACATTTGTTCAAGAAAAATGAGGGAATTGGCAAAAATTTTAATGGAAGCACAGAAAATAAATTCATCACTTAAAAACCTTTATGATTTACTTCATCCACAATATTTTGATGTTGTGGTTCATAGTGTAAAGATTATTGCCAAATATGATCCTAAAAATGATATATTTTTGTCTCCTACCTTTGGCATGAACATTAGCAGAAGTTTCAAAGATTGTTGTGATATTGCAATTTTACATCTTGTGAAACGAAAATATAACTATCATAATACATCTGCTGCAGAAGCCGAAGCAAACGTAACTATGTTTAAGAGATTGCTAGAAAGTACTTGGAGGCATGAAATTTCAAGTCATGCTGGAAATGATTTAAATACAAAGTCGTGGAACAAAACTACTATAATACCTTTGGCAGCAGATTTGAAATTGCTTAGGACGTATTTAATTGAAAAAGGAAACGAAGCTGAAGAGAAACTGAAATTGAACATGAACAATGTAAAAAATTTCACTTTGTTGATGGAAACAATTTCTTGTCGATTATTACTTCTCAATAGGAAAAGAGTGGGCGAGTTACAACGTATGAAACTTACAACATATATGCTGACAGAAAATACTACGCAAAGTTACGAAGAATTTTCGGATGCCATTACACCCTCTGAGAAAATATTATTAAAGAGTTTTAAGCGGGTCGTTATTAGGGGAAAACGGGGAAGAGGGGTTCCAGTTCTGTTCAGCAAAGATATGCAAGCTCATATGGATCTCCTCTTACAAGCAAGGCCTCACGTCGTTGTTGAAAATAATTTATTTTTATTTTCTAACCCAAAATCAAAACCAATTGTCGGATATAAAGTTTTACAGAAACATGTGCAATTATGTGGCGCGAAAAATCCTAAAGCGTTAACTTCCACAAAGTTACGCAAACATTTGGCAACTTTGACACAGATTTTTAATATGACACCTAACGATATAGAGCAGTTGGCCACATTTATGGGTCATACGATGAATGTGCATAGTAAGGTTTACCGACTTCCAGACGATATTTTCCAAACGGCAAAAATTGCTAAATTGTTATTGTTGATGGAGAAAGGAGACGCAGGAAAATATAAGGGGAAATCGTTAGAGGAAATAGACATAAATATGGACGAAGACATAATTTTAGATGATGACGAGGTATCAGAAAGTGCAATGGTTGATATTACTAATTCATTAGATGTAGATATTTCCGAAGCTTGTAGCAGAGAAGAGGAAACAAACATACAATCCAAAAATCCTGAAACGATAAATAATACTAAAACAAAGAAACGAGAAATTGTTGCGTGGACAGCTCAACAAAAAAAAGTAGTTGTAGATTTTTTTAAAGATCACATAAAATTTAAGAAACCACCAAAAAGATTAGAATGTAATATTTTGTTAGAAAAATATCCGAATCTATTGGAAAATAAATCTTGGTTGAAAATTAAGGCATTTGTGCAAAATTGCTACACAAAAAAAATTAAGTTTGATTTGGATGAATAGGGCCAGACAATATTATTCATTTGAGATTACAATCTCTGAAATAAGAATTTTTATTAACGTGTTCAGGAAATGAAAATAAGTTAAAAAGTTTAAATAAACATAATATGAATACAAAATACAAAATAGCAAAATAATTACTATCGGTAGTCTTGTCTTTTTAAGGCTAATGCCTTAAAAAGACAAGACTCTTTACAGAGCTTTATTTGCAAATTCTGCATTTTTTTAGATTTCATTGAAACATAAATCATATGTTTGAACATGTTTCCTTACATTAATTTTAAGGGGTTCAGAATTTTGAAGGAAGAAAACCTAATCTTCCTGCACACTGCCGTGCCAAACACAAATTACCTAAAATTAATGTGGGCGTGAAAAATTTTAACCATGTACCTGTCCTTATCTAATGCCAAAATATATATACCTACAGTATGTCCGCAGATGGGATTAACAAGAGATAAAATTGCTTAAATATTTAATATTACGAGAAAAATTTGTTTTCTATAAAAGTGTGTAGGTACTTTCCTAAAAAATACGATTCGTGAAAAAAATATGATGATTTTTATACAGGATGCTCAAAATTTTTAAAAATTTTAAATTAGCCTAGCAGTCTCTTTTTAAACCTCATCCGCGGACATACTGTACATATATATTTTCTTCAGTTTCTTTGTGTACTTTAAAGGGTTGTTAACTCCAGTAATCATTTTCTGTCATATGTGTATTTAAACTTTTCTTGTATCAAATAGTTTTTAGTTTATTCATTGTACATCAGTTAATATGCAAATAAAAGTTTATTTAACATTATATATTATATTCTTCCCATAAACAATCATTTATACCTTGAGTCAGGTATTCTTGTAAATACATTTGAAATACCTTTAATATTACAATTAGTCACCGCAATGATCTTCTAGCTCTCATTGGTTATAATATGTGAAAAATCGAGTATAAACTATTTTGTTTAATGAATATCAAAATTAGTATGTACATACATGTTCCAAATGGTCCTACAAAATTTCTCTATAATGCATTAAGTCAGACCGTGGTGTGAATATAATGGTGAAGCGGTGAGCATCTCGTGACGTCACGATCGGGATAACGACTATACCTGTCTGTTGGTTTCAATGATATTTGGATAATAATAATTGTATTAGTTATTTGGAATTGACTTACCCGGAGTTTTTTATAAATATAAAATTAATGAATTACAAATTTAAAGTGGAAATTTGATGATACAATAGTTCTAGAGATGTGACAAACATTTCACTTTAAATGTTAATAACCTGGCTTAGCTAATAAAAAATAATAGTAAGATCTCTCTTTACCAATAAAAAATTGCTGATTTAATTGCAAAATTTATCGAAAAAGCTGCTATGTGGAATTTTTTCAGAAAATGTATGTCTAAAATGACATTGACAATTTAAATCGACCTCCCGAGTATGATGTCATGCGCAGAAATATCAAGAATACGACTCCTTACCGCCACACCATTATACTCGCACCACGAGTCAGACATAATGTATAGAGGGTCAACCATTAATTTTTTGAAAAATTTCCCTATATCCTGCTATAGAATAAATTCAAAATATCAAGAATTATACTAAAATCTAAAATCTAAAAATCCAGGGACACCTAACTTACTTAAACTTATTTATACAGGGTGTTCCAGTTTTTGTAGCAGGACTTTAACAGTCGATAGACAATTGAAAATTATTAAAAAAAAGTTCCTATAAACATAGGTTGAAAATGCTTAGTTTTCGAGATACAGGGCGTTAAAGTTTGAAAATAAATACGGATTTATATTTATATTTCCAGAATACTAAGAAGTATCGAATCCAAACTTGCCAATTCTTTACATACAATTTAGAGACCTATTTTAAAATAAGAAACAACTACTTTACTTAACCATGGGCGTAGATATATGGATTTACTAAGGCTCCTTTTTACAAAAAACTAGTACGCCACTGATATTTTCCCATGTTTCCAGTTTAATTCAATAAAGCAAAAAAAAATAAAAATTTAATGTCTCTTGGCACTTTTTAATATGACAAGCCGTTTTCCAGAAAATTTATATTTAATCATTTGATGCACGCCTCTGGACGAATTTTAGACAACCTTGAAGTCGCCCAGAATTTCACCAAATTTGATGGAATGAAAAGTCTTTTAAAAAGAAAGAATGAAACATTTAAAATATTTATTGTAAAAGTTTATTATCATGTAAATCAAAATTTTTATAACACAAATGTATTCAAACGCAACGGTATATTCACTATAACTTCATTTTTTGATGTTCAACTCAATGATGTTTTCTGTGCTATTGGATGACGTCATCAAGTTTTTACTTCCCTCGTTTTAGCTAGAAGGATGTATTGTAATCAGAAAAAGTTGTTCTGAAGTTGCTTCATCTAGATTTTCATGTAAATCACGAATAGTAATGTCTTTTATTTGCGTCGATCTGTATGTCAATCTGTTGATACAAAATTAAAATTCATAATTATTTTATGAATAGATATTCACATAAATAATACAAAAAGAGGGAAGTATAATTAAGTTATACTTTCAAATAATTATTAACAACTTAACAAGTTGTATTTATACTTAATCATTTAAAAATACAACACTATAAATTTACACACACACACACAAGCACATACAAACAATCTTTTTTCCATACTTGTATTATAAAATGTATATTTTTGTAAAAGTGATAGTACATTAAACAACAAGTTTAGAAAAGCAAAGTTTTACTAAACGAATATAGTGTTTGAGTACGAGCGAGCGTAGCGAGCGAGTAACTCAAAAACTATATGAGTTTAGTAAAATTGCTTTTCTAACGAGATTTGTTTATACTATTTTTTCGTATTTTGTGTTAGCAGGTGATTATAAGCATATACTGTATATTAAAAAGCATTACAAAGTTTAAAGTTCAAAAAATGTCATAGTAGTACTAATGCAGGATTTCCGTAACCTAGTTACTAACTGACACGGCTTTGTTTATGTATGTAATAACAGTAACGTATAATTTTTGTGAGTCGAATTGATTTTAAGTTATTATTAATTATAAAACTGAATCTTGCTACTGAAAACAATTTAGAAAATTGTTTTAAAGACATTTTAAATGCCGCTCGAGAAGCCACTTCGAACTTCTGTCAAACTGTTTTGTATTAACACGGACATTACTATAATAGTAAAGTGACATTTTTATGTGGTAAAGTGCCAATTTATTAAACGAATTTGAATTTAGTATAATAGCTTATTATCAGTCAAAATGCGAAAAAAGTTGTTTCTATGGTTATTATCAATGTTTATCTGTTTATTAGAAATTTACATATTTGAATACATTAAATAAGTGTAATAACCAAGTTTAAATTTGTAAGAAACATATTCATGCAAATTATGTAAACAATAATTAGAAGTACCTACCTGTAGTTCTTCTATCAAGAAAGTGTCGAAGATGAATATTGTATTCACAACCACGTTGAGCTGGAAATGTAAAACTGGCAACAGTGTTGGACGCTGAAAAGTCTGTATAACGTAAACTTTATGAAGTATACATCGGACGTCGAAATGATAGTAAAATGTAAGGACGCCGAATCATCGCATAATGTAAAATTGCTATTATCACAGTAACTAATAACGATATTTTAATATACTTTGCAGTTTCAAGTGAACAGGGCCCTGCCTTATCTGCAGACTGTACAATATTTAAGTATACTTTGATGGACGCAGAATCGCAGCAAAATGGAAAGACGCAGAAAAGATAGTAAGATATATATATATATATATATATATATGTATATATATATATATATATATATATATATGTATATATATATATATATATATATATATATATATATATATATATATATATATATATATATATTTGCTAGGCATACCTACACACCTCCGAAATGATATCTGACTGTTGTTTACGCCTCCGAAATCGGAGGCGAGAACGAAAATTCGGAGGCACTTACGTTTCCCTATTAAAAATTTCACAGAATGTATGTGATGTCATCATGAGTGCTCTGACAAAATTTTTGGTGGAGGCCTATACGACCTATACACACATACAGTTATACAGATTAGTTCAGCAAAATTCCGCTTCCTAGCGCTAGAGTAGAGGCATATAATTTTATGTTTACGGGTAAGTCGAATAGGCCTCCGCATAGTCAACCGTACGTACACAACTCCGTATAACTGGCGACGTCGCACATCGTTTAGAGGAGGCGCAAACGTTGCTCTCTTATATACTATCTCAAAGATGAGTATCTTTAAATGATTGCGCCGAAAATGTTCTAGTTTGTCTCCACAAACAGAAATACATTGAAGAGTGAAATCTATAAATTCCTAAACGGGATAAGCAATTATACACTATTCAGGTTTCAGGTCCTCCTCAATACTATTTTTCAGATCTTTCAGGTTTGAATGTATAAAAAATTGTGGTAAGATCATAGGATATTATCTTTCTCATGGAATTTGTGTTTACATAAATGCTAAAAAGTATAAGGCTCAAATCTATGCAGGATGTTTCGTAAATAATAAACTATACCCTCATGTTTTTTACAAGCTTTTATTTAACTTGCAATGTTTGTATGTTAGTTTGTTTTTTTGTTAGTTTGTTTGTTTAGGTCAAATCTTGCAACTGAATTTTAAAATTGTCATCCCCAACCGATTGAGCTGAAATTTTGCATACACGTTTAGTTTGGATGACAATTGCATGTTTAGCTAAGTGACGTCATTCTAAATCCAATATGGTGGACTCCAAAAGATGGCGGACTAGTTATTTCTTATGCACCCCCATGATATGGGTATCAATTAAAAGGGTTTGATGAGAAGAATAGGAAAAATAAAATGTCGTCACATTAAATTCAATATGGCGGACTAGTTATTTTTTATGCACCCCCATAATATGGGCATCAATTTAAAGGGTGTAAGGGTTCTATCTCTAAAACCTTACGTACTTAAATGAATTTCGATAGGAGGTTTTGAGGATACGTCACTATGTCCGTGTCATCAAAATCTCACCCAGCTATGCTCAGATTCTAGGAGGCAAGGGTCGTGAATTAGGGATTATTGCTGGTATAATCTGTAGTTGATTTCCACTAGTTCAAAATACAAATGTGGTTGTTAATTTTAAATATATATATATAGGCTTGAGAAAATTCCCGTGGGCGCCATGACTATAGGTTAGCCAGAAAAAAATAATAACAGACTAAAATAAAACAAGAGACGAAAATAAAATTAGTACCATCCTATATTTAATCTTCCAAGATATGACAAAATTAGGTTACACAAAATTCAAATGTAACGCTTCCAATAAATGACTATACCAGATCAAAATATTTACTCATGCCTCAGCATCAATAAATTCTACAAAACATTTTAAAACAAACTCCCGCAGAAAATCGTTGCTGGTTACAACTTTATACAAAAATAGCTTAAGCTAAAAAAATGAGGTAAACCTCCAATAACAGTTATAAGATTGTTATGACTAAAAAATTGTGACTTGACGTATCACCGATTTCGTAGACGACATACAGAGATTGATACTTGGGGCGGTAGTTTCCTCTAAATTGAAAAGATAAAAGGCAAGTTAACATTGAACAATAAAAAAATAGACTAAATTTACTCTATGAGAAAACCCCCTGTATGCCGCAAACGTAACCTAGTACACAATAAATCAGTGGGAACAACTTTCAAAATTTACTTATACCTAAAATAAAATAACGTGAATCGTTTACCTTAATATTCCTGCAAGGGAAGTGTACCAAAATTAATCAAATTAACACCGGGTGTAGTTAAACTGTATTAACTTAAGGTAACCGACCCCTAAACTATAAGCTCTAAGCAAGTGAGCATAAGAAATATCAGCACAAGCCTGATAACTATACTAAGGGAAATAAGAAAGTAATCAAATCAGATTGTGTTTGTTGTGACGTTGCAGTGTGTTTAGCAATTTACAATAGGAAAATGACGGCCGAACACTAAAGTGTAGCCTGAAATCTAAAAATCATACTCGTACCTCAACAACTTTTGTTAGGCACTAATTACTAACGTATATCTAAAACCTTGGTCCTCACCTCCTGTGCACCTAGTTAACAATTTTATATCGCCAGAGGCACGTTCCCTTAAGAACAAAATTAACTCAGTAAACAGGTGGGAGCGGGACTTACAAATGCCCATGAAACACTTGTAATTATTTATACTGCCAGTAAGGCACCACACAACCGACTGTAGTCGTTGCCACGACACAACAAACTCAAAACACACGACCATAGATAAAACCCTCTAGATAGGAAACTTACTGTATTAAGCAGTCATGAAAATGTGGCGCCTGAAGTGGTTGATCTGCAAACTACGGACAAAATGCGGGAAATTTAAAATGGCATGCTCATTTAGGACCAGTTGTATAAAAGTGATTAAGTTAAAGTTCAACTGAACTCGGTTCAAAATTCAAGGATGCCGATTGTTGCAAGAATGGTATCCCTAAATTTTGAACCAAGTTCAGCTGAATTTTCGCTGCTCCACAAGGATTTTTTTGCTTAATTGTCACAAATGTTAGCCAGACTGTTACAGATAGGTAGATACGAAAATAAATTATTTTTAAATTATTTTCATCCACAATTTATTGCGAGGCAGCTGAAAATAAAATGTATATTTATATCTATCCATCTCTAACACTGGTTGGTATCGGTGAGATATTTAAGCAACAAATCCTTACATGCAAATTGATCGCCTTATGCGATAGTGCGACCCTCTATGGTTTACTGCAGATATTTTATATTTAATTTTTTTATTAAACAGTTCAAAGTAAATACACAATAACATTTGACTCATTTGAGAATATTCCATCCACAGGTCTATAATAAATACTTCTACCTTTAATGAATAAAAGAAACATTGTGTCAATTTCAACATTCTTTTTGGAAAACTCTTGAACACACCAATATTAAACCATAAAACGAAGTGAAGTATTTTGAAATGTGTTTATTATTTTTGTGAATGCTCTGTACTGTTTAATCAAAATATGAAATATAAAATTAAAATATCAATAACTAGGACATCGATGCCGTTTTAAACTCATTTCTATTTCATTCTACATACATAATAATTTTTAAATATGTCTTGCGCGAAATTAGGGTAGTAAACTTTGGATGTTTTATTACATTCGCCGAAGCGTTAAAACTGTTTTTGTCTTTTAGAGGAAAGCGGTGCCTTTTACTCGTCCTATCCTCACAATCAGGAACATAACACTTTTTAGTTTTATATACGTTTCATCGTCACAAAGCATGTAAAAATCACTGGATTAGTATCACTTAAGAATTAATAAAGTATAAAGAACAATAACGCAGCTTCAGAATTCACAAATACTCACATCAGACATAAAATCAAAATTCAAAATGGCACGCGACACAAATGACAAATGACAGATGCCCCTACTTTACACCATAGAGATTATTATATTCTATCTCTATGCTTTACACAGAGCTGGTATCATCCTTGCCTACTTTATCCATCGAGCTGATTGTTTGGCGACAATAGCGTTGCATTTGGTTGATCCAGAAACTATATTTATAAGTTGGGACTTAACAATCAAGTTTCCTATCTAGAGGGTTTTATCTATGCACACGACATTAAATTTAAAATATAGCGCTATATATAAAAAATACACAAAGGTAAATACGGTAATTAAAAACTACAAACTAAAAAAACAATAGGTACAAACATTACAATAATATCGATCGTTGCACGAGTAGTGATGGAGATTTAAAATTAAGTTTGTTTAACTTATCTTGTTATTTAAGATGAGATGTTGACATCGGGGAGGTTAGATTCCATACTTCAAAAACAAAACGTTGCCAACAGTTGGACACTTATCTCACAGCCAGGTATACCAATCCAAAGAAAATCATGGAGGCATTTACCCCAAATATAAAATGGCAGACTTCCGGGTGCTAAAAAACTGCATGGGAATATGGCGTCAGCTTCTCCCTATTTTCTCGCCAACAATATGACTTGTACTGGACCTCTTTTATAAAAGTTGGCACATTTGCCTGATAATAACAATTTCGCCGTTGTTGCTCCAAAACATCTAACGTAACGCTTATGTCCCCTATCGATCACAATGGAATTCGATACTTGACCGTTATCGATTAAACAAGTTCTAGAATCTCAGTGAGATTTTTAAAATCTTCAAAATTCTGTGTGGGTTAAAAATCATCGACTATCTACGAAAACACAATATGTTGTAAACCTTGTATTGAATAAAATTAACGCTATATTTACCTACGTAATCCACTGAAGAACGACAAATAAAACCCGACACTCTACGGATCGACTACTCGGGCAACAAACAAAACAAAAATGACCGGTGTCCAGCAGGCTGCACTTGATGGTCAGCTCGGTGCGGTCAAATCAGTGCGGTCAATTGAGGAACTAAATTCCCATTTATTTACTCAAACAGACGGCCCAGAGTGGTTAAGATTATATTTAATTTCCCAAAGGCTCAGCCAAGGGTAATTAAAATGTTTTTTTGAATTGTTTAAAACTTAATAGCAAATAAGCGACAGGGTTCACATCGTGTTTTAGATGACAGTCTGACTTTCAACTTCCGACTAAGCAGGAAATACGTATTAAATGATTTGAAACACAAGCGACCTGTTAGGTAGGGTTCACACCTATATGAGATAAATGTCGTAGGCTGCTGCGTTAATTAACTTGTAACGCTACCGGCAAAGGTAACGTTACAAATACCTCCCTCCCAAACAACAGATAAGCAAAGACTACGAGCCACGGGCTCTTTAAAGAATAGCTAAACTTATACTACACAAGCCCCTAACATAACTAAATGCATCTTAAGCTACACAATAAGTTCTTAAATCTACTAACAACAAGGCTCTAAGCTTAACACAATAAAACTACACTGGTCAGCTTAATTTACAACATTACGATCTGGTATTCAGGTCCTTACTAAACAAATACAAGATATAATTAGGTTACATAATACATAATCATTCATAGAGGCAAATCAAATCCAAATATGATGAAACAAACCAGCAGACACTGCCGAAACTAATCTGGTGCTTCTTTTAGATCTTTAATATGATATCTGCCAAGCTTTCTGTTATTTTCATCTACCAGTTCATAGATGAGTGGAGAGATTTTTTTATGAACTGAACACTTTATATATTTTGGGGCTAATTTAGCCGAAAAGTACTCCCCTGCTTTAGAAAGGACAAAATCTCTCTTATAGACAATATCCCCCACACTGAATTCTACATTGCGTTTTCTCAAATTATAATGTTTTTGATTTCTCTGATATGCCTTCGAAATATTTTGTGCTACTTGCTCATACAAGTCAGGTAATTTTTGTAACTCTGAAACCAGTTTATCACGGTTCTCGAAATCTTTAGGAGCAGTTTCTCGTGAGACTATATTGCCATAGTAAGTGCCAGAAATAGGAATTTCTCTACCGAAAGTCAAAATAGCAGGGGTATAACCGGTTACATCGTGAACACTAGTATTGATCGCATGAGCTATTTGGGGTATATATTGATCCCAATCTCTATGATTTTCCTTGATAAATGACCTGATAGCAGTGCCAATTACCCTGTTTGCTCTTTCCACGTTATTCGTTTGCGGGTGATAACGAGCATTATACCAAACATGATCTATCGAATATTTTGACAATAAAGCCTTAAATTCTTTTGACACAAACTGGGATCCGTTATCCAGGACATGGATTTGTGGAACACCGAACACACAGTAAATATAAGTCTCCATGTAATCACAAATTTCTTTCGCTGTAGCCCTTCTCATGCGATGAATGAAGGTAAACTTGGTAAACCAATCTACCACTACCAGTAAATAACAATTTCCTGCTTTAGACTTAGGGAAAGGCCCTACTATGTCACAAGATAACAATTGAAAGGGTTGATTTATGTTTTTGGGAGCTCCCATTAATCCCATACGCCCCAATTGTGATACTTTCTGTTGGTTACAAATTTCACACCGATACACGTACTTTTTAACATCTGACCTCATGCCTGGCCAATAATATTTCGCGCATGCTCGCAAATAAGTTTTTCTACAACCAAAATGTGCCGAAGTAGGGTCATCATGACATTCTCTTAAAACATTTAAACGATTGTCCTTGGGGACAACCTCTTTCCACTCTTTAAAGTTAGTACTAACATCATGTTTATTGTTCACAAATTTATACAGTACATTGTTCTCACTGTGCCAATCAGCGTATTGCTCCGGGTCATCCCTAACTCTATCTAACATTTTAACGTACCACTTATCCGTCTTAGCTACAACCGCGTTTACATTGACAACTGCTCGGCTTAAAGCATCAGGCACGATATTTAATTTTCCAGGGCGATGTTCAATATCAAAATTATATTGAGAGAAATGTACAGCCCACCTAGCTAATCTACCTGAGGGGTTCTGAAGACGTTTCAGCCAAAGTAAGGAGGAGTGATCAGTAATCACTTTAAACTTAACCCCCTGCACGTAACATCGAAATTTAGATATCAAAAATACCAAGCTCAAAAGTTCGAGTTCGGTTATACTGTAATTACGTTCAGGTTTCGTTAAAGTACGCGACGCGTATGCTACCACTCTCTCATCCTCACCTTCTCCTTGGGTCAACACGCCCCCAAGCGCATAGTTACTAGCGTCACATTGAACGGTAAACGGTTTATCAAAATCCGGACTTGCTAACACTGGGGCACTTACTAGCCGTTGTTTAAGTTTAAGAAAACACTCATTCGCCATCTCACTCCACTCGATACGCTGTCTCTTTTGCTTACCTTTTATCAACTCGGTTATAGGCGCAGTTAAGTCGGAAAAGTCTTTAATGAAACGCCTATACCATGACGCCATCCCCAAAAATCTTTTGATCTCAGTGGTAGTCGTAGGTCTAGGGTATTCAAGTATGGCTTTGACTTTGTCTGGGTTAGGGTGAAGCCCATTGCGATCCACTATATAACCTAAGAAAGACAAGCTAGGCTGGCAAAATTTACATTTGGCAACATTAACAGTGAGATTTGCTGATTTCAGGCTTTCATAGACCTTCATGAGCGTTTTTACATGATCATCAAAGGTTTTGTTCACGATGATTAAATCATCTAGGTAAGTGAAAATGTTTTGTTCAATAGAGGGATCGAATAACCTGTCAATGAGCCTTTAGAGCTGTTGAGCAGAGTTGCATAAACCAAAAGGCATTCTTACAAATTCAAAATGCCCCTTGCCTACCACAGAAAAAGCTGTTTTAGCGCATGACTCAGGTGTTAATTTGACCTGCCAAAAAGCGTGTTTGAGATCGATTGCCGTTAGAAAATGGGCATCTCTCACCTTGTCTAATGTTTGTGTAAGATTTGGCAAAGGATAACGATCTTGAACGGTAATAGAGTTCAAACGCCTGCCATCAAAGCACATGCGGTACTCACCAGAGGCTTTCTTTACCAATATGACATTGGAAGAATATGGGCTTTTTGAAGGCCTTATAACTCCTAACTGCAGCATCTTATCTATTTCAGCATTGAGATGTTTTTGCATATATGGGGACATAGTGAAATTTCTCTGCCGGAAGGGCTCTGAACTAGTGAGTTCGATATCGTGCTCTACTAAAGGTGTGCATCCTAAAGATGACGTAGTGGAGGATATTTCTCCAAATTTTTTAATAACAAACGCCAAGGTTTCCCTCTGAGCCTCACTCAGGTCGCTTTTACTTTCTATTGAACAAACAAAATTGCTGCTGTTAAATATTAAATCATTAGGAATATCGTGAACTTTAAATGAATTACTGGTAGCATCTAATTGCATACCGAAAAGTCTATAAAAATCCATGCCCAACAATATGTTACTTTTAATGCTTGGTATTATCAATGCCCTAATGTCTCTAGTTATGTTTTCTACAGTAATCGGCAAATCTACCTGCCCTATGACATGCTGTAAACGCCCATCAGCCGTGGTCGCGCTGTGTCTATGATCATAATCAATTTTTAAGTCCAAATTTACAATGGTTTTAAAACCATCCTCCCCTAACACCGTCTGGTTAGCCCCAGGGTCTAAAAGAGCTTCCATAACTTTATCCCGGATATTAATTTCAAGAAATAAGCGATTATCATATTTTTTGTTTATGAACAATGAAGATATTTGGGGTTCGCGATAGAATTTACTAACTACTTGTAACCAATCGTTCCAGCCGTTCTCAGCTTTACATGCAAAGGTGTTCTCTTTTACTTTACAAGGCAACGTATTATGGGTGTTCCGTGTGTTAGCTTTACTATTAAAAATGTGACCCCTTTTGTACGACACTGGTCGAGATCTAGTGAGGCATCTAGTGGTGTCCTTGTGACAATTTAACTGGGAATTTCGGAAAGTTTTGGTCGGAAATTTATTATTTGACCACCTGTTACATTTATTCAAAGATTTACCGGCATTTAAAGGTCTGCAGCAGCATCTACCGGCTCTGGATCTGCCGACTTGCCGTTTTTTAATTGACATTCTGGGCATTTAGGCTTGATTACATTTTTCTTTCCACACCCGTAACAAAATTTAGTCTTTTTAGCAGTGCACTTAACATAGGCATGCCCCTGTGTATTACAGTTCCAACACTTGATCGAACTAACTGCATTGATCTCTACATTCGAATTTACACGCTCAACTACTACATTATCGACTACCTCCTCGGATTTACTCGTAAAAATTTCGTTTACTTGAGTTTTACTTGGCGACTTATACATGAAAGTTTTAGGAAGGGAATATTCCGGCCCTAATATATTAGGATGGCCTCTGCCGGGTTCACCAAAACTAGTATTGCTCAATTTTACGTCCTCTAATGTTTTACATAAGTGTTTCAACTCGTTGATACAAGACGGGTATCTCAAAGCTAGTCGATCTTGATAATAAGGTTGCAAATTTTTCATAATCACTCTAAGTTGCGTTTGTTCATCAATCGGGTAACTAAACCTTTTGAATAAATTTTCTATAATAGCAATAAAAATCAAAATCTTTTCTGAAACTCCCTGTTTTCGGTCACGAATCGCGTCCCAAAGTGCACTCTCAAAGTCGCAAGGTAGGAACACAGACTTTAATTGACTCACCAAATCTGACCATGTATGACATTGACCTCTAATTGACCGAAATAAAATCAGCGCATCACCTTCGAAAAATTCGTGAGCGAATGTTAGCAGCTGGTCAGGATTAATATTGTGAGACATAGTGAATTCATTTACTCTTTCTAGAAAATTATGCAACGTTTGGTTTTTTCCATCAAATTTTAATAAATTCCGATGTGACAGACAACCGGAAATAGAATTGACTAGAATCATTATGGTTTCGAGCAGAAGGCAGAGTATATGTTTGATTTAAATTTGCAAAGTCAGGAGATACGTTTTGAAAACCAGTAGGTATGTTTTGTGGTGTAGACATAGGCAACCCATTATACATGTGAGAGTTAGATTGCAAATTTGTGAAATTCATGGGTTCATTCATATTTACTTGATTCCCATTAGGCAAATTTTGGCGGTATGAAAACTGTGTACTTATAGGCTCGTTAAACTGTACTGAGTGACCCATTAAGTTAGTTGAAAAGGGCAAATTTCTATTTAAATTATCAGTGACGTAGCTAAAATTTTCCCCACCGAGTGCATTCTGATTCCAACGAGATGTACTAAAATTTTGTGGGTTAAATCCACAGGGTGCAGTGTGGTTTAAACGAGTTGGGTTAAAATTTGACTGACTATTTCCACTGGGTACCGTAGTGACGGGTACATAAAATGAGCTAGAAATCTTGCACTGATTAATCGAATTTACTACTTGGGCACTCGCAGTCCCTAAACTATGATTTTGATCTACATATTGTGGTGTGGTAACCTCAGTAGTCATTATTTGTGGCACACACGTGTTATTATTTGGCAAAATACTCTCCGATGCCGGAGTTAAAACCTCTACGTTAATATTCTCGTTCTCGAGACTCACATGATCTATAGACGGCACATTTTTTACTTTTGATTCGAGCATATCAAACAACATTATAATTTTTGTCAGTAACTGAGCTTTTAGGTTCGCTCCCTCCTGACTATTTACTTCAATATAAGAAATTCTCTTACGGAGATGCAAAAGTTTGGTTTTCAACCTTTTAGAGTCAGGATGGCGCGCATCTGAAGCAAACTTTGTTACCATTGCCTCAAGTGTGGTGGTCTTGTCCAAACAGATACCTTGTTCTCTTTCTGCATCTAATGTCACCTTTGGATGAACAACAGACATCAGCTTCTCATTGCGGATGTGACCTCGCAAAATTTGGCGCTTCGTGTCTAAGTTTCCCTCAATCACCAAGCCTCGGACATATAGCTCCCAGTCTATTTCATCAACAGAGAGATAATTCGGCTCCATGATTCCACAGTATTAAGTAACCTAAATGAACCTGAGATGAAAGGGAAAATAGTTTAGTACTAGAAAAACAAAAAGACAGAAATTTTGAATTTTCTTCCACCCATTTATTGGTACTTTTTATACCTAACAATCCTCGCCCCACGTTGGGCGCCACTTGTAAGGGTTCTATCTCTAAAACCTTACGTACTTAAATGAATTTCGATAGGAGGTTTTGAGGATACGTCACTATGTCCGTGTCATCAAAATCTCACCCAGCTATGCTCAGATTCTAGGAGGCAAGGGTCGTGAATTAGGGATTATTGCTGGTATAATCTGTAGTTGATTTCCACTAGTTCAAAATACAAATGTGGTTGTTAATTTTAAATATATATATATAGGCTTGAGAAAATTCCCGTGGGCGCCATGACTATAGGTTAGCCAGAAAAAAATAATAACAGACTAAAATAAAACAAGAGACGAAAATAAAATTAGTACCATCCTATATTTAATCTTCCAAGATATGACAAAATTAGGTTACACAAAATTCAAATGTAACGCTTCCAATAAATGACTATACCAGATCAAAATATTTACTCATGCCTCAGCATCAATAAATTCTACAAAACATTTTAAAACAAACTCCCGCAGAAAATCGTTGCTGGTTACAACTTTATACAAAAATAGCTTAAGCTAAAAAAATGAGGTAAACCTCCAATAACAGTTATAAGATTGTTATGACTAAAAAATTGTGACTTGACGTATCACCGATTTCGTAGACGACATACAGAGATTGATACTTGGGGCGGTAGTTTCCTCTAAATTGAAAAGATAAAAGGCAAGTTAACATTGAACAATAAAAAAATAGACTAAATTTACTCTATGAGAAAACCCCCTGTATGCCGCAAACGTAACCTAGTACACAATAAATCAGTGGGAACAACTTTCAAAATTTACTTATACCTAAAATAAAATAACGTGAATCGTTTACCTTAATATTCCTGCAAGGGAAGTGTACCAAAATTAATCAAATTAACACCGGGTGTAGTTAAACTGTATTAACTTAAGGTAACCGACCCCTAAACTATAAGCTCTAAGCAAGTGAGCATAAGAAATATCAGCACAAGCCTGATAACTATACTAAGGGAAATAAGAAAGTAATCAAATCAGATTGTGTTTGTTGTGACGTTGCAGTGTGTTTAGCAATTTACAATAGGAAAATGACGGCCGAACACTAAAGTGTAGCCTGAAATCTAAAAATCATACTCGTACCTCAACAACTTTTGTTAGGCACTAATTACTAACGTATATCTAAAACCTTGGTCCTCACCTCCTGTGCACCTAGTTAACAATTTTATATCGCCAGAGGCACGTTCCCTTAAGAACAAAATTAACTCAGTAAACAGGTGGGAGCGGGACTTACAAATGCCCATGAAACACTTGTAATTATTTATACTGCCAGTAAGGCACCACACAACCGACTGTAGTCGTTGCCACGACACAACAAACTCAAAACACACGACATTAAATTTAAAATATAGCGCTATATATAAAAAATACACAAAGGTAAATACGGTAATTAAAAACTACAAACTAAAAAAACAATAGGTACAAACATTACAATAATATCGATCGTTGCACGAGTAGTGATGGAGATTTAAAATTAAGTTTGTTTAACTTATCTTGTTATTTAAGATGAGATGTTGACATCGGGGAGGTTAGATTCCATACTTCAAAAACAAAACGTTGCCAACAGTTGGACACTTATCTCACAGCCAGGTATACCAATCCAAAGAAAATCATGGAGGCATTTACCCCAAATATAAAATGGCAGACTTCCGGGTGCTAAAAAACTGCATGGGAATATGGCGTCAGCTTCTCCCTATTTTCTCGCCAACAATATGACTTGTACTGGACCTCTTTTATAAAAGTTGGCACATTTGCCTGATAATAACAATTTCGCCGTTGTTGCTCCAAAACATCTAACGTAACGCTTATGTCCCCTATCGATTACAATGGAATTCGATACTTGACCGTTATCGATTAAACAAGTTCTAGAATCTCAGTGAGACTTTTAAAATCTTCAAAATTCTGTGTGGGTTAAAAATCATCGACTATCTACGAAAACACAATACGTTGTAAACCTTGTATTGAATAAAATTAACGCTATATTTACCTAGGTAATCCACTGAAGAACGACAAATAAAACCCGACACTCTACGGATCGACTACTCGGGCAACAAAACAAAACAAAAATGACCGGTGTCCAGCAGGCTGCACTTGATGGTCAGCTCGGTGCGGTCAAATCAGTGCGGTCAATTGAGGAACTAAATTCCCATTTATTTACTCAAACAGACGGCCCAGAGTGGTTAAGATTATATTTAATTTCCCAAAGGCTCAGCCAAGGGTAATTAAAATGTTTTTTTGAATTGTTTAAAACTTAATAGCAAATAAGCGACAGGGTTCACATCGTGTTTTAGATGACAGTCTGACTTTCAACTTCCGACTAAGCAGGAAATACGTATTAAATGATTTGAAACACAAGCGACCTGTTAGGTAGGGTTCACACCTATATGAGATAAATGTCGTAGGCTGCTGCGTTAATTAACTTGTAACGCTACCGGCAAAGGTAACGTTACAAGGGTTTGCTGAGAAGAATGGGTAAAATAAAATGACTTCACACTAAATTCAATATGGCGGACGCCCCAAGATGGCGGACAAAATTTTCTTATCTACCATCATAAAATGGGTATCAAATGAAAGGGTTTGCTGAGAAGTATACGAAAAGAATACGAAAAAAACTAAAAAATAAATTAATAGTAAAAAAACATTTTTATAAACAAGCTTTTATTTAAATGCTCTAAAAAGTAGAAAATAAACTTTAAATTAAATCAAATCCATCAATTTATTACATTATACAATTATATTCGCGTCCAGTCCGAATGTATTATCTTGATTATCCACTATGTAGTTCGCCTCTGGCTAACCTACCATGCACCAAATTCAACGATATCAATAGTAAAGACGCTCCCGACCCGCTTCTCCGTTCCGCCAGCCGGCGTACCCGTTGCTAGGCGGCCAAATAATATTCATTCATTCGTTTCTGGTGCATCCTGTCGTGCGGTTGTCACCTATCCAGTATATCGTATATTGTAATAAAAAACTATAATAGACGTAAGTATTTAATAATTCTCATCCCTCAGCACTTTATTTTAGAATTATATTGAATATGGGTAAATCTAAAAGAAAGGAAAGAAGTAGGTCTCGCAGCAGATCGTCCGCCAGGAGATCTTTAAGTAAAGAGAATAGAGACCTACGTAAAAAGTTGGAAAAACTGGAAAAAGAGAGAGACAAAGCCAGAAGAAATCGTCATTCCCGGACAACATCCAGATCCCGTTCTCGATCTCGTCAGCGTGAGAGTCACTCTCCGAGTGAGGTGATTTCACGTAGAGGTACATCTAGATATCGTTCACAAGCCCGGCACCTTGAAGGTCGTCCCCTGAGTCGACTTCACATAGGTATCACGAATATCTTGGGCGACGTGACCGTGAAAGCCGCAGCCCGAGCGTTGCTGTTTCACTTTATAGCCGAGTGAGTACAAGCCGTGTGTCAAGTGCCGCGGCAACTGTTGATGAAGCGGACGGCCGGACCGGCCGGACCGGCCGGCACTTGAATAACATGACGTCTAGCTCGACAGGACCTGATCTGGGCGGTGTACTTGAAGGAACGATTAGCAGGCGAAGGAATGATTCACCTGCATTAATTCTTCTGGATGATACTGGTCTTTCGGAAGAGACTCGGAACATTTTAGGGCCCGATCCGAGTAAGCAGAGAAAGACTGGTTTTAATCTGCATTCGGCCGTAGAAGCAATATGGTCACATATATTAACTTCTGGTCTCTCCAAGGAGGAGACCGATCAACTGTTGGAGAAATATGAGTTACCTGAAAATTGTAAGCTGCTTATCCCCCCCAAAGTAAATCCGGAAGTCGAAGCCAATATGAGTTCTCTGTATGCCGTAAGAGACGAGACTCACTTGTCGTATCAGACGCAACTGGGTAGGGTTTTGGCATCCCTGGGCTGTTCATTGAATATCATCCTAGAAGATGAGCAAAATATACCCAAGCAAATAAAGGAAAAAATTTTAGCAAGTATTGCAGATTCCGGTCGTATGATATGTAATATTTTTAAGGAAATATCCTATAAACGGCGTCAATTGATCTATCCATTAATGAACAGACAAATAAAGAATCTGTTGGAGAAAACTCCTCCGGGAGAGTTTCTATTCGGTCCTGATTTGGGGGAAAAAATTCAGGCAATAAAAACAATGGAAAAGGTAGGGAAAGACATACGACCGGCGCAGCCTGCTTATCCTCGGCCCCAATCGAATGTCCCTTACGGTCTTCAAAGAAAGAAGGGGGGAGGAGACAAATCGCATACAGTGACAAGCGGTCAGGGAAACAGGAGGCGCCCGGCCCATCAGAAGAGGGAGATGAGGACACAAAAAGGGCGACCCTCGTACCAGCAAAAACCATTGACACACAGGAAACGCTAACGGTAAGTAACCAATATGTTTTTGCAGGTCGTTTGAAATTTTTTAAAAATATTTGGAAAACAGTGACTGCTGGTACTACAGTTTTGTCTTGGATTGAAGGGTATAAAATTCCCTTCTCCAAAATACCTTCTAATTCACATGACTCGCTTATGCACAGATTATCTCCTAGCGAAACCATTTCAATGGATCTAGCAGTTAAAGACCTCTTGAGTCTAGGAGCAATCGTAAGTTGTAAACCATGTTCGGACCATTTTGTCTCTCCTATCTTTTTATCGGACAAGGCTAATGGTAAGAAAAGGTTTATTCTTAACCTCAAAAAATTAAATAAGTATGTAATTGCGCCACACTTCAAAATGGAAGATTATAGAACAGCTTTGAGGTTAGTGAGTCCAATGTCATTTATGACATCAGTGGATTTGAAAGATGCCTATTTTTCAATCCCAATTCATCCAGAGTACCGCAAATATTTAAGGTTTAAATTTAAGGATTGCTTCTACGAATTTACGTGTATGCCATTTGGACTTTCTTCAGCACCGTTTTGTTTCACAAAATTAATGAAACCGATAGTCTCTCAATTACGTCAGAAAGGCATATTATGCGTTAACTATTTGGATGATTTTCTCATTCTCGGCGAATCATACGAACAATGTTTAGAAAATACCAAAATACTCATCCACTTGTTAGAATCATTGGGTTTCACAGTAAACAAAGAAAAAAGTTGTCTAGGCCCTAGTAAATCACAGAAATTTTTGGGATTCGTATTCGATACAAATGAAATGAAAATTAAATTGCCAACAGAAAAGAAGGAAAACATACAAAAGTGGGCTACTTATTTTAAAAATAAGTCCACTTGTAAAATCCGAGAGCTCGCAAAATTCATTGGCACTCTAGTTTCGGCCTGCCCAGCCGTTAAATACGGCTGGCTCTATACTAAATCTTTAGAGCGGGAAAAATTCTTAGCCCTAACCCAATATAGCATGGATTTTGATGCGTCAATGTCCATTTCAGCCCACCTACAGCAAGATCTTTCTTGGTGGGAACAGAAAATTTTAAAATCGTTTAATAACATTAGAAATGACCATTTTAAAGTCGAAATATTTACAGACTCATCATTGACGGGTTGGGGTGCTTGCT
This sequence comes from Rhagium mordax, assembly GCA_963680705.1. Lineage (NCBI taxonomy): Eukaryota > Metazoa > Arthropoda > Insecta > Coleoptera > Cerambycidae > Rhagium > Rhagium mordax. The sequence goes on along the minus strand of OY796660.1, from coordinate 47,125,215 downwards.
GTGGGAGCGAGAAAACTCACGGATATTGGCATAATTCGGACAAGAAATCCCACATAAATTTCTTGGAATTGCAGGCCATATTATACGGTCTAAAATGTTTTGCAAATAATCTTTTGAATTGTGACATTCTTATAAGATGTGATAACACCACTGCCATATCTTATATTAATCGTATGGGCAGCATACAACACCCGAAGTTATGTACGTTAGCAAGGGAGATATGGCAGTGGTGTGAACACAGGAATATTTGGCTTTTCGCGTCTTATGTGAGCTTTAAAGATAACTACGAAGCAGATAAAGAGTCACGCCAAACAGGTTCGGAAACCGAATGGTCGCTGTCTCAAGAAGCGTTTGATATAATAGTACAATCCTTGGGTCAACCGGACGTGGACATTTTTGCTTCACATATTAACCACAAATGCGACAAATACGTATCATGGCGTAGAGATCCAGGGTCTTTCGCGGTGGACGCGTTTACTATAAACTGGAAACATCTTAATTTATACGCGTTTCCTCCGTTTAACCTAATCTTAAGAACTATACAAAAAATAATTCAAGACAAAGCTGAAGGAATTTTAGTGGTACCATGTTGGACCTCCCAACCTTGGTACCCATCTTTTTCCAAATTAGTTATGGGAAAAACAATACACTTTAATCCATCTTCTGATTTGCTATCTGCTCCTTCCAGACAAAACCACCCCCTGGCCCATCAGCTTACCCTGGTAGCCGCCAGATTATCTGGGATTCGTTCCTAAGGAGAAACGTTCCAGAAGTTGCCATAGAAACCATGATCTCATCAATTGCAGAATCGACGGTCAAGCAATACAATATAACCTATCGCCTTTGGTGGAACTTTTGTATGGAGGAGAAGATGTCTATATATCAAACAACTAACAGAGAAGTGCTTTCCTTTCTACAAAAGATTTCACAGAACCATAATTACAAATACGGATCTTTAAATTCGCATAGGTCAGCACTTAGCCTTATTTTGCCTAACGATCTTGGAACAGACCCAATGATAAAAAGGTTCATGAAAGGCATGTCTCGGCTTAGACCAGCCCAACCGAGATATGCTAATACGTGGGATCCCCAATTACTGCTCTTGCATGTAGAAAGCTTACCTACAAACTTGAGTCTTCAGCAACTTTCACAGAAGTTGGTTACCCTATTGGCTCTTATCACAGGAGGTAGGTTACAGACAATATCTCTCATTAGGCTATCTAACATAACGGAAGATAACCAAGGAATTCAGATTAACATAACGGATCTAATTAAAACTTCAGGGGTAAATAGAGAACAACCAACTTTACACATTCCCTTTTTTAAGGAAAAACCAAGTCTTTGCGTAGCAACGGTTTTAAAGAAATACATCGAGATTACAACCCCGCTTAGAACTCCCGATCAAGATCTGATGTTTCTTACAGTTAAAAAACCTCATACAGTAGCAAATAAGCAGACGTTAAGTAAATGGGTAAGGCAGATGCTTCTATCGGCAGGTATTGATACCTTGCAATTTAAGCCTCATTCCACGCGACATGCTTCGACATCCGCTGCGTTAAGAACAGGAGTACCCCTGGAGACAATCTGTAAAACAGCAGGATGGTCGGAACGTACATCTACATTTGCAAAGTTCTACAATCGCCCTCTTTCAGATAAGACTGTTTTTGCCAAAGCTATTCTAGGTTTGTCTATGACGACAGACTAGTTACAAGTTTAGACTTTACACATAATAGTAACTATTTTCTAGATGTATAGTCTATATAATAACTTTTGTGTTTATTTATTTTAAGTTTTAGATTTCTCTAATAGACAATAATTTTGTTACCTACTTAGTTTTGTGTTAACATTGTATTTCAAACTGCAGCTGACAATGTATTTGTATGTTTCCGAATAGAGCCTAGGTTTCTAGAAAATCTATTTTATTTACGACAGGTTCATTAATCAGCAACACTAATTCTTTAACCAACTACATAGTGGATAATCAAGATAATACATTCGGACTGGACGCGAATATAATTGTACGATCAAACGAACTTACCTAAAGTGAAGTTCGATCGTAATTATATGAAGCGTCCAGTCCGAATGTATTATCTTCCCCCCCTCCCGTTAAAAACCCTATATAGGTTGCAGACGACTAATGAACAAATCTTTAAAGAATGAATATTATTTGGCCGCCTAGCAACGGGTACGCCGGCTGGCGGAACGGAGAAGCGGGTCGGGAGCGTTTTTACTATTGATATCGTTGAATTTGGTGCATGGTAGGTTAGCCAGAGGCGAACTACATAGTGGATAATCAAGATAATACATTCGGACTGGACGCTTCATATAATTACGATCGAACTTCACTTTAGGTAAGTTCGTTTGATCGTACAATTTATATGATATAAAAGTTTGTTGCGAGATTTTCCTGGGTAAATAAACAAGAATACAATATTAAACTCTCGCGACAAGCTTTTATATCATATATATTGTATAATGTAGTAAATTGATGGGTTTGATTTAATTTAAAGTTTATTTTCTTCTTTTTAGAGCATTTAAATAAAAGCTTGTTATTAAAAATGTTTTGTTACTATTAATTTTTTATTAATTATTATTCAATAAAATTTTTCAAAAACTAGTTCTATGTAGTATGTCATTACTTTTTTTATATTAATAGATATACGAGGTGCATAGAAAATTTTAATTTTTTTAAATGGAACACCTGTACTTTTTTATATATTTATATCTACATCGCGTCTTTCTTATTACGATGGTATATAACACTTGTATATTTATTTCAAAATTGATGTAAATATTTCCAACAAAATATCTTACCGTTTCTCCAAAAACGAAGTTTGCAATGGAAGATTCAGAAAAAATTTGCTTTAATATATTTTTTAATGTATGCCCATTTTGTGTTATAAATAATAATTATTATTTCTTTATATTTATTTAATTATAATAATTATAGTTTCCTTTTTTGACATCAATTTTTATTACTTCTCCTCAGATTTATGCTATAAACATTTTTAAATATATAAGTGTTATATGCCATCGTAATCAGAAGACCTCGACGAATTCAAACATATAAAACATATACAGGATGTCCGTTTAAAAAATTATAATTTTTCTATTTACCTCGTTTATCTTTTAAGCCAAAGAAATTTTAGTCAATAAATATTTACAGAAATAAGTGGGAGTATAATTTTAAGGGAAACACCCTGTACTTTGGGGCACCCTATCGTATACTTAATTCAAAACAAAATCCGTTGCACATCACCACCGACCAAGAATTATAAAAGAAAAGTATAGCCTACATCGGCATATATTTTGACCTTAAGGTCAACTGTTGGGACGTCACCATGGTTGACTTGCCAACTGTTGACCTTAAGGCCAAAACATATGCCGATATATGCTGTGCTCTTCATTTATTGCTCTTCATTTATAATTCTTGGTGGGTGATCACGTGCAACGGATTTTGTTTTGTGTTAAGTATACAGGGTGTCCCAGATTTAAACGGACATAGTGAAATGGGAGATAGAGCACACTTTGCTGAGTTCAAAATACCGCCACACTTACCCTTTAAAGTGAATGGTTTTCGAGATACGGGGTGTTTTATGGTTCTTGGCCAATTATTTATACCGCCATATTTTCGGAATGGCCGCACATATCGGGAAAAAATTTGGTGCAAATATTACACTCTTTTAGTTCAATTAAAAACAATTTATTTTTGAAAAATTCCAGGGCTGGACTCGTTTTTTTTTAACGTTGCTATCAGTGCTTCGAACAACACCCTGTATATCATTTATTGGAAAATGTTAGTAAACATTGAAAAAGACAATGGATCAGTGTATAAAATAATGTCATAATATTTGATGGCACACTTACTGTTATGTTTTAATAAATTTTTGAAATTGTCGTTTGACCAAATATTAAATTCTACAAATAAAGTAGTCAGCAAACTATAGTTTGCTAATTTCACTGAAATAGCCTACAATAGACCTTATTATTTGTGTTTCTGTACATAAACCGTATTTAAGCTTTTTTCAGCTTAAATTTCCATTCAAAATAACACAATCCATTTCACTCATAGAAAAAATTAAAATTAGCTATAAGTAGGCTTGTACTAATATGTACGATTAAAATTAGTCACGTTAATGCATTTTTGACGTTTAAGGAATAATAATTTTTTTAAAAAAACAACAAACTTTACATTAGGTACGCGTATCTTAAATTTTGAGTTAGAAGTTTTATTAACTACTATTAAAAATCCTAAGTAGGCGTTTGTCTAATATGTCACTAAATGAAAAACTGGTGTTTTCCCAACGCAGATTTAATATTAATGTGTGGTGTGGAATTTATAATAACCATTTAATAGGGCCTCACATATTTGAAGGAAGGTTAACTGGTGAAGTTTATTTCTTTTATTTTCTATGAGATATTTTGCCCGATTTATTGAGAGAGATCGATACCAAGAATATGTGGTTTCAGCATGATGGTGCTGGTCCTCATTTTGCTTTAGTGGTCAGAGATCATCTCAATCTGCTTACCCCAACAGATGGATTGGTCGAGAAGGTACAGTAAACTGACCACCGAGATCTCCTGATCTTACACCTTTAGACTACTTTCTATGGGGTCACCTTAAAGTCAGAGGTGTACAATGAAGAATTCGACACACGGGAACGGTTATTAGAAATTTTTTTTAATGTATGTTATTGTATTAAAAATAATCCGCAAATGATTAATAATCAGTAAGAAACATATTAAAACGTTCCCAAGCATGCATTAACGCTGGAGGCGTTCATTTTGAGAATCTATTGTAATTTTAATTAATTTTATTACCTATTTTTCTTCTTCTTTTCTTTTTCTAATATTACTTAATAAATTATTTGTTTGTGTGTATTTCTGCCCTTATGTTATAAAATTCATTGTTTTAATATTATTTTCTAAAGGTCTTTAGTTACTGATTTTAATAGTACATATTAGTACAAGCCCACTTATAGCTAATTTAAATTTGTTCTATGAGTGAAATGGATTGTGTTATTTTGAATGGAAATTTAAGCTCAAAAAAGCTTAAATATGGTTCATGTACAGAAAAACAAATAATAAGGTCTATTGTAGGCTATTTCAGTGAAATTAGCAATATAATGACTATAAGTTTGCTGACTACTTTATTTGTAGATTTTAATATTTGGTCAAATGACAATTTCAAAAATTTATTAAAACATAACAGTACGTGTGCCATCAAATATTATGACATTATTTTATACACTGATCCATTGTCTTTTTCAATGTTTACTAACAGTTTCCAATAAATGATATACAGGGTGTTGTTCGAAGCACTGATAGCAACATTAAAAAAAACGAGTCCGGTCCTGGAATTTTTCAAAAATAAATTATGCTTTTAATTGAACTAAAAGAGTATAATATTTGTACCAAATTTTATCCCGATATGTGCGACCATTCCGAAAATATGGCGGTATGAATAATTGGCCAAGAACCATAAAACACCCCGTATCTCGAAAACCATTCACTTTCAAAGGTAAGTGTGGGGGTGTTTTGAACTCAGCAAAGTGTGCTTTATCTCCCATTTCACTGTGTCCGTTTAAATCTGGGACACCCGTATACTATATAGGTAATTCATGGTTCAATAAGTGTTTGGCCTATTTTCCAGATAACTTTTGAATAACTTCAGCCGCTGAGATCAATCTGATTTATGTTTTTAAGAAGTTAAGAATATGACACAATGCCAAGGGCCTTCACTAGGTCTAAGAAGATACTTATAGCGAGAGCTTCAATTTGTCAAAACAGCTGTCTAACATAATGGTAAATTTTTATTGCGCCACTTATTGACTTTTTTCTTAAAATCCATACTGAGATTCTGTTATTAGGAGGAATGCTTGCACGTATTCCCCTCATATGGCGAATTATTTGCCTGGGAACAATATTTGAAAATAAAATAATCCACGTCGGTCGTACGAAAAAAATGCAAGGGCCCCTTTTTGTTGAAAATTTCGTCCCCAATAAGATGCATATAATAAGATTTGTCTTAAATACATTTTAAGACCTTTAAAAGGAATATTGACGATACAAAACATGTACAAAATCAGGAAAACGCGCCCCGTTCTAGAGACTACAAATTTTTAAATATCTGATTAATTTTTTTTAAACTGAAGAGTAAAAATACTAAAAAGTGACCAATGGTTTTTTGAAAATTTTATCTAGAAGTACAAGTAAATAATGTTTTAAAAACCATTAATGTAAGTGATTACAAAATATATTATTTATTATGGGATTTAAAAAACCGATGGTCACTTTAGAGTATTTTTACTCCTCTTTACTTTAAAAAAGATATTGATCAGGTATTTAAAAAATTGTAGTCTCTAGAGCGTAGCACGTTTTCCTGATTTTGTACATGTTTTATATCGTCAACATTCCTTTTGAAGGTCTTAAAATTTATTTAAGACAAATCTTATTATATGCATCTTATTGGGGACAAAATTTGCAACAAAAAAGGGCCCTTGCATTTTTTTCGCAAGACCGACGTTATTTAATTTTCAAATATTGTTTACAGGGCAAATAATTCGCGATATTAGGGGAATACGTGCAAACATTCCTCTTAACTCGCATTTTTTTATATGACGTCACTCTAGTTTTTATAATTTTTTCTAATATTTTTATAGAAAAAATTATAAAAACTAGAGATACGTCATATAAAAAATACAAGTTAATACAAGTTAAGAGAATCTCAGTACGGATTTCAAGAAAAAAGTCAGTAATCTTTATAAAAATAAAGATTTGAAATTGATCTCTAATTTTCTACATTAAGCTCATTTCCACTTTTAAAAATCGGTGTAACAACGGCGTCTAAAAGGCTCTGGATATAGTCCAGTTTCAAAAATAGTGTTGTGGATGCAAATGAGAGGTTTTGCTTATATATGGTTCTAAATAATTTGGCTGATCTTTTTTTGGTGCCTTTTTGTTTTTTAAGTTTTCATTATATATTTTTTTTTATTTCAGGTTAATTTGTGATAGTCAAAAAGAAGTTGTGTAGTATATTAGAATTTATGTATATTAGAATTTATAGGAGTAGTTATGCATTTTAATTTTACCGGCTAAAGATTTTCCTACAACTATGTAATAGCTATTAAATTCATTACTTATATTTTTTATATTTGTAATATTGTTTGTTTCTTTAATAAAATTTCTCTAATATAAATACACCACATGTAATTACGACCCCCTTTATCCCAGAAGGCTCTCGAAGAGCCTTGTGCGGGAGGGGGCTACACATTTAAAGACAAGGGACACACATCCAATATCCGTGTATAATGGAAAAATCCCTCTCACAGTATTCCATTGCCACGACCGGGAATCGAACCCGGGACTTTTGGGTGAGAGACAGGTACGCTACCATCTCGACCATCAGTCAATAATACTAAAATGTTGTTTTTTATTATAAATATGAAAGTCACAGAATCAACCAGTAAATATGTGGATTTGACCTACTCTAGTCATACTAAACTAAAAACACACAAAATGTATATTCATGAACAATCAATCAAAGCGGCCACAATTTATTATTATCATTTTCCTTTAAACTAGCTGTAGACATTTAAAAAGAATTAAATAAAAATGCGATTTCATTCGGTGTTTACACATAATGCGGCTATAATTTGTAATTTGGTTGAATTGGTATATACTTTACACGGCAACACTGTTCGGAGGCCTAAGCGGCGATCAAATTTATAAATTTTATACAAATGGAGGCATGTACGTCAGGTTCACAAACGGAGTCCATTTGATACGTCCAATTTATCTCTGCATGTTTATAAAAAATATTAAAAATGTTTACCCCTCTGAAGTTCCCATTGTTTAATGATAGAAAAGGAATTGATACATTCCAAAAATTTAATTATATCTACTTCCAATATGCCGGAGGCCTGAGTGTCTGTTTGGTAGTCGGAGGATAGCTGGGCGGGTATATATATATATATATATATATATATATATATATATATATATATATATATATATAGAGATGTAAACGGTCATTGTGCAGCCCGTTGAATATATTAACGGTCATTTGTGAAGCCCGAAATGACATTGTTTAGCCCGGATCCGGGCTAAACAAGGTATCGATGTGTATATCAATGCTAATTGGTTAGATAAGTTCTTAGGACCCCCCCATGAATTTTCATCTGGGCCACACAGAGTCGTATTTACCTATACAACATACACTGTGAAGTTCATGGTACCTCCCTATAGGGGGCGCTTCACATGGATATATAAATACAGTAAAAGATACGAAAGCCCATTATATTGACATAACTCTATGCAGCCTGACTTTTGGCAACATTGTTCTCTTTCTTAAATACTAGGTTCCGTGCTAAAATATGTGATGCTCTGTAGCCCAGGCCACCATAAGACTATATTGTAGATACTGATACACTTTTTATGTAATATCAAATTATGGTACTATAAATTTTGTTTATCATTTAGTGTATAGTATTTATAATCAGATGAGGAATCCTTTAAACTTAGAATCAGAATAACAAATTAAAAGGAATATGGAAAAATAAAACAATTACCTATTCCCTATTCCACGATCATCTATCCTGTTAAAACTGGGTTTCTTATGTCTATACAGGGTGGTCCGAAATTAGTGGTCATCATTTCGCCCGCGTATTCCTCGATCAAAAATAAGACAAAAAGTTTCTACAAACATGGCCCCGGAAATGCTTCCTAAGGGAGCTACAACCCTTTAAAGGTGCATCCTTGACGATGGTTTTTATTTAATATTTCCGAAACCGGTAAAAATAAAAACATGAAATTTTGGCCAATCACTAATCGTTTTATGGTCAATAAGGTGATGTGATAATGATCCAAAAATTTCCCTCAGGGGTTGGTCAAACAGGGAGGGGGTAGAATAAAATGCCCCTAAACCTTTTCGCATGTACGTCTTTCCAGATTTTGATAGCAAATTATAGAATGCCAGAGTTTTTTATGCAATAAAGGTATTCTAGTTGAATTTTGATAGGACGCGCCGTTTTCGAGTTATTTGAGTTTCTGGAAAACATTAATCACAAAAACATTAAAATGGAACGAGTAACATGCACAGTTCTCTAGGTAGGTTATTATTATTATTATTAGTTTCGAAAATATTAAACAAAAACCATCGTCAAGGATGCACTTTTAAGGGGTTGTAGCTCCCTTAGGAAGCATTTTCGGGACCATGTTTGTAGGAACTTTTTGTCTTATTTTTGATCGAGGAATACGCGGGTAAAATGATGACCACTAATTTCGGACCACCCTGTATAGACATAAGAAACCCAGTTTTAACGGGATAGATGATCGTGGAATAGGTAATTGTTTTATTTTTCCATATCCTGCAAAATATAAAAAAATTATTTACAAATTTTACTATGAAAAATATACGCTTTTCAAAAAAGGATGTGATGTGAAAAATATATTCGATGTGTCCCGATGTCCAGCGCCCTTGGATTATGGTTACTACCATTTTGATAACAAATTGTAGCTTGTATTAATATCTAAGGAACAAATTAGTTTTTGCTTAATTGCATTTTCCTTCGAATAATATACAGTGTGTCCACAGATGGAGTTACAAAGAGGAAAAACTTTTTTATTATGGACTTTATAAAAAAAGTCATTCTTTATAAAAAGTTCTGCTTGTCAAAAAAATTGTAATACCATAAAAAAATCGAGATCTGATATACGAGGTATTCAAAAATTAAGAAAACTTGAAAATGGTTCAAGAGAAAAGTACCTTTATTTTTGATTTTAGAGGAAAATATTATAAGTAAAAGTTGTTTTTTATTGAAAATTAATCCTAAATACAAAATTTGACATCCATCTAAATTATTAAAATTAAGGAAACTTTATTTTTTATTGGACATAATGTATTATTAGAACAAAATTCCTACATTTTTATTAAAAATTAATTGGTGGAAGCTATGTGGAGTAATTTTTAATAAAAATCTAGGAATTTTGTTCTAATAATACATTAATGTCCAATAAAAAATAAAGTTTTCTTAATTTTAATAATTTAGATGGATGTCAAATTTTGTATTTAGGAATAATTTTCAATAAAAAACAACTTTTACTTACAGTAGATATGAGTTTATGAAATTTACAGCTGTAATGCTAAGCCCATATTTTTTAAGTTTATTAACCAGAATATCATGCTGCACACAGTCGAATGCTTTCGACAAAAGATACTTCCAGCAAAACTTTTATTTTCAAATGCCACTGTTATACTTTCCACCATTTTGTTAATTGCATCAGTCGTAGATTTACCGGAGCGAAAACCAAATTGACAATTTGACAAAATGTTATTACCTTCAAAAAAAGTAGCAAGTTGATGAAACAGGGCTTTCTCTATTATTTTTCCCAACGTAGGTATAATTGATATAGGTCGATAGTTGTTCATATCATTTACATCGCCTTTCTTAAAAAGTGGAATAACTTTGGAGATTTTTAGACACTGTGGAAAAGTTCCACTATTTATGCATGAATTAATTAATTTTGTCAGAGGAATAATAATAATATCTTGTACGTATATTATAACATTCATATTTATGTCATACACATCTTTACTAGGATTATTTTTAAGATTTTTTATAATATCGCGCATTTCGATGAAGGAAATCTCTGAAAAATTAAAAATGTTATTTGCTGTACTTGTTGTAACTAGACTGATAGGATCAATAGTGGTTGATATGTTTCTTGTTGTTTCAAAAGCGATATTTGCAAAAAAATTATTAAAGTCGTTCCAATTTAGATTTAAATTATTATTACTAATACTCTTTTTATTATTCCCGCGTTTAGCATTTACTATATCCCAAGATGCTTTTGACATGTTTGTGCTACGAAAAATGTAAGACTCATTGGCATTTTTTTTTGTAATATTCAATTTTTCTCCTATAAATCCGTCTATATTCTTTCACCCTATCGCCTATGCCCACCAAATTCGGATATTGTTTTTTTAAATAGTGTAGAAAATCGAGATTTTCACGCATCTCTCGTAACTCGTCATTATACCATTGTATATTTGATTTTTCAGGAATTTCACTTTTTACTTTGACTGGAAAAGCAACATCAATTTGTTCAACAAGAATATTCAGGAAAATGTGAAATTTCTCATCAATATTTAGTTTTTTGTCATTTACGAAATCCCAATCTATGATATTTAGATTATTATACAAGGTGTTGAGACCGACCTGGGTTATAGGCCTGTACCTTATTTTGTTCAAGATTGGTGTTTCTTTAATAATATCTAGCTCTAAAACAATGGCCTTATGGTCTGACAAATTTGTGTCAACTGTATAGGACGTGTTATGAAAGGAATCAAAATTTAAGAGGAAGTTATCTAAGCAGTTCTTATTTCTTGTAGGTTCTTTTACTGAACAAATAAAACCAAAAGAGTTTATAAAATCTGAAAATTTACAATTTCTTAAAGTGTCTGAATTAAAATGTATGTTAAAATCTCCAGTTATTATCAATTTTTTGTTTAAGACTCTGATCAGTTCAAAGACTTCATGCAATATGTCTAAAAATAAATTAAAATCCCCATCGGGTGACCTGTACAATGTAATTATACAAACCCACCGACATTGTCAGTGCCGGAGCTGGGTCTCGCAGAAACTAACCGCCTTGTGCCACTCAAGCACGCGCTAGCCCATTGCGCTACCGTCTCGGTAAAGAAGTAGTATAAGAAACATACACAAGTTTTTCTAATTTAACCGATGTTGTAGCTAGTAAGATACGTGAAATTCCCATAGTAGTAAAGTTAAAATCGAACACATATATTATGTCAGAAAAGTTACTATAGGAATATTAAGCAAAAATGACCCTTCCACACCCTTTAATATTCCTATAATATTTTTCTGACTATTAATAGTAAGAATATGATTAAAAAAAACGTGTGATTTTCACGGTTTTACATATTACGTTTCAAATCAAATGACAATTTCGTGCTTTGACTGACATGTCATGGCCCAATCGATGACATTTAATGAAGTCAGTCATAATTCACTGCAGTGAATTATAAAACCATAATTCACTGCAGTGAATTATGGATAGGAGGAAACACATACATAATGAATGCATTTAGTAGTCATGGACAAACTAAGTAATACATTTTGTTAAATTAATACAATTTAGTCGTGGACAAACTAAGTAATACATTTTGTTAAATTAATACAATTTTTAATACTTCAGTCATTTTGCAAATTAACTAAATAAAGTAAGGAAGTTATGAATGAAAAAGTTATGTGATAACAATTTCCTTTCTTTTTTTGGGATTTTTAATAAAATTCACATCAGTTCAAGAATACCTTTATGTAACTGAAAAGTGGGACAGTAGCCCGGCGCATCGGGCGACAGCACATCTAGCTGAAACAAATAGGTGCTACACTGGCAACGTTGTTGGGCCACGCAGGGTCTGCAAGATATGTAATTACATATAATCGGGCTAAATAACGACCTAACCGTATATCCTGGCCACACAACGTCTTATGCATATATAAAAAATTGAAACGGTAAAATAAAGTTACCCCTCTGCGGTTGCCCTGCTTTACAGCTACCAGTGTGCCACAGGTAGCTGAAAAGACAAATAACAAAGGCAAACTGATGAGAACATAAAGAGTTCGAAACCGGTCTGTGTCTGGTGGAGAAAAGACAAATAACAAATTTGGCTACCAATTTGGATTTATAGGTATAATTCAATGAGAGTAGGGGCCTTTGCCCGTCCAGTAGTTGTTTCCTATAATCCTATTTATTATGCACGTTTTAGTCCATCAGGGCTAGAGGTCGCCGCTCTTGGTGCTTGCTTGGCAAGCCGCTATCGGTTACAGAGACATCGTCGATGTCTCGACTGGTAGTAGCAACTGACCACCAGAGGGATGCACTTATCTCTCACTACTTATTAACTCATGCTTTATTTAAAGCTTTATTATTTATATGTGCAGGAAATATTATTCATAATTTAAATAATTGTCAAGATATTCGTTTCATAGGAAAATTAAATAAGCATATACCATTAACTTGCACTTTTTTTAATATCAGAAAATTTTCTTTATGTGGGTTACCTTTTTTATCTGGATTTTATGAATTTAGTTCTGTCCATGTTGGGTCAAATTATTATTATAATAATTTCATTCAACACTTATGAGTTGAAAATAAGGGTTTCCCAAAATAAGTGTAATATATTAACTCAGTTGGGCTTGGTAAGGTGACGCTATGAAGTGGCTTTACAAGTACTGGAAAATATATGATTAAGTGAATATTAAATAAGGTTACCCCTCTCCTCTAGCAAAATGTATATAAATTGTTTTACGCGCAGTCACGTGAAATACGCACTTCTAAATACAATAGGAAGCCTGGGCTTTTGAGAGCCGGTGATATGTACCAGGCTTGGTATAGGTTGTTGGGTACGTATATGAGGTTGAAGTATTTGCATGAGCGTGTAAACGATGTTTGACAGTCGCACGTCTGATATAACACAAACCACAGCTGTAGTAAAAAGAAATTCCTTATCATAATTTCCCGTTTTTTTTTGTCAAAAATCAACGCTCTTGATATACTAACTGTGTAAGGTAGACTGAACGTTAAATGAATACAGCGACGTTCATTTGTGCAAATTTGCATGCACAAATCAGTTGCGCAAATTGCATGAGCATCTAAACAGATGTACAACGACTCAGTACATTTGTGCAAATTTACATACACAAGCCAACTGGCACAATTTGCATGACTGTCTAAAAGCGCCTTAACCTTGGAACAACGAATTTACTTGATCAAATGCTATGGAATCGGAAATGTTTCTTATAAATACGCTATTGAAGTTTTCAATGAGAAATATCCAGATGTTACAGTGATTCACAGTATGTAAATTAATTTATAAATTTGATACCACCGGGGAAGTAAAATATGTGAAAAAAAACAAAAACAATTAAATGAAGATGACGCTGCTACCGGTGTAGTTTTAGACTGTAGATTGTAGAACACCCAAGATGGTCGTTAAATTTAGGTATTAGCAAATCTCATATTCAGAGGATAGCTTAGGCTAGACTCCGCCTGAAATAAAGTCATTTTATTATTATTATTATTATTATTATTATTATTTCGTGCATTCGAACCTAAATTAATTCACAAACTTCAAGTTGGAGATGATGCTCGTCGTTTGGACTTTTGCTTAACGGGGTGAGAAAATTATAGCAGATAGATCATTAATTTATCGAAACATTTTATTCGTGGACGAATCTACTTTTAAGACTAATGGGCCATGGGATAGTTTCCTCTCAAAATTTAAAACGTAGAAGAATAATTTTTCAACAAGACGGATGTCCAGCACATTCTACAATTCGAGTTCGAGTATTTCGGTCGCAACGATTTCGAAGACGAAGTAGATTTATTAAAGCAAAAAATTGTAGAAGCTCTTGCAACCATAAATGAAGATGTGACCTCTAATGCATACGAAGAATTTAAAAAAAGATTAGAGAAATGTGTACTTTTTGGAGGTCTACATGTAGAATAGTTCTCAACTTAGTTAAATGAAATGTAATTTTTTTGAAATTAAGTATTTTAAATAATTGGAAACACTAAATAAAATGTTCAATAAAGATGTAAAAAAGCAATTCACTTAAAAGTCCATACATTTTCAAATTTTTGGAATACCCTGTATAATTTATCTTAAGTTTGACGACTGCTTATGACTTCCTATGGCAAGGAAAACTTTTTATAAAGAATAACTTTTAGTAAATATAAGAGAGTTTACAAGAGTGCGGTACCTCATCCGGAGACACACCTGGTTTGCCCAACTTAATATGATAATATACAGGAAGTCCCATTAGAATGGATCATTCGCAATGCCATACTTTTGACTCGTCCTGTATGAAATACAAATTATTGCTTCCGGTAACATCAAAAAATTATATTTTATTCCTAATAGATTTTTGTAATATTTTGTGGTTTGAGCAGAAAAAAATCGATTTTTAAAAATTACTCTATTTTATTTGTGCCTCGCCCTGTATACAAACACATATTTGTCACAATATATTATTTGAAGTTAAAGAAATAACATTCATGCAAACAATTGCAATCGAATCCTTATATTGCTATAAATATATCGGGTGGTCCAAAAATAACCGGAATTTTTATTTTATCCCATAACTTCTTTATTTTTTCATCGATTTTCAACCTGTTGGGCTCGTTTGACCGCTAAAGCCTCCAGCTAAATGATTCTCTATCAGACACTGATATAATGATCATAAATGTCAAGGCTGACGTATTTAAACTTGAGCAATTTTTAATAACTGATGGAATTTTGTTGAAATGCCGTATTTACAAACGGTTTGCTTTATGAACATGGCTGGTCTTCTGGCAATATTTTGGTGGGCAGTTTTTAAAAATCGGTCAAGAAACTACGGAGCTGCACCAATAAATGTAGAGACGTGTTTTGTAAACGTCTCGGCAGCCATAGTAAAAATCGAAATTTTCATTTTCCTTTATAACTTTTTGATTCCTTTACCGATTTTAATTTTTTTCGGGTCACTTAAAACCCAAAGCCTTCCACTACAATCATAAATGTCAGAAATTCACATGAATTATAAATCCAATATGGCAGAAGTTGTCAAATTTACCTAATATTTAAAAGCCGTAAGAATTTTTTAAAATGACAAATTAAATGACTTTCTTTTAACTTGAAGCCTATTCTAAGAACATTGTGACGCAGAACACGAAAATCGGTTAAGAACTTATAAAGGTGTATAACGTAGTCATGTACACTGTACACCACAACAACAGTATCAAATTAATTCTTAACAGAGTTACCTATGCAGTTATCGTCATGGTTACAAAACAAATGAACATTGATTCATAACTGTTATTTCAGTCAGCTGTTTTTAAAAAGTGTCTTGTGGTCCCTAGTTTTGTTATAATGGTGCTGTCAAATGAAGACAAGATTTTCATTAAGTATCTGTGGGAATTTGTAGAGGTTTTAAAACTAGCATAATTTTTATTGAACATGGAATACGGTTTAATTTTCAACAGTATTGCGAAGTTGTTCCGAGTCAAATGTTACCTTAAATTAGTGATTTCATACTCATGCAAATTAGTCGGTCTTGGTAACTACAATGAAATTTTAGGATGGACACTTGGATTTTTAAGAGAACATGCAGCAAATTTTATTGAACAAGAACACTGGCCTCCTAATAGTCCAGATCTTAATCCCCATGACAATTACTTTTACATTTACAAGAACGGTTGTATAAGAATGGTCGTCATTTCAATAATTTAGGCGAATTGCGACAAAGAATTTTAAACTGTTGGGAAGAAACTGACCAGCAAATTATTAAATAAGCAATAGACGGTTGGCACAGGCAGGTTCAGCTCGTTGTGAACGCTAATGGAGGTCATGTTCCATTATTTAAGTATTAATTTTGAAAATAAGTTATTGTTATTTAGTTAAATGATTCGAAATTAAATTATGTTTCTGGTTTAGCCCGTTATTTAATTAGATTTCATTTATTATTCATATCTTCGTAAGTGCTTAACCGATTTTCGTGATCTATAATACGTTCCAATGTTCTTAGAAGACAAGGCCTCAAGATCAAAGAAAGCCTAAATTCGCCATTTTAAAAAAATTCTAGAGGCTTTTAAATATTAGGTTAATTTGATTACTTCCGCCATATTGGATTTATGATTCATGTCAATTTCTGAGATTTAATATTGTACTGGAAGGCTTTGGGTTTTAAATGACCCAAAAAAAATTAAAATCGGCAAAGAATCAAAGGATAATAAAAAATTCCGGTTTTTACCATTGCTGCCGAAATGTTTACAACACGCATCTACATTTTTTGGTACAGTTCCGTAGTTCCTTGACTGATTTTTAAAAACTACCCACCAAAATATTGGCAGAAGACCAGTCATGACAAACCGTTTGTAAATGCGGCTTTTCAACAAAATTCCAGCAGTTACTAAAAATTGCTCAAGTTTAAATACGTCTGCCTTGACACTTACGGTGATAATATCAGTTTTTGATAGAGAATCAAATAGCTGGAAAATTTATCTGTCAAACGAATCCAAAAAGTTGAAAATCGGTGAAAAAATAAAGAAGTTATACGATAAAATGAAAATTCCGGTTTTTTTGGACCATATTTTATAAAAATAACCACTTTATATCTTTAACACCCTGTACCTTAAAAACTAGTCACAGGATTGAGTTAGGACCCTGACAGTTCTGATCAGGAAATTAAAATCTACAACATACTAACACTAACATTTTAGCAAAAATTCACCTAGAGCCATTTTTGCCTATATGTATTTTGTGCGGGCCCTTTAGTTTTCTCCATGTTGAGGAAAAATTATTATTATAATAACTTTGTTGAACAGCTACGAATCTTTCAAAACGTTAATTATTGTAATAAAATACTTGAGAACATGAAAATAAAGGCAACGTTGCTGGGCTTCTCAAAATGCGTAAACTATATTAACTATATACAGTCGGGCTTAGTAAGGTGGTGATGTGAAGTGGCTTGAGGGGGCTTGGGAAGAACTGGGAAATATATATTTAAGTAAATATTAAATAAGGTTACCCCTCTCATGTTGCTAAATGTATATAAATTGTCCTGTGCGCAGACGCGTGAAATACACACTTCTAACTGCAATAGGAAGCCTGGGCTTCTGAGAGCCTGTGATATGTACCGGGCTTGGTATAGGTAGTTGGGTACGTATATATATATATATATATATATATATATATATATATATATATATTTATCCTGGAAGGAAAACTATATTATGTTTACATTAATGGATAGTTACATATATATATATATATATATAGAGATGTAAACGGTCATTGTGCAGCCCGTTGAATATATTAACGGTCATTTGTGAAGCCCGAAATGACATTGTTTAGCCCGGATCCGGGCTAAACAAGGTATCGATGTGTATATCAATGCTAATTGGTTAGATAAGTTCTTAGGACCCCCCCCATGAATTTTCATCTGGGCCACACAGAGTCGTATTTACCTATACAACATACACTGTGAAGTTCATGGTACCTCCCTATAGGGGGCGCTTCACATGGATATATAAATACAGTAAAAGATACGAAAGCCCATTATATTGACATAACTCTATGCAGCCTGACTTTTGGCAACATTGTTCTCTTTCTTAAATACTAGGTTCCGTGCTAAAATATGTGATGCTCTGTAGCCCAGGCCACCATAAGACTATATTGTAGATACTGATACACTTTTTATGTAATATCAAATTATGGTACTATAAATTTTGTTTATCATTTAGTGTATAGTATTTATAAATTATAATCAGATGAGGAATCCTTTAAACTTAGAATCAGAATAACAAATTAAAAATATGTACAGGAATATGGAAAAATAAAACAATTACCTATTCCCTATTCCACGATCATCTATCCTGTTAAAACTGGGTTTCTTATGTCTATACAGGGTGGTCCGAAATTAGTGGTCATCATTTCGCCCGCGTATTCCTCGATCAAAAATAAGACAAAAAGTTTCTACAAACATGGCCCCGGAAATGCTTCCTAAGGGAGCTACAACCCTTTAAAGGTGCATCCTTGACGATGGTTTTTATTTAATATTTCCGAAACCGGTAAAAATAAAAACATGAAATTTTGGCCAATCACTAATCGTTTTATGGTCAATAAGGTGATGTGATAATGATCCAAAAATTTCCCTCAGGGGTTGGTCAAACAGGGAGGGGGTAGAATAAAATGCCCCTAAACCTTTTCGCATGTACGTCTTTCCAGATTTTGATAGCAAATTATGGAATGCCAGAGTTTTTTATGCAATAAAGGTATTCTAGTTGAATTTTGATAGGACGCGCCGTTTTCGAGTTATTTGAGTTTCTGGAAAACATTAATCACAAAAACATTAAAATGGAACGAGTAACATGCACAGTTCTCTAGGTAGGTACTTAGCAATTGATAATAAAATTATGCTATTATTATTTTTATTATTATTATTATTATTAGTTTCGAAAATATTAAACAAAAACCATCGTCAAGGATGCACTTTTAAGGGGTTGTAGCTCCCTTAGGAAGCATTTTCGGGACCATGTTTGTAGGAACTTTTTGTCTTATTTTTGATCGAGGAATACGCGGGTAAAATGATGACCACTAATTTCGGACCACCCTGTATAGACATAAGAAACCCAGTTTTAACGGGATAGATGATCGTGGAATAGGTAATCGTTTTATTTTTCCATATCCTCAAAACAGTGCAAAATATAAAAAAATTATTTACAAATTTTACTATGAAAAATATACGCTTTTCAAAAAAGGATGTGATGTGAAAAATATATTCGATGTGTCCCGATGTCCAGCGCCCTTGGATTATGGTTACTACCATTTTGATAACAAATTGTAGCTTGTATTAATATCTAAGGAACAAATTAGTTTTTGCTTAATTGCATTTTCCTTCGAATAATATACAGTGTGTCCACAGATGTAGTTACAAAGAGGAAAAACTTTTTTATTATGGACTTTATAAAAAAAGTCATTCTTTATAAAAAGTTCTGCTTGTCAAAAAAATTGTAATACCATAAAAAAATCGAGATCTGATATACGAGGTATTCAAAAATTAAGAAAACTTGAAAATGGTTCAAGAGAAAAGTACCTTTATTTTTGATTTTAGAGAAAAATATTATAAGTAAAAGTTGTTTTTTATTGAAAATTAATCCTAAATACAAAATTTGACATCCATCTAAATTATTAAAATTAAGGAAACTTTATTTTTTATTGGACATTAATGTATTATTAGAACAAAATTCCTACATTTTTATTAAAAATTAATTGGTGGAAGCTATGTGGAGTAATTTTTAATAAAAATCTAGGAATTTTGTTCTAATAATACATTAATGTCCAATAAAAAATAAAGTTTTCTTAATTTTAATAATTTAGATGGATGTCAAATTTTGTATTTAGGAATAATTTTCAATAAAAAACAACTTTTACTTACAGTAGATATGAGTTTATGAAATTTACAGCTGTAATGCTAAGCCCATATTAAGTTTATTAACCAGAATATCATGCTGCACACAGTCGAATGCTTTCGACAAATCGCAAAAGATACTTCCAGCAAAACTTTTATTTTCAAATGCCACTGTTATACTTTCCACCATTTTGTTAATTGCATCAGTCGTAGATTTACCGGAGCGAAAACCAAATTGACAATTTGACAAAAGGTTATTACCTTCAAAAAAAGTAGCAAGTTGTTGAAACAGGGCTTTCTCTATTATTTTTCCCAACGTAGGTATAATTGATATAGGTCGATAGTTGTTCATATCATTTACATCGCCTTTCTTAAAAAGTGGAATAACTTTAGAGATTTTTAGACACTGTGGAAAAGTTCCACTATTTATGCATGAATTAATTAATTTTGTCAGAGGAATAATAATAATATCTTGTACGTATATTATAACATTCATATTTATGTCATACACATCTTTACTATTCCTGAAGAGGGGTTGGAACCTTTGGTGTAGAACTTACACTTGGAGTAGTTTTCCACACACACCAAAACACTTTTGCACACACTCGACGCGCGTTTCGCCAACCAAGTTGGCATCATCGGGAGATGATTAAAACTAAGCTTAACCTAACAATGGAACCTATTTATACCTAAAAATGCGTTACGCTTCGACGAACAATTACCGCGATAGTAACAAAAAAGGCGGGTAAAATATTTAGCTTCGTTGAAGCGTTAACGCTTGACTAACATGAAAAGCGGGCTATTACTAGGATTATTTTTAAGATTTTTTATAATATCGCGCATTTCGATGAAGGAAATCTCTGAAAAATTAAAAATGTTATTTGCTGTACTTGTTGTAACTAGACTGATAGGATCAATAGTGGTTGATATATTTCTTGTTGTTTCAAAAGCGATATTTGCAAAAAAATTATTAAAGTCGTTCCAATTTAGATTTAAATTATTATTACTAATACTCTTTTTATTATTCCCGCGTTTAGCATTTACTATATCCCAAGATGCTTTTGACATGTTTGTGCTACGAAAAATGTAAGACTCGTTGGCATTTTTTTTGTAATATTCAATTTTTCTCCTATAAATCCGTCTATATTCTTTCACCCTATCGCCTATGCCCACCAAATTCGGATATTGTTTTTTTAAATAGTGTAGAAAATCGAGATTTTCACGCATCTCTCGTAACTCGTCATTATACCATTGTATATTTGATTTTTCAGGAATTTCACTTTTTACTTTGACTGGAAAAGCAACATCAATTTGTTCAACAAGAATATTCAGGAAAATGTGAAATTTCTCATCAATATTTAGTTTTTTGTCATTTACGAAATCCCAATCTATGATATTTAGATTATTATACAAGGTGTTGAGACCTACCTAGGTTATAGGCCTGTACCTTATTTTGTTCAAGATTGGTGTTTCTTTAATAATATCTAGCTCTAAAACAATGGCCTTATGGTCTGACAAATTTGTGTCAACTGTATAGGACGTGTTATGAAAGGAATCAAAATTTAAGAGGAAGTTATCTAAGCAGTTCTTATTTCTTGTAGGTTCTTTTACTGAACAAATAAAACCAAAAGAGTTTATAAAATCTGAAAATTTACAATTTCTTAAAGTGTCTGAATTAAAATGTATGTTAAAATCTCCAGTTATTATCAATTTTTTGTTTAAGACTCTGATCAGTTCAAAGACTTCATGCAATATGTCTAAAAATAAATTAAAATCCCCATCGGGTGACCTGTACAATGTAATTATACAAACATCCATACCCACCGACATTGTCAGTGCTGGAGCTGGGTCTCGCAGAAACTAACCGCCTTGTGCCACTCAAGCACGCGCTAGCCCATTGCGCTACCGTCTCGGTAAAGAAGTAGTATAAGAAACATACACAAGTTTTTCTAATTTAACCGATGTTGTAGCTAGTAAGATACGTGAAATTCCCATAGTAGTAAAGTTAAAATCGAACACCCTGTATATACACATATATTATGTCAGAAAAGTTACTATAGGAATATTAAGCAAAAATGACCCTTCCACACCCTTTAATATTCCTATAATATTTTTCTGACTATTATAGTAAGAATATGATTAAAAAAAACGTGTGATTTTCACGGTTTTACATATTACGTTTCAAATCAAATGACAATTTCGTGCTTTGACTGACATGTCATGGCCCAATCGATGACATTTAATGAAGTCAGTCATAATTCACTGCAGTGAATTATGAAACCATAATTCACTGCAGTCAATTATGGATAGGAGGAAACACATACATAATGAATGCATTTAGTAGTCATGGACAAACTAAGTAATACATTTTGTTAAATTAATACAATTTAGTCGTGGACAAACTAAGTAATACATTTTGTTAAATTAATACAATTTTTAATACTTCAGTCATTTTGCAAATTAACTAAATAAAGTAAGGAAGTTATGAATGAAAAAGTTATGTGATAACAATTTCCTTTCTTTTTTTGGGATTTTTAATAAAATTCACATCAGTTCAAGAATACCTTTATGTAACTGAAAAGTGGGACAGTAGCCCGGCGCATCGGGCGACAGCACATCTAGCTGAAACAAATAGGTGCTACACTGGCAACGTTGTTGGGCCACGCAGGGTCTGCAAGATATGTAATTACATATAATCGGGCTAAATAACGACCTAACCGTATATCCTGGCCACACAACGTCTTATGCATATATAAAAAATTGAAACGGTAAAATAAAGTTACCCCTCTGCGGTTGCCCTGCTTTACAGCAACCAGAAATACATGGATGTATGATGCATATTTTTTTATTCTTTATGTAGAGGCCGGGCTACAGAACGACCCATTGGTATACCGGGCTACACAACATACCATCTATAAGTATATATATATATATATATATATATATATATATATATATATATATATATATATATATATATATATATATATATATATATATATATATATATATATATATAGAGATGTAAACGGTCATTGTGCAGCCCGTTGAATATATTAACGGTCATTTGTGAAGCCCGAAATGACATTGTTTAGCCCGGATCCGGGCTAAACAAGGTATCGATGTGTATACCAATGCTAATTGGTTAGATAAGTTCTTAGGACCCCCCCCATGAATTTTCATCTGGGCCACACAGAGTCGTATTTACCTATACGACATACACTGTGAAGTTCATGGTACCTCCCTATAGGGGGCGCTTCACATGGATATATAAATACAGTAAAAGATACGAAAGCCCATTATATTGACATAACTCTATGCAGCCTGAGTTTTGGCAACATTGTTCTCTTTCTTAAATACTAGGTTCCGTGCTAAAATATGTGATGCTCTGTAGCCCAGGCCACCATAAGACTATATTGTAGATACTGATACACTTTTTATGTAATATCAAATTATGGTACTATAAATTTTGTTTATCATTTAGTGTATAGTATTTATAAATCAGATGAGGAATCCTTTAAACTTAGAATTAGAATAACAAATTAAAAATATGTACAGGAATATGATGCATCCTTGATGATGGTTTTTATTTAATATTTCCGAAACTGGTAAAAATAAAAACATGAAATTTTGGCCAATCACTAATAGTTTTATGGCCAATAAGGTGATGTGATAATGATCCAAAAATTTCCCTCAGGGGTGGGTCAAACAGAGAGGGGGTAGAGTAAAATGCCCCTAAACCTTTTCGCATGTACGTCTTTCCAGATTTTGATAGCAAATTATGGAATGCCAGAGTTTTTTATGCAATAAAGGTATTCTAGTTGAATTTTGATAGGACGCGCCGTTTTCGAGTTATTTGAGTTTCTGGAAAACATTAATCACAAAAACATTAAAATGGAACGAGTAACATGCACAGTTCTCTAGGTAGGTACTTAGTAATTGATAATAAAATTATGCTATTATTATTTTTATTATTATTATTATTATTAGTTTCGAAAATATTAAACAAAAACCATCGTCAAGGATGCACTTTTAAGGGGTTGTAGCTCCCTTAGGAAGCATTTTCGGGACCATGTTTGTAGGAACTTTTTGTCTTATTTTTGATCGAGGAATACGCGGGTAAAATGATGACCACTAATTTCGGACCACCCTGTATAGACATAAGAAACCCAGTTTTAACAGGATAGATGATCGTGGAATAGGTAATTGTTTTATTTTTCCATATCCTCAAAACAGTGCAAAATATAAAAAAATTATTTACAAATTTTACTATGAAAAATATACGCTTTTCAAAAAAGGATGTGATGTGAAAAATATATTCGATGTGTCCCGATGTCCAGCGCCCTTGGATTATGGTTACTACCATTTTGATAACAAATTGTAGCTTGTATTAATATCTAAGGAACAAATTAGTTTTTGCTTAATTGCATTTTCCTTCGAATAATATACAGTGTGTCCACGGATGGAGTTACAAATAGGAAAGACTTTTTTATTATGGACTTTATAAAAATAGTTATTTGTGTATCAAGGCCAAAAAGTTGATCTTTCTCGGCCGAATCTGAAGTTTGCGGCCGAGGCGCAGCCGAGGCCAAACAAACTTCGGATAAGGCCGAGAAAGATCATTTGGCCGAG
This sequence comes from Rhagium mordax, assembly GCA_963680705.1. Lineage (NCBI taxonomy): Eukaryota > Metazoa > Arthropoda > Insecta > Coleoptera > Cerambycidae > Rhagium > Rhagium mordax. The sequence continues at coordinate 47,100,607 of OY796660.1, read as the reverse complement.
GTGCACACAACATTTTTTAGGCAGCTGTCTCAAAAAGTAAAATAAAAATATTTTTAAAATTGTTTCGTACAAACTACTGCAGACATGGACAAAATTTTGCGAAAAGCCTAGTAGGCTGACGTTAATTCGTTTGACAAATGAAAACGTCACTGGATATTTTATTGACAAGCCGTGCCGTTCCTGTCATTAGTAAAAATGAGTGATAGTGATAGCGATAATCCACCGGAAATTTATGAATCTGCAAATGCAAGGTTGGAAATCTACGTCTGTTTTAGTTTTTCTTTAAGCCTAAATCCATTTCAAATATTATTATTAATGATCAATTAATACATGAGCCCGCAAAGAAAATGCGGACGTGAAGTAAAAGCGGACGTGAAGTAAAAGCGGCCGTGAAGTAAAAGCGGCCAAAAAAACATAAAATTGACAAATGAGTACAAAGAGATGACACTTTAGGAACGCTGTCAGATCCGTGAAACGTCACTTTTTGTGACAGCTGCCTAAAAAAGTCATTCTTTATAAAAAGTTCTGCTTGTCAAAAAAATTGTAATACCATAAAAAAAATCGAGATCTGATATACGAGGTATTCAAAAATTAAGAAAACTTGAAAATGGTTCAAGAGAAAAGTACCTTTATTTTTGATTTTAGAGAAAAATATCATAAGTAAAAGTTGTTTTTTATTGAAAATTAATCCTGAATACAAAATTTGACATCCATCTAAATTATTAAAATTAAGGAAACTTTATTTTTTATTGGACATTAATGTATTATTAGAACAAAATTCCTAGATTTTTATTAAAAATTACTCCACATAGCGTCCACCAATTAATTTTTAATAAAAATCTAGGAATTTTGTTTTAATAATACATTAATGTCCAATAAAAAATAAAGTTTTCTTAATTTTAATAATTTAGATGGATGTCAAATTTTGCATTTAGGAATAATTTTCAATAAAAAACAACTTTTACTTATGATATTTTCTCTAAAATCAAAAATAAAGGTACTTTTCTCTTGAATCATTTTCAAGTTTTCTTAATTTTTGAACACCTCGTATATCAGATCTCGATTTTTTTTATGGCATTACAATTTTTTTGACAAGCAGAACTTTTTATAAAGAATGACTTTTTTTTATAAAGTCCATAATAAAAAAGTTTTCCCTCTTTGTAACTCCATCCGTGGACACACTGTATATAGGTTAAGAATACTTATTATTTTATGTATGGCGCAGCCTTTTGATGTAACTGAACATTTCATGAAAAGTCTAGTCACATAATGTAAAACAGGATGAAATCTAACAGCTAACCTTTACTTGTATGTTACATTATATGATTAGCCTTTTCATGAAATGTCCAATTACATCAAAAGGCTGCGACATATATCTATATATCTATTATACAGGTTAAGTGTAAAAGCAGTAGGTCGCCTTTTGTAAAATTTGAATTTACAATAAAGTTTATTATTGTTATTATACAGGGTGTCCCGAAATTAGCTAGAAAGATTTTGCCATCAGTTTCTACGTCCAAAAATAGTAAAAAAAGTTCCTATAAACATGGCCCCGAAAATGCTTCCTAAGGGAGCTACAGCCCTTTAAAGGTGCATCCTTGAAGACGGTTTTTATTTATTAACTCCGAAACTGTTCAAGTTAAAGTAATGAAATTTTGCACATCCACTAAACTTTCTAAGCCTAACAAAATGAAGTAAATATAATCTCAAAATTTTTACCAAGGATGGGTCAAGCTGTAGGGGTGGGGGGTAAAAATTACCGCAACTTTTTTATTTGTAAATTTTTTTGAGTTTCGACTTCAAATTATGAATTGTCAGAGTTTTTCACAAAGAAAATGCCCTCTTTTGCAACTTCGATCAGAGGCACCGTTTTCGAGATAAATTCATTTTAATATTCAAATGCATGCTCTAAAATGAAGTGAACAAATTTTTTGCTTTTCGCGTCGAAACAAAATTTAAGCATTTTGAGCAGTTGTTAAAATAAATAAGAAAATCTTGGTTTGATCTGGCTCTTAAATTTTGTTTTGACGAGAAAAGGAAAAAATTAGTCCACTTACTCCACTTATCTAATCATTTTAGAGGATGCATTTGAATATTAAAATGAATTTATCTCGAAAACGGTGCCTCTGATCGAAGTTGCACAAGAGGGCATTTTCTTTGTGAAAAACTCTGACAATTCATAATTTGAAGTCAAAACTCAAAAAAAATTACAAATAAAAAAGTTGCGGTAATTTTTACCCCCCCACCCCTACAGCTTGACCCATCCTTGGTAAAAATTTTGAGATGATATTTACCTCATTTTGTTAGGCTTAGAAAGTTTAGTGGATGTGCAAAATTTCATTACTTTAACTTGAACAGTTTCGGAGTTAATAAATAAAAACCGTCTTCAAGGATGCACCTTTAAAGGGCTGTAGCTCCCTTAGGAAGCATTTTCGGGGCCATGTTTATAGGAACTTTTTTTACTATTTTTGGACGTAGAAACTGATGGCAAAATCTTTCTAGCTAATTTCGGGACACCCTGTATACATTACATAAATATTTATTTATATTGCTATTTATTATTATATTTATAATTTTTATATGTGGGTAGGTATAATATACGGGGTGTTCGACTTCAAACTTTCCCACTATGGGAACTTCGTGTGTCTTAATAGCTACAACATCGGTTAAATTTGAGAAAAGTTGTATTTGTTTCTTAAAAGGAATTTAGCGAAAACAGAACTTAATTATCTGGTTTGATTTCTAATGAATCTGAAAAAAACTGAAAAATTTGAATTTGGCAAATATTTTTTTACAAAATTATTCGTGGGTGCCAAATAAGTAATATTTGGGAGAAAAACGAAAAATTTACCTTTCAGTTTTTTTCAGATTTCTGAAAAATCAAACCACATAATTAAGTTCTGTTAAAGATTTTTAATAAAAAAAAAACACCACAGAAATTAGACAACCCCCAAATCCAAAGCCAAGGCTGTCTGGAAAGGGGTTACACATTAGAAAAAAACGCAGACAAACATCCATACCCACCGACATTGTCAGTGCCGGAGCTGGGTCTCGCAGAAACTAACCGCCTTGTGCCACTCAAGCACGCGCTAGCCCATTGCGCTACCGTCTCGGTAAAGAAGTAGTATAAGAAACATACACAAGTTTTTCTAATTTAACCGATGTTGTAGCTAGTAAGATACGTGAAATTCCCATAGTAGTAAAGTTAAAATCGAACACCCTGTATATACACATATATTATGTCAGAAAAGTTACTATAGGAATATTAAGCAAAAATGACCCTTCCACACCCTTTAATATTCCTATAATATTTTTCTGACTATTAATAGTAAGTAAGAATATGATTTAAAAAAACGTGTGATTTTCACGGTTTTACATATTACGTTTCAAATCAAATGACAATTTCGTGCTTTGACTGACATGTCATGGCCCAATCGATGACATTTAATGAAGTCAGTTATAATTCACTGCAGTGAATTATGAAACCATGATTCACTGCAGTGAATTATGGATAGGAGGAAACACATACATCATTCATTAATGCATTTAGTAGTCGTGGACAAACTAAGTAATACATTTTGTTAAATTAATACAATTTTTAATACTTCAGTCATTTTGCAAATTAACTAAATAAAGTAAGGGAAGTTATGAATGAAAAAGTTATGTGATAACAATTTCCTTTCTTTTTTTGTGATTTTTAATAAAATTCACATCAGTTCAAGAATACCTTTATGTAACTGAAAAGTGGGACAGTAGCCCAGCGCATCGGGCGACAGCACATCTAGCTGAAACAAATAGGTGCTACCACTGGCAACGTTGTTGGGCCACGCAGGGTCTGCAAGATATGTAATTACATATAATCGGGCTAAATAACGACCTAACCGTATATCCTGGCCACACAACGTCTTATGCATATATAAAAAATTGAAATGGTAAAATAACATTACCCCTCTGCGGTTGCCCTGCTTTACAGCAACCAGAAATACATGGATGTATGATGCATATTTTTTTATTCTTTATGTAGAGGCCGGGCTACAGAACGACCCATTGGTATACCGGGCTACACAACATACCATCTATAAGTATATATATATATATACATATATATATATACTTATAGATGGTATGTTGTGTAGCCCGGTATACCAATGGGTCGTTCTGTAGCCCGGCCTCTACATAAAGAATAAAAAAATATGCATCATACATCCATGTATTTCTGGTTGCTGTAAAGCAGAGGGGTAACTTTATTTTACCGTTTCAATTTTTTATATATGCATAAGACGTTGTGTGGCCAGGATATACGGTTAGGTCGTTATTTAGCCCGATTATATGTAATTACATATCTTGCAGACCCTGCGTGGCCCAACAACGTTGCCAGTGTAGCACCTATTTGTTTCAGCTAGATGTGCTGTCGCCCGATGCGCCGGGCTACTGTCCCACTTTTCAGTTACATAAAGGTATTCTTGAACTGATGTGAATTTTATTAAAAATCCCAAAAAAAGAAAGGAAATTGTTATCACATAACTTTTTCATTCATAACTTCCTTACTTTATTTAGTTAATTTGCAAAATGACTGAAGTATTAAAAATTGTATTAATTTAACAAAATGTATTACTTAGTTTGTCCACGACTAAATTGTATTAATTTAACAAAATGTATTACTTAGTTTGTCCATGACTACTAAATGCATTCATTATGTATGTGTTTCCTCCTATCCATAATTCACTGCAGTGAATTATGGTTTCATAATTCACTGCAGTGAATTATGACTGACTTCATTAAATGTCATCGATTGGGCCATGACATGTCAGTCAAAGCACGAAATTGTCATTTGATTTGAAACGTAATATGTAAAACCGTGAAAATCACACGTTTTTTTAATCATATTCTTACTATTAATAGTCAGAAAAATATTATAGGAATATTAAATGGTGTGGAAGGGTCATTTTTGCTTAATATTCCTATAGTAACTTTTCTGACATAATATATGTGTATATACAGGGTGTTCGATTTTAACTTTACTACTATGGGAATTTCACGTATCTTACTAGCTACAACATCGGTTAAATTAGAAAAACTTGTGTATGTTTCTTATACTACTTCTTTACCGAGACGGTAGCGCAATGGGCTAGCGCGTGCTTGAGTGGCACAAGGCGGTTAGTTTCTGCGAGACCCAGCTCCGGCACTGACAATGTCGGTGGGTATGGATGTTTGTATAATTACATTGTACAGGTCACCCGATGGGGATTTTAATTTATTTTTAGACATATTGCATGAAGTCTTTGAACTGATCAGAGTCTTAAACAAAAAATTGATAATAACTGGAGATTTTAACATACATTTTAATTCAGACACTTTAAGAAATTGTAAATTTTCAGATTTTATAAACTCTTTTGGTTTTATTTGTTCAGTAAAAGAACCTACAAGAAATAAGAACTGCTTAGATAACTTCCTCTTAAATTTTGATTCCTTTCATAACACGTCCTATACAGTTGACACAAATTTGTTAGACCATAAGGCCATTGTTTTAGAGCTAGATATTATTAAAGAAACACCAATCTTGAACAAAATAAGGTACAGGCCTATAACCCAGGTAGGTCTCAACACCTTGTATAATAATCTAAATATCATAGATTGGGATTTCGTAAATGACAAAAAACTAAATATTGATGAGAAATTTCACATTTTCCTGAATATTCTTGTTGAACAAATTGATGTTGCTTTTCCAGTCAAAGTAAAAAGTGAAATTCCTGAAAAATCAAATATACAATGGTATAATGACGAGTTACGAGAGATGCGTGAAAATCTCGATTTTCTACACTATTTAAAAAAACAATATCCGAATTTGGTGGGCATAGGCGATAGGGTGAAAGAATATAGACGGATTTATAGGAGAAAAATTGAATATTACAAAAAAAATGCCAATGAGTCTTACATTTTTCGTAGCACAAACATGTCAAAAGCATCTTGGGATATAGTAAATGCTAAACGCGGGAATAATAAAAAGAGTATTAGTAATAATAATTTAAATCTAAATTGGAACGACTTTAATAATTTTTTTGCAAATATCGCTTTTGAAACAACAAGAAACATATCAACCACTATTGATCCTATCAGTCTAGTTACAACAAGTACAGCAAATAACATTTTTAATTTTTCAGAGATTTCCTTCATCGAAATGCGCGATATTATAAAAAATCTTAAAAATAATCCTAGTAAAGATGTGTATGACATAAATATGAATGTTATAATATACGTACAAGATATTATTATTATTCCTCTGACAAAATTAATTAATTCATGCATAAATAGTGGAACTTTTCCACAGTGTCTAAAAATCTCCAAAGTTATTCCACTTTTTAAGAAAGGCGATGTAAATGATATGAACAACTATCGACCTATATCAATTATACCTACGTTGGGAAAAATAATAGAGAAAGCCCTGTTTCAACAACTTGCTACTTTTTTTGAAGGCTTTTTGTCAAATTGTCAATTTGGTTTTCGCTCCGGTAAATCTACGACTGATGCAATTAACAAAATGGTGGAAAGTATAACAGTGGCATTTGAAAATAAAAGTTTTGCTGGAAGTATCTTTTGCGATTTGTCGAAAGCATTCGACTGTGTGCAGCATGATATTCTGGTTAATAAACTTAAAAAATATGGGCTTAGCATTACAGCTGTAAATTTCATAAACTCATATCTACTGTAAGTAAAAGTTGTTTTTTATTGAAAATTATTCCTAAATACAAAATTTGACATCCATCTAAATTATTAAAATTAAGAAAACTTTATTTTTTATTGGACATTAATGTATTATTAGAACAAAATTCCTAGATTTTTATTAAAAATTACTCCACATAGCTTCCACCAATTAATTTTTAATAAAAATGTAGGAATTTTGTTCTAATAATACATTAATGTCCAATAAAAAATAAAGTTTCCTTAATTTTAATAATTTAGATGGATGTCAAATTTTGTATTTAGGATTAATTTTCAATAAAAAACAACTTTTACTTATAATATTTTTCTCTAAAATCAAAAATAAAGGTACTTTTCTCTTGAACCATTTTCAAGTTTTCTTAATTTTTGAATACCTCGTATATCAGATCTCGATTTTTTTATGGTATTACAATTTTTTTGACAAGCAGAACTTTTTATAAAGAATGACTTTTTTTATAAAGTCCATAATAAAAAAGTTTTTCCTCTTTGTAACTCCATCTGTGGACACACTGTATATTATTCGAAGGAAAATGCAATTAAGCAAAAACTAATTTGTTCCTTAGATATTAATACAAGCTACAATTTGTTATCAAAATGGTAGTAACCATAATCCAAGGGCGCTGGACATCGGGACACATCGAATATATTTTTCACATCACATCCTTTTTTGAAAAGCGTATATTTTTCATAGTAAAATTTGTAAATAATTTTTTTATATTTTGCACTGTTTTGAGGATATGGAAAAATAAAACAATTACCTATTCCACGATCATCTATCCCGTTAAAACTGGGTTTCTTATGTCTATACAGGGTGGTCCGAAATTAGTGGTCATCATTTTACCCGCGTATTATTCGATCAAAAATAAGACAAAAAGTTCCTACAAACATGGTCCCGAAAATGCTTCCTAAGGGAGCTACAACCCCTTAAAAGTGCATCCTTGACGATGGTTTTTGTTTAATATTTTCGAAACTAATAATAATAATAATAATAAAAATAATAATAGCATAATTTTATTATCAATTGCTAAGTACCTACCTAGAGAACTGTGCATGTTACTCGTTCCATTTTAATGTTTTTGTGATTAATGTTTTCCAGAAACTCAAATAACTCGAAAACGGCGCGTCCTATCAAAATTCAACTAGAATACCTTTATTGCATAAAAAACTCTGGCATTCCATAATTTGCTATCAAAATCTGGAAAGACGTACATGCGAAAAGGTTTAGGGGCATTTTATTCTACCCCCTCCCTGTTTGACCAACCCCTGAGGGAAATTTTTGGATCATTATCACATCACCTTATTGACCATAAAACGATTAGTAATTGGCCAAAATTTCATGTTTTTATTTTTACCGGTTTCGGAAATATTAAATAAAAACCATCGTCAAGGATGCACCTTTAAAGGGTTGTAGCTCCCTTAGGAAGCATTTCCGGGGCCATGTTTGTAGAAACTTTTTGTCTTATTTTTGATCGAGGAATACGCGGGGGAAATGATGACCACTAATTTCGGACCACCCTGTATAGACATAAGAAACCCAGTTTTAACAGGATAGATGATCGTGGAATAGGGAATAGGTAATTGTTTTATTTTTCCATATTCCTGTACATATTTTTAATTTGTTATTCTGATTCTAAGTTTAAAGGATTCCTCATCTGATTATAAATACTATACACTAAATGATAAACAAAATTTATAGTACCATAATTTGATATTACATAAAAAGTGTATCAGTATCTACAATATAGTCTTATGGTGGCCTGGGCTACAGAGCATCACATATTTTAGCACGGAACCTAGTATTTAAGAAAGAGAACAATGTTGCCAAAAGTCAGGCTGCATAGAGTTATGTCAATATAATGGGCTTTCGTATCTTTTACTGTATTTATATATCAATGTGAAGCGCCCCCTATAGGGAGGTACCATGAACTTCACAGTGTATGTTGTATAGGTAAATACGACTCTGTGTGGCCCAGATGAAAATTCATGGGGGGGGTCCTAAGAACTTATCTAACCAATTAGCATTGATATACACATCGATACCTTGTTTAGCCCGGATCCGGGCTAAACAATGTCATTTCGGGCTTCACAAATGACCGTTAATATATTCAACGGGCTGCACAATGACCGTTTACATCTCTATATATATATATATATATATATATATATATATATATATATATATATATAGTTTATTGATTATTCTTGGACTTTGATTTCATACATCTTCTTATTCTTAATGGAAGAAAAAACCTAAGAAAGAATAAGAATATATATATATATATATATATATATATATATATATATATATATATATATATATATATATATATATACGTACCCAACTACCTATACCAAGCCCGGTACATATCACAGGCTCTCAGAAGCCCAGGCTTCCTATTGTAGTTAGAAGTGTGTATTTCACGTGACTGCGCATAGAACAGTTTATATACATTTAGCAACAGGAGAGGGGTAACCTTATTTAATATTTACTTAAATATATATTTCCCAGTTCTTCCCAAGCCCCCTCAAGCCACTTCACATCACCACCTTACTAAGCCCGACTGTATATAGTTAATACAGTTTACGCATTTTGAGAAGCCCAGCAACGTTGCCTTTATTTTCATGTTCTCAAGTATTTTATTACAATAATTAACGTTTTGAAAGATTCGTAGCTGTTCAACAAAATTATTATAATAATAATTTTTCCTCAACATGGAGAAAACTAAAGGGCCCGCACAAAATACATATAGGCAAAAATGGCTCTAGGTGAATTTTTGCTAAAATGTTAGTGTTAGCTTGTTGTAGATTTTAATTTCCTGATCAGAACTGTCAAGGTCCCAACTCAATCCTGTGACTAGTTTTTAAGGTACAGGGTGTTAAAGATATAAAGTGGTTATTTTTATAAAATATGGTCCAAAAAAACCAGAATTTTCATTTTATCGTATAACTTCTTTATTTTTTCACCGATTTTCAACTTTTTGGATTCGTTTGACAGATAAATTTTCCAGCTATTTGATTCTCTATCAAAAACTGATATTATCACCATAAGTGTCAAGGCAGACGTATTTAAACTTGACCAATTTTTAGTAACTGCTGGAATTTTGTTGAAAAGCCGCATTTACAAACGGTTTGTCATGACTGGTCTTCTGCCAATATTTTGGTGGGTAGTTTTTAAAAATCGGTCAAGGAACTACGTAACTGTACCAGAAAATGTAGAAGCGTGTTGTAAACATTTCGGCGGCAATGGTAAAAACCGGAATTTTTTATTATCCTTTATAACTTTTTTGATTCTTTGCCGATTTTAATTTTTTTGGGTCATTTAAAACCCAAAGCCTTCCAGTACAATATTAAATCTCAGAAATTGACATGAATCATAAATCCAATATGGCGGAAGTAATCAAATTAACCTAATATTTAAAAGCCTCTAGAATTTTTTTAAAATGGCGAATTTAGTCTTTCTTTTATCTTGAGGCCTTGTCTTCTAAGAACATTGGAACGTATTATAGATCACGAAAATCGGTTAAGGACTTACGAAGATATGAATAATAAATGAAATCTAATTAAATAACGGGCTGAACCAGAAACATAATTTAATTACGAATCATTTAACTAAATAACAATAACTTATTGTCAAAATTAATACTTAAATAATGGAACATGACCTCCATTAGCGTTCACAACGAGCTGAACCTGCCTGTGCCAACCGTCTATTGCTTATTTAATAATTTGCTGGTCAGTTTCTTCCCAACAGCCTAAAATTCTTTGTCGCAATTCGCCTAAATTATTGAAATGACGACCATTCTTATACAACCGTTCTTGTAAATGTAAAACTAATTGTCACGGGGATTAAGATCTGGACTATTAGGAGGCCAGTGTTCTTGTTCAATAAAATTTGCTGCATGTTCTCTTAAAAATCCAAGTGTCCATCCTAAAATTTCATTGTAGTTACCAAGACCGACTAATTTGCATGAGTATGAAATCACTAATTTAAGGTAACATTTGACTCGGAACAACTTCGCAATACTGTTGAAAATTAAGCCGTATTCCATGTTCAATAAAAATTATGCTAGTTTTAAAACCTCTACAAATTCCCACAGATACTTAATGAAAATCTTGTCTTCATTTGACAGCACCATTATAACAAAACTAGGTACCACAAGACACTTTTTATTTAAAAACAGCTGACTGAAATAACAGTTATGAATCAATGTTCATTTGTTTTGTAACCATGACGATAATTGCATAGGTAACTCTGTTAATAATTAATTTGATACTGTTGTTGTGGTGTACAGTGTACATGACTACGTTATACACCTTTATAAGTTCTTAACCGATTTTCGTGTTCTGCGTCACAATGTTCTTAGAATAGGCTTCAAGTTAAAAAAATTGTCATTTAATTTGTCATTTTAAAAAATTCTTACGGCTTTTAAATATTAGGTAAATTTGACCACTTCTGCCATATTGGATTTATAATTCATGTGAATTTCTGACATTTATGATTGTAGTGGAAGGCTTTGGGTTTTAAGTGACCCGAAAAAAATTAAAGTCGGTAATGGAATCAAAAAGTTATAAAGGAAAATGAAAATTTCGATTTTTACTATGGCTGCCGAGACGTTTACAACACGTCTCTACATTTATTGGTGCAGCTCCGTAGTTCCTTGACCGATTTTTAAAAACTGCCCATCAAAATATTGCCAGAAGACCAGCCATGATCATAAAGCAAACCGTTTGTAAATACGGCATTTCAACAAAATTCCATCCAAATTGCTCAAGTTTAAATACGTCAGCCTTGACATTTATGATCACTATATCAGTGTCTGACAGAGAATCATTTAGCTGGAGGCTTTAGCTGTCAAACGAGCCCAACAGGTTGAAAATCGATGAAAAAATAAAGAAGTTATGGGATAAAATGAAAATTCCGGTTATTTTTGGACCGATATATTTATAGCAATTTAAGGATTCGATTGCAATTTTTTGCATGAATGTTATTTCTTTAACTTCAAATAATATATTGTGACAAATATGTGTTTGTATACTGGGCGAGACACAAATAAAATAGAGTAATTTTTTAAAATCGATTTTTTTCTGCTCAAACCACAAAATATTACAAAAATCTATTAGGAATAAAATATAATTTTTTGATGTTACCGGAAGCAATAATTTGTATTTCATACAGGACGAGTCAAAAGTATGGCATCGCGAATGACCCATTCTAATGGGACTTCCTGTATATTATCATATTAATTTGGGCAAACCAGGTGTGACTCCGGATGAGGTACCGCACTCTTGTAAACTCTCTTATATTTACTAAAAGTTATTCTTTATAAAAAGTTTTCCTTGCCATAGGAAGTCATAAGCAGTCGTCAAACTTAAGATAAATTATACAGGGTATTCTAAAAATTTGAAAATTTATGGACTTTTAAGTGAATTGCTTTTTTACATCTTTATTGAACATTTTATTTAGCAAAGTGGTTCCAATTATTTAAAATACTTAATTTCAAAAAAATTACATTTCATTTAACTAAGTTGAGAACTATTCTACATGTAGACCTCCAAAAAGTACACATTTCTCTAATCTTTTTTTAAATTCTTCGTATGCGTTAGAGGTCACATCTTCATTTATGGTTGCAAGAGTTTCTACAATTTTTTGCTTTAATAAATCTACGTCGTCTTCGAAATCGTTGCGGCCGAAATACTCGAACTCGAATTGTAGAATGTGCTGGACATCCGTCTTGTTGAAAAATTATTCTTCTACGTTTTAAATTTTCATTATTTAAAAGTTCTAAATAAGTATCTTGGTTCAAAATTCTATCAATAAAATAAGGACCGTTTATTCTATGATGCAATATGTCGTTTTTAAACTTTCGACTGTTAGTGATAAATCGGAAAATTGGATTTTCCTGAGCCCAGTACCTACAATTTTGAGAGGAAACTATACCATGGCCCATTAGTCTTAAAAGTAGATTCGTCCACGAATAAAATGTTTCGATAAAATGATCTATCTGCTAAAATTTTCTCACCCCGTTAAGCAAGTCCAAACGACGAGCATCATCTCCAACTTGAAGTTTGTGAATTAATTTAGGTTCGAATGCACGAAATAATAATAATAATCATAATAATAAAATGACTTTATTTCAGGCGGAGTCTAGCCTAAGCTATCCTCTGAATATGAGATTTGCTAATACCTAAATTATTTAACGACCATCTTGGGTGTTCTACAATCTACAGTCTAAAACTACACCGGTAGCAGCGTCATCTTCATTTAATTGTTTTTGTTTTTTTTCACATTTTTTACTTCTACGGGGGTATCAAATTTATAAATTAATTTACATACTGTGAATCACTGTAACATCTGGATACTTCTCATTGAAAACTTCAATAGCGTATTTATAAGAAACATTTCCGATTCCATAGCATTTGATCAAGTAAATTCGTTGTTCCAAGGTTAAGGCGCTTTTAGACAGTCATGCAAATTGTGCCAGTTGGCTTGTGTATGCAAATTTGCACAAATGTACTGAGTCGTTGTACATCTGTTTAGATGCTCATGCAATTTGCGCAACTGATTTGTGCATGCAAATTTGCACAAATGAACGTCGCTGTATTCATTTAACGTTCAGTCTACCTTACACAGGTAATATATCAAGAGTGTTGATTTTTGACAAAAAAAACGCGAAATTATGATGAGGAATTACTTTTTGCTACAGCTGTGGCTTGTGTTATATCAGACGTGCGACTGTCAAACATCGTTTACACGCTCATGCAAATACTTCAACCTCATATACGTACCCAACAACCTATACCAAGCCTGGTACATATCACCGGCTCTCAGAAGCCCAGGCTTCCTATTGTATTTAGAAGTGCGTATTTCACGTGACTGCGCGTAAAACAATTTATATACATTTTGCTAGAGGAGAGGGGTAACCTTATTTAATATTCACTTAATCATATATTTTCCAGTACTTGTAAAGCCACTTCATAGCGTCACCTTACCAAGCCCAACTGAGTTAATATATTACACTTATTTTGGGAAACCCTTATTTTCAACTCATAAGTGTTGAATGAAGTTTTTATAATAATAATTTGACCCAACATGGACAGAACTAAATTCATAAAATCCAGATAAAAAAGGTAACCCACATAAAGAAAATTTTCTGATATTAAAAATAGTGCAAGTTAATGCCTAATGGTATATGCTTATTTAATTTTCCTATGAAACGAATATCTTGACAATTATTTAAATTATGAATAATATTTCCTGCACATATAAATAATAAAGATTTAAATAAAGCATGAGTTAATAAATGAAAAAAAGCTAATTTATACTCTCCTAAAGCTAAAATCCTTATTATTAAACCTAATTGACTTAATGTTGATAAAGCAATAATTTTTTTTAAATCAAATTCAAAATTAGCCCTTAAACCTGATATAAATATAGTTAAACTTGAAATTAATAATAAAATTAATATTAAATTTGAAGAAAAACAAAAATTAAAATGAATTAATAAATAAACCCCAGCTGTAACTAAAGTTGAAGAATGAACTAAAGAAGAAACTGGAGTTGGAGCTGCTATAGCAGCAGGTAATCAAGAAGAAAAAGGAATTTGAGCTCTTTTAGTTATAGTAGCTAAAACTACCATATGTGAAATTAATTTTATAGAAAATCTTCTTTTATTAAATCCAAATAAAAAATAAAATTTCTTCTTCCATAATTTATTATTCAAGCAATAGATATAAGTAAAACAACATCTCCAATACGATTAGATAATGTTGTTAATATCCCAGCATTAAAAGATTTAACATTTTGGTAATAAATTACTAAACAATAAGAAACTAAACCTAATCCATCTCAGCCTAATAAAATTGAAATTAAGTTAGGTCTAATAATTAATAATATTATTGATAAAACAAATATAACCACCAAATAAATAAATCGATTTAAATTTTCATCAACAAACATATATTCTTGACTATAATAAATTACTATAGAAGAAATAAACAAAACAAATCTTATAAATAATAACGACATTCAATCTAATAAGATAGTTATAATTACAGATAAAGAATTTAATGTTAATAAATTTAATTCAATAATTAAATTAAAATTTTGGATTAAAAAATGTAGCCTAAGAGAAAAAAAGTGATAAAAAATTAATAAAAATAAATTAAAATAAATTTACAAATAGAATAATTATCTAAAAATCAATATTTTTTATAAACTACTTAGATTAAATTCATAACACCAAATATTCACCCTTTAAAATTAATAAATTTAAAGGTATTCAATGTAAAAATAATAATAAATATTCTCGTAACATTCCTTGATAAACAGAAAATGTCCCTGAATAAAAATTACCATGCTGAGAAAAAGAATATAAAAATAACGAATACACAGCTCTAAAAAACGAAATTAAAGATAAAAATAATATTCTTATTCAACAAATGAAATTAAACTATTAATTAACAAAATTTCTCCTATTAAATTTAAAGAAGGAGGAGCCGCTATATTAGAAGAACAAAGTAAAAATCGTCACAATGAAAGTCTAGGTATAATTTAATTTAAAAATCCCTTATTTAAATAAAGTCTTCGTCTCCCTATTCGTTCACAAGAAATATTAGCTAAACAAAATAAACCAGAAGAACATAATAATTCATGAGCATTTATCATTACCAGAGAACCTCAAAACCCTCAAATATTTAACGTTATAATACCTGCTAATACTATCACTATATGTGCAACTGAAGAATAAGCAATTAAAGATTTTATATCTCTTTGACGAATACAAATCAAAGAAATCAAAAATCCACCTACTAACCTAATAATAATAAAATAATAATGAATTTTTATTCCAATTTCAATAAATAATATTATTAAACGTAAAAATCCATAACCTCCCAATTTTAATATAATACCTGCCAGAATTATTGACCCTGAAACAGATGCCTCTACATGAGCTTTAGGTAATCATAAATGAATAAAAAATATACGTATTTTAACAAAAAATACTAAATTTATACATAAATATATAAAAACTGTATTTACATTATTAATAAAAAAAATAAAAACTTAAAGAATTACATTTTTCATGATAAAAAAAAAATTGAAATTATTATAGGTAAAGAAACTAATAAAGTATAAAATAATAAATAAATACCAGCTTCAATTCGCTCAGGTTGATAACCTCAACCAATAATCAAAATTAAAGTAGGAATCAATCTAATTTCAAAAAATAAATAAAAAATAAATAAATTTAAAGAAGAAAATGTTAAATAAAATCTAATAAGAAAAATTATATTCTAATTTTTAGAATTAAGTGACTGGCTGCATGTAGAAATACTAATGCCATAAAACAATTTTAGAATACCCTGTAAAATGATCTCAAGTTTGACGGCTGCTTATGGCTTCCTAAGACAAGCAAAACTTTTTACAAATAATGACTTTCTCGGCAAATCAAAAATAAAATAGTTTACAAGAGTGCGTTACCTGATCCTGGGACCCACTGTATTTTTCTCTTTAGATAATAGTATTCTTAAATTCCAAACACTTTATAATTTTAAAAAAACATAATATTCTAATTCTAACTTTAATTTTCTCTTATTTGATTCAGTTGCTTCCTTATGCAAAACCTAAATGGATGAACAGCTTTAACAGTTGAATAAACTGCATTTAACCATAAATTAAAAGAGAATTAAAATTGACATCGAATTACATCGACTAATTTAAAATTAATGACGGTTCGAGTTTCGTGATTATTTATAGAGTAATCCACCTAAAATAAACCCATTAAAAATTTATTGGCTTTTATTTTTATAAACAAAACTGTACTTGACAATTTTATTATTAGTGAAAATTATCATAGTACTGACTACTTCCAGTTTTTTAATTGGTGTATTTCTTAATAAAATGAATTTATTCACGGTAACTTTCAATTGTTTCATTAGAAGAGACAGCTACTTTACCTGATGCGATGTTGGCAAGTTTTCGGGCTACGCATCATACGAATAAAATACTGGGCTTCGCTAAATCGGTCATATATTATCATTGTATATACTGATCAAGTTGTGCGCCCTCTATATGAAATTTTCAGAATTAATTCTGTATATTTTGAGAGAAATACCGACCTTACCAAGCCCATCAAAAATTTGGGGAGGACGTTCCATTAGCCCTACCAAGCTTAACCACTTAAATATACACGTAAGTTTTTACCAAGCCCGGAGTCGGGCTTCGTAAGTAGGTGTCGGGCTTAGTATACTCTAAAGACATACAATTTTGGGCCTGATAATGCCGGTTTATATGTATATATATATATATATATATATATATATATATATATATATATATATATATATATATATATATATATATATATATATATATATATATATATATATATATATAGATCTTTCTATCAATCCCGAGCCAATTGGAAGTTCATACAATCCTGAACCACCCTTAAATAATACAGTTAGCAAACTACTGGCGACATATATTCATTAGCTAAGGGCTTTTATAGCCTTGAAGATACATATACACTCGAAATATGTTAAAACAAGGAAGATGTATATGTCACTATTTTTACATTCGAATAGTACAATCCTGAACCCCACCATATTTCTGAGCCAATGCGATGTTGTCAGATTTATTGAATATAATTATGGCGTCAGTTGAGCAGTATTTACGTTTATATGAGATAATAATCACGTTCGTAGTGAGATGGGGTCATGCTTACAATTGCCGGTCTTCGATCAACGGAGTAAAGCAGCGTTTGTCGAAGCCGGGGTTTGGATGGGTGTCCGTATCTCATTACATTACCGAGGATAGTGCAGCGGGCTAGATCGCCCTTGAGTGGCACAAGGTTACTGCCTGTCTCCTGGGTTCGAGTCCCAGCTCCGGCAGATGGCAATGTCGGAGGGAATGGGTGTATGTGGTGTGTCCTGGTTAAGTGTTAGAATAGCTCTAAGCTAAACTTCGCCAGGACGTTAATAAAAATAATGTGTATAGAGCGATTGTTTGCTCACTGACAATTTGTTGGGTTATTCTCGTGCTAGAAGAAGAATCTAGAAATTTAACATACATATATATTTCCGCTGAATGAGAATATGAAACCTGTAAAAATAAAAGAACAATTTGACATATCATAATTAATAAACATTTTTAATTAAAATATTTCCGTGATTTACTCCGGCTTACGTTCTATAAACAATTTAGTTAAATGCGACCATTCAATTTATACATAGTTATAAACACAATGAAATGTTCTGAAGTTCTATAAGAATGACGGCTACCTTAAACTAAAAAAGATACAAAAATATTGCTACATGAAACAGATAGGAAAAAGAATGGTCTTTCCAACCGTGGAAAAATATTGCTATGTTTCTGGGAAAATAATATTTCTTGTCAGGGTTGAGAGCCAAAGATTTTCATCAAAAAATGTTCTTTCATTGGTTCCATTTAATATTCTTAAAACAGTTTTGGATTTTCTTTTTCCGTTTTCGCGGAATATTAACGAGACATCGAGTTTGAATGTACTATCGCGGCCGAAAAAAAGTAATCGATTTTTTATCAAGTAGTATGTTTTTTCGAAAAATTTTCCTTTGTGAATGGGAGTGTTTACATCAGTTATGTCAATTAAATTATTTTGAAAAGGAATCATTGGTGGGGTCGTATTTATTTGAAAAAAACTAATAAGAAATAAGTTGTTAATATTTTTTTATTATAAGAAAACAATTAATTAGTATGGTTTTGAGAGAAGCAGAAAAAAGCTACAGCATCATCACACTTGGAGAAGGGTGGTCTTAACAACGTATGGCAAGTCAAATTAATTGCAGCAAAGGCACAATTCAAAAACTAAACAAAAAGACAGACCTTCCGCTATTATCTGTTTTGTACAAATATTCTTCATCAAACTTATGACCCCTGGGACGGTAAACTCGTAGTTGACCATTGTAGTAGGACTGAAATATCTCTTCGTCGGAAAAGACCACTCTCTCCCTGTAACGATCTTATTCATTAATAAAAGTATTTGCAAACTGCATTCTTGCCTCTTTATTATCATCTGTTAGTCGGTGATTTTTAGCACTGGCACAGTTAAATAGACCTTGCTCTCGCAACCGTTTTCTAACAGACGCTGGGAAGTTGGTTTGCTCTTTGGCTTCAATAGAATTAGAAAATGGGTTTAAATTCACATAGTTAACCAGGGTATTGTCGTTTTCTAGAGAACTCTTTCTTGGCCGCCCAGAACCCACTGCCCTGCTCAGATCATGAGTTTCTTTCCACTTTTTGTTTAGTTTTTGAATCGTGCTTTTACTGCAATTAACAATTAATTTCACTTGCTATGCGTTGTTGAGACCACCCTTCTCCAAGTTTAGCGATGATGTAGCCTTTTTCTTCTTCACTCAAAACAAGATAAGGCATGATTAAGTAATACAAAATTTATTTTTGCTTAATATGACAAATGACGTTGACACTAATAAAAAATTGGGAGTGATGCGACACTGAATAGAACCATAGTTACAACGGGAAAATCAGTCGATTACTTTTTTTCGGCCGCGATAGTACATATAAACTCAAAAGTAATGTCACAACTGTCAAAACTATTTCTGCTTTTATAAAACAAGGAAAAGGAAACTTGAACTTTTGCGTGCCTCAGAAAATTAGTGTACCTATTTACTAACTTAGGGAACTGCCATCTAGTCAGAAGTACTTTACATTTTGCCAAAAAGTTTTCAAATGTTTTGACATTTCTGACATTACTTATGCGTCTAAATGTACTATCGCGGCCGAAAAAAAGTAATCGACTGATTTTCCCGTTGTAATTATGGTTCTATTCAGTGTCGCAAAATAAATTTTATATTATAGTAATCATGTTTTGAGTGAAGAAGAAAAAGGCTACATCGAGGGCTACATCATCGCCAAACTTGGAGAAGGGTGGTCTCAACAACGAATAGCAAGTGAAATTAATTGCAGCAAAAGCACGATTCAAAAACGAAACAAAAAGTGGAAAGAAACTCATGATCTGAGCAGGGCAATGGGTTCTGGGCGACCAAGAAAGAGTTATCTAGAAAACGACAATACCCCTGGTTAACTATGTGAATTTAAACCCACTTTCTAATTCTATTGAAGCCAAAGAGCAAACCAACTTCCCAGCGTCTGTTAGGACAGCAAGAAAACGGTTGCGAGAGCAAGGTCTAGGTCTATTTAACTGTGCCAGTGCTAAAAAACACCGACTAACAGATGATAATAAAGAGGCAAGAATGCAGTTTGCAAATACTTTTATTAATGAATAAGATCGTTACTGGGAGAGAGTGGTCTTTCCGACGAAAAGATATTTCAGTCCTGCTACAATGGTCAACTGCGAGTTTACCGTCCCAGGGGTCATAAGTTTGATGAAGAATATTTGTACAAAACAAATAATAGCGGAAGGTCTGTCTTTTTGTTTAGTTTTTGAATTGAGCCTTTGCTGCAATTAATTTGACTTGCCATTCGTTGTTAAGACCACCCTTCTCCAAGTGTGGTGATGATGTAGCTTTTTTCTGCTTCTCTCAAAACCATACTAATTAATTGTTTTCTTATAATTAAAAAATATTAACAACTTATTTCTTATTAGTTTTTTTTTTAATAAATACGACCCCACCAATGATTTCTTGTCAAAATAATTTAATTGACATAACTGATGTAAACACTCCCATTTACAAAGGAAAATTTTTCGAAAAAACATACTACTTGATAAAAAATCGATTACTTTTTTTCGGCCGCGATAGTACATTGTACATACCTAGTTTGCTATAATCATGTTAAATAAAAACGAAGATATCAGATATATTTATAGGATTCCGTACCAGAAGAGTGCAAACGTAACCCTATTTTTCTCACTATTCTGTCTGCCTGCTTCTCCGTCTGTCACAACCTTCTAGCTCCTAGACTATAATGAAATTTATATAATGGCTTAAATCCAGACAAATGCTGTTTTTCTATTAAACATAGCCTCCTAATATGTTTTATTAAATTCTCATATTTTTAAACTGTTCTCAGTAGGCCGTGATCGACGAAAAAAAATTTTTTTTGGCAACATAAACATTCAATTTTGTTGATTGCACAGCACAACTCGCAAAAATTTGAAGTTGATCTGAAAATATCTAAGAAAGATACGAGGGTGTGTAGGCGAGAGGTGAGACACACTGTAGATTGTATCAGATGTTTTATTTTAGGACTTTGATAACCTCTCTTTTAGGTGTTATTCTAATGCATTGGTAGAGTGCGGCAAGAATAGCTAGGCGGGTGAATATGGGCATTCTATCCTTTACTATCTTATAGATACTAACCAGTGTGCAACAGTGAGCGAAGATTGCTTCACCCGCCTAGCTATTCTTGTCGCACTATACTTCTCTTTTAGGTTCTATATTTAACACATTGATATTTCTCGTTTAGGTTTTATATTTAATTACATTTTTTTTAGATAGCTAGGGAGTCGCAAAACAACTCAAATGACTAAATGACTAAATAGTTTTTGTAGTGTATAATTTGATCTAAAATTCGGTACAAATGTATTTGAGGCGGTTCTGATTATCATTATACAGTGTGTCCATGGATGAAGTTACCAAGAGGGAAAATTTTTTTATTAAAAAATCTGTAAACGTATTTACACAAAACTTCCCTCGCTGACAGAGCGAATTTATTTTTAGGGTGTCTACCCTGTGTATATTTTTTCTGAGTGTATATCCGGTTTACATGCCAGCTTAATTTTCATGATTTGCGTCATCTAAAACGTGTGAAGTTCGAAGTTTTTATGTTCTAAATTTTGTCAGGGTGTCCAACCTGCATATTTTTTTCACTATGGTATTTCGAGGCTCTAATCCTGCTCAATTTTCGTAGCCTACGTCATGTAAAACATAAAAATTCCAAGTACCTATTTGAGTTCAACATATTTTTTGAGGTGTCCAAACTGTATATTTTTTTTCTAAAAGTAGGTATATCCGGTTTTTAATTCAGCCTTATTTTCGTAAACTTGCATCATCTAAAACATGAAGATCCGACATGTTTAAGTTCAATTTTTTTTAGGGTGTCCACCCTGTATATTTTTTCCTAAAAGTATTTTCGGTTTCTAATTCAGCTTAATTTTTATAATCTTTTTCATAGGTTTCTAGGTGCAAAATTTTTTTAAGGTGCCTACACCGTATATTTTTTTCCAAAAAGTATATCCGGTTGCTAATCCAGCTTAATTCTTGTAACCTACGTAATCTAAAAACGTGAGAATCCGAAATTTTTAGATCAACATTTTTTTTAGTGTGTCCACCCTGTATATTTTTTACTCACAGTATATGCTCTTCTTCCTTGGTAATAGTGTGAACTGCGTGCCAAATATTATTTTCATCCGACAAATAGTTTTTAAGATATAGCGCCAACAGATAGACAGACAGACCGACGGAATTAAGCCACTTCAAAATTCTTAATCTACGTCATCTGAAACGTGAAAATTCGCAAAAATCTCGGAGGGTGATTTTTTCACGAATACAATACTTTCCGTGATGGAAGTAGTCATTCTTTATAAAAAAATTTGCGTAAAAAAAATTGTAATACCATAAAAAAAATCGAGATCTGATATACGAGGTATTCAAAAATTAAGAAAACTTGAAAATGGTTCACGAGAAAGTACTTTTATTTTTATTGGACATTGTTTTCGCGTAATTTTAATAATTTAGATGGATATCAAATTTTGTATTTAGTTTTACTTATGACTTATTTCTCTAAAATCAGAAATAAATGTACTTTTCTCTTGAACCATTTCAAGTTTTCTTAATTTTTGAACACCTCGTATATCAGATCTCGATTTTTTTATGGTATTACAATTTTTATGACGAGCAAAATTTTTTATAAAGAATGGTTTTTTATAAAGTCAATAATAAAAAAGTTTTCCCTCTTTGTAACTCCATCCGTGAACACACTGTATACTCTGATTTGAAATAAAAAGATTGTTGATAAGATTTCTAAATTTTTTACCCCGTATAAAAATCGTAGCAGGCCGTGCTTTTATACCTTATAACATCTAATAGACTCCGCAGATGCATTTTTAAGCTGTACAGTGTACATAATAAAAAAAACGTGGTCCAGATCGGACTCAAAATTAACTTTAATGGGGATGGTTCCAAGCAAAATAGGACACGCTGTAGTTGTACGTTTCTAAATTTTAATCAATTTCATAATATTAGGTGCGTTTTTTTCACCAATAAAATATCAGTAAATTTTAATTCGCTGAAGTGAATAAAACTTGTTAATAATGGGAGAGAAAGAGAGCGACAACTGAGATTAAGTGATATATCTTAGTATATCAGTTAGATAAAAATCTGGAAATGTATTTACACAAAACTTCCCTTCTAATCCAGCTTAACTTTCATAATCTACGTCATCTAGAACACAAAAATCCGAAGTTTTTAAGTCATCAGTTGTTTAGGGTGACCAGCCTCTGTGTATTTTTTCCTAAAAGTATATCAGGTTATAATTCAGCTTCATTTTCGTAAATTACGTCAACTAAAACGTAATAATTTTTAAAGTCAACATTTATTTTAGGGTGTCCACCCTGTGTATTCTTTTCCTAAAAGTAATCCAATTTAATTCTTATAATCTACGTCATATAAAACGTGAAAATCCGAGGTTTCTAAGATCAACATTTGTTTACAGTGTTTACCCTGTATATTTTTTTCCGAGGGGAAAAGAATCACAAGCAATTTGAACAGAGAATTTATTGCATGACAAAAAATTCAATTTAAAGGCCAACGTTTCGCCAATTGAATTTTTTGTCATGCAATAAATTCTCTGTTCAAATTGCTTGTGATTTTTTTCCCCCTCAGAATATGTTTTGGATGTGAATAAATATATAATATTTTTTTCCCTAAAAGAATATCCGGTTTCTAATCCAGTTTAATTTCCGTAATCTACGACATCTAAAACGTGAAAATCCGAAGTCTTTAATTTCAGCATTTATTTTAGGATGTCCGCCTTGTATATTTTTTTCCTAAAAATATATCCTATTTCTAACCCAACTAAATTTTCTCTACTCCATTACATATACAGGGTGAGCCACGGTGGGTGGAGTATTAGAAGTATATGGAGAACGGATCAACCGATTGCTTTGAAATTTTGGTTACCAAGATAATCGAGTATGATCTCTCCAACTAAAATATTTTCGAAAGTGCAGTGTTGCCACTTATGCGTAAAACTGGCAACAACTTCGTTATTTTAAATAGAATGCCCTGTATATTTTTGCATTTTTTGGATCGCCGTCTCTCTCTGAGTAACTGTTGTTAATATTTCCCTATTATCTCGAGCGGTTTTCGAGATAATAATTTTTTTCTGAATTTATTCTCAAAAATTTGACTTTTAGTAAATCGTGTTTTCTCCTACCTACGCAGCAAT
Organism: Rhagium mordax; assembly: GCA_963680705.1. Lineage (NCBI taxonomy): Eukaryota > Metazoa > Arthropoda > Insecta > Coleoptera > Cerambycidae > Rhagium > Rhagium mordax. Next base: position 47,076,480 of record OY796660.1, on the reverse strand, counting down.
TAAAAGATAATTTTTTAGTTGCAGCTAGGCAAGGCCTGGGGGCATCTCCTCCGTTAATCAAATGTTTTAAATTTTATACAGGGTGAGTTAGAGAACGCTTTCTATAAGGGACTTAGCAAAATGCACGAAACTCAATTTTTTTAAATGAAACGCCCTGTATATTATTACTGATTCGGAAAGGTGATACATTTACCTATTTAAAAAGGTAATACACTCTATACCTAGTGCTCACCGTTTTCGATTTATGGGCACTTTTCTGTAACCTTACTAAGAATATTAGTATTTTGGTAGGTATCATGACGGGTGGGCCATGAAATTTTTATTTTGTCATTTTGTAATGACAACCGACATGCTACTTTTCTAAATAAATTTGGCGTTAGTGATATTTGCAGTTAATTTGAATAGCTGTAGCACAAATATGGCAGAAAATAATTATACAAACACTGTTTTAATGGATTTGTTTATTATCCATGGACAGTACAATAAGATTATCAGCAGAACTTGTAGAAAATTTAATGAAAAATATCCCAATTTGTCGCAGATGAACAACAGAAAAGTTCTGAACCAAAATTTATAAAATTCCTTCGAATTCGTAGAACTTTTCTGTTGTTCATCTGCGACAAATTGGGATATTTTTCATTAAATTAAAGTTCTGCTGATAATCTTATTGTACTGTCCATGGATAATAAACAAATCCATTAAAACTGTGTTTGTATAATTATTTTCTGCCATATTTGTGCTACAGCTATTCAAATTAACTGCAAATATCACCAACGTCAAATTTATTTAGAAAAGTAGCATGTCTGTTGTCATTACAAAATGACAAAATAAAAATTTCATGGCCCACCCGTCATGATACCTACCAAAAGACTAATATTCTTAGTAAGGTTACAGAAAAGTGTCCATAAATCGAAAACGGTGAGCACTAGGTATAGAGTGTATTACCTTTTTAAATAGGTAAATGTATCACCTTTCCGAATCAGTAATAATATACAGGGCGTTTCATTTAAAAAAATTGAGTTTCGTGCATTTTGCTAAGTCACTTATAGAAAGCGTTCTCTAACTCACCCTGTATAAAATTTAAAACATTTGATTAATGGAGGAGATGCCCCCAGGCCTTGCCTAACTGCAACTAAAAAATTATCTTTTAATTCCTGCGTAGGTAGGAGAAAACACGATTTACTAAAAGTCAAATTTTTGACAATAAATTCAGAAAAAAATTATTATCTCGAAAACCGCTTGAGATAATAGGGAAATATTAACAACAGTTACTCAGAAAGAGACGACGAACCAAAAAATGCAAAAATATACAGGGCATTCCATTTAAAATAACGAAGTTGTTGCCAGTTTTACGCATAAGTGGCAACACTGCACTTTCGAAAATATTTTAGTTGGAGAGATCATACCCGATTATCTTGGTAACCAAAATTTCAAAGCAATCGGTTGATCCGTTCTCCATATACTTCTAATACTCCACCCACCGTGGCTCACCCTGTATAACGTGAAAATCCGAATTTTTTAAATTCAATATTTTTTTTAGGGTGCACACCCTGTACATTTTTTGCCTAAAAGTATATCAAGTTTCTAATTCAGCATAATTTTCATAATCTATGTCATCTAAAATATAAAAATTCGAGATTTTTAAATTTAACATTTTTTTCAGGGTGTCCATATTTTTTAATTGCATAAATAAAAATTTTCAAAACAAACTTTTTCATTAGAAGTAAATTTTTTATCACTTAGACTGAGTTTAGTAAAATGCATAAAATATATATTATAGCCTCATTCTTTGGTTACAATTTTTTTTTTAGAAAATTAAAATCGGTTAATAAATAAGGCAAGGAAAAAATATTTTCTACGACTGCGCGCGCAAGCCATTTTTTTAACATGGCGGCTAACGCTCAATTCGGATTCTTCGGGACTTTTAGTATGTTATTATACATATCAAAAACTACATATTCTGAAAAATTCAGCTCGGTAGTTAAAATGTCTAGGTCAAAACAGATTGTGCCGCGACTATAGTACCAGAATGAGAAGACAAACGAATATTATGGTTACAGTGTTGCCACAATGTTCTGGTTCAGGATTGTATGGAAAATACACATATACACATATACAAATGGTCCAACGCGAGCGCCCCCAGGCGACAAAATGGTGAACTAAATTTTAGAGATTTCTATCAAACCTAAGCCATTTCAATAATTTCACAAACTGTCCTCCAGATGCGCCTCAAGCGTTTTAACATAGTGAGCAATCCTGAACCACATATATGGCTCAGGATTGCGAAGCTGGCTCAGGATTGTGCGTTCAAGTTACTATCACTGGCTCAGGATTGTATGATTACCGTATATATATATATATATATATATATATATATATATATATATATATATATATATATATATATATATATATATATATATATATATATATATATATATATATATATATATATATATATATACGTACCCAACTACCTATACCAAGCCCGGTACATATCACAGGCTCTCAGAAGCCCAGGCTTCCTATTGTAGTTAGAAGTGTGTATTTCACGTGACTGCGCATAGGACAATTTATATACATTTAGCAACAGGAGAGGGGTAACCTTATTTAATATTTACTTAAATATATATTTCCCAGTTCTTCCCAAGCCCCCTCAAGCCACTTCACATCACCACCTTACTAAGCCCGACTGTATATAGTTAATACAGTTTACGCATTTTGAGAAGCCCAGCAACGTTGCCTTTATTTTCATGTTCTCAAGTATTTTATTACAATAATTAACGTTTTGAAAGATTCGTAGCTGTTCAACAAAATTATTATAATAATAATTTTTCCTCAACATGGAGAAAACTAAATGGCCCGCACAAAATACATATAGGCAAAAATGGCTCTAGGTGAATTTTTGCTAAAATGTTAGTGTTAGTATGTTGTAGATTTTAATTTCCTGATCAGAACTGTCAAGGTCCCAACTCAATCCTGTGACTAGTTTTTAAGGTACAGGGTGTTAAAGATATAAAGTGGTTATTTTTATAAAATATGGTCCAAAAAAACCGGAATTTTCATTTTATCGTATAACTTCTTTATTTTTTCACCGATTTTCAACTTTTTGGATTCGTTTGACAGATAAATTTTCCAGCTATTTGATTCTCTATCAAAAACTGATATTATCACCATAAGTGTCAAGGCAGACGTATTTAAACTTGAGCAATTTTTAGTAACTGCTGGAATTTTGTTGAAAAGCCGCATTTACAAACGGTTTGTCATGACTAGTCTTCTGCCAATATTTTGGTGGGTAGTTTTTAAAAATCGGTCAAGGAACTACGGAACTGTACCAGAAAATGTAGAAGCGTGTTGTAAACATTTCGGCAGCAATGGTAAAAACCGGAATTTTTTATTATCCTTTATAACTTTTTTGATTCTTTGCCGATTTTAATTTTTTTGGGTCATTTTAAACCCAAAGCCTTCCAGTACAATATTAAATCTCAGAAATTGACATGAATCATAAATCCAATATGGCGGAAGTAATCAAATTAACCTAATATTTAAAAGCCTCTAGAATTTTTTTAAAATGGCGAATTTAGGCTTTCTTTTATCTTGAGGCCTTGTCTTCTAAGAACATTGGAACGTATTATAGATCACGAAAATCGGTTAAAGACTTACGAAGATATGAATAATAAATGAAATCTAATTAAATAACGGGCTGAACCAGAAACATAATTTAATTACGAATCATTTAACTAAATAACAATAACTTATTGTCAAAATTAATACTTAAATAATGGAACATGACCTCCATTAGCGTTCACAACGAGCTGAACCTGCCTGTGCCAACCGTCTATTGCTTATTTAATAATTTGCTGGTCAGTTTCTTCCCAACAGTCTAAAATTCTTTGTCGCAATTCGCCTAAATTATTGAAATGACGACCATTCTTATACAACCGTTCTTGTAAATGTAAAAGTAATTGTCACGGGGATTAAGATCTGGACTATTAGGAGGCCAGTGTTCTTGTTCAATAAAATTTGCTGCATGTTCTCTTAAAAATCCAAGTGTCCATCCTAAAATTTCATTGTAGTTACCAAGACCGACTAATTTGCATGAGTATGAAATCACTACTTTAAGGTAACATTTGACTCGGAACAACTTCGCAATACTGTTGAAAATTAAGCCGTATTCCATGTTCAATAAAAATTATGCTAGTTTTAAAACCTCTACAAATTCCCACAGATACTTAATGAAAATCTTGTCTTCATTTGACAGCACCATTATAACAAAACTAGGTACCACAAGACACTTTTTATTTAAAAACAGCTGACTGAAATAACAGTTATGAATCAATGTTCATTTGTTTTGTAACCATGACGATAACTGCATAGGTAACCCTGTTAAGAATTAATTTGATACTGTTGTTGTGGTGTACAGTGTACATGACTACGTTATACACCTTTATAAGTTCTTAACCGATTTTCGTGTTCTGCGTCACAATGTTCTTAGAATAGGCTTCAAGTTAAAAAAAAGTCATTTAATTTGTCATTTTAAAAAATTCTTACGGCTTTTAAATAGTAAATTTGACCACTTCTGCCATATTGGATTTATAATTCATGTCAATTTCTGACATTTATGATTGTAGTGGAAGGCTTTGGATTTTAAGTGACCCGAAAAAAATTAAAATCGGTAATGGAATCAAAAAGTTATAAAGGAAAATGAAAATTTCGATTTTTACTATGGCTGCCGAGACGTTTACAGCACGTCTCTACATTTATTGGTGCAGCTCCGTAGTTCCTTGACCGATTTTTAAAAACTGCCCACCAAAATATTGCCAGAAGACCAGCTATGATCATAAAGCAAACCGTTTGTAAATACGGCATTACAACAAAATTCCATCAGTTATTAAAAATTGCTCAAGTTTAAATACGTCAGCCTTGACATTTATGATCACTATATCAGTGTCTGACAGAGAATCATTTAGCTGGAGGCTTTAGCTGTCAAACGAGCCCAACAGGTTGAAAATCGATGAAAAAATAAAGAAGTTATGGGATAAAATGAAAATTCCGGTTATTTTTGGACCACCCGATATATTTCCATTACCAAATGTTATTTCTTTAACTTCAAATAATTTATTGTGACAAATATGTGTTTGTATACTGGGCGAGACACAAATAAAATAGAGTAATTTTTTAAAATCGATTTTTTTCTGCTCAAACCACAAAATATTACAAAAATCTATTAGGAATAAAATATAATTTTTTGATGTTACCGGAAGCAATAATTTGTATTTCATACAGGACGAGTCAAAAGTATGGCATCGCGAATGACCCATTCTAATGGGACTTCCTGTATATTATCATATTAATTTGGGCAAACCAGGTGTGACTCCGGATGAGGTACCGCACTCTTGTAAACTCTCTTATATTTACTAAAAGTTATTCTTTATAAAAAGTTTTCCTTGCCATAGGAAGTCATAAGCAGTCGTCAAACTTAAGATAAATTATACAGGGTATTCTAAAAATTTGAAAATTTATGGACTTTTAAGTGAATTGCTTTTTTACATCTTTATTGAACATTTTATTTAGCAAAGTGTTTCCAATTATTTAAAAAACTTAATTTCAAAAAAATTACATTTCATTTAACTAAGTTGAGAACTATTCTACATGTAGACCTCCAAAAAGTACACATTTCTCTAATCTTTTTTTAAATTCTTCGTATGCATTAGAGATCACATCTTCATTTATGGTTGCAAGAGCTTCTACAATGTTTTGCTTTAATAAATCTACGTCGTCTTCGAAATCGTTGCGGCCGAAATACTCGAACTCGAATTGTAGAATGTGCTGGACATCCGTCTTGTTGAAAAATTATTCTTCTACGTTTTAAATTTTCATTGTCCAATTTCCAAAACAAAATTATTTAAAAGTTCTAAATAAGTATCTTGGTTCAAAATTCTATCAATAAAATAAGGACCGTTTATTCTATGATGCAATATGTCGTTTTTAAACTTTCGACTGTTAGTGATAAATCGGAAAATTGGATTTTCCTGAGCCCAGTACCTACAATTTTATCTAATCTATCCCATGGCCCATTAGTCTTAAAAGTAGATTCGTCCACGAATAAAATGTTTCGATAAAATGATCTATCTGCTAAAATTTTCTCACCCCGTTAAGCAAAAGTCCAAACGACGAGCTTCATCTCCAACTTGAAGTTTGTGAATTAATTTAGGTTCGAATGCACGAAATAATAATAATAATCATAATAATAAAATGACTTCATTTCAGGCGGAGTCTAGTCTAAGCTATCCTCTGAATATGAGATTTGCTAATACCTAAATTATTTAACGACCATCTTGGGTGTTCTACAATCTACAGTCTAAAACTACACCGGTAGCAGCGTCATCTTCATTTAATTGTTTTTGTTTTTTTTCACATTTTTTACTTCCCCGGGGGTATCAAATTTATAAATTAATTTACATACTGTGAATCACTGTAACATCTGGATACTTCTCATTGAAAACTTCAATAGCGTATTTCTAAGAAACATTTCCGATTCCATAGCATTTGATCAAGTAAATTCGTTGTTCCAAGGTTAAGGCGCTTTTAGACAGTCATGCAAATTGTGCCAGTTGTGTATGCAAATTTGCACAAATGTACTGAGTCGTTGTACATCTGTTTAGATGCTCATGCAATTTGCGCAACTGATTTGTGCATGCAAATTTGCACAAATGAACGTCGCTGTATTCATTTAACGTTCAGTCTACCTTACACAGTTAGTATATCAAGAGTGTTGATTTTTGACAAAAAAAAACGGGAAATTATGATGAGGAATTACTTTTTGCTACAGCTGTGGTTTGTGTTATATCAGACGTGCGACTGTCAAACATCGTTTACACGCTCATGCAAATACTTCAACCTCATATACGTACCCAACAACCTATACCAAGCCTGGTACATATCACCGGCTCTCAGAAGCCCAGGCTTCCTATTGTATTTAGAAGTGCGTATTTCACGTGACTGCGCGTAGGACAATTTATATACATTTTGCTAGAGGTGAGGGGTAACCCTATTTAATATTCACTTAATCATATATTTTCCAGTACTTGTAAAGCCAATTCATAGCGTCACCTTACCAACCCCAACTGAGTTAATATATTACACTTATTTTGGGAAACCCTTATTTTCACTCATAAGTGTTGAATGAAATTTTTATAATAATAATTTGACCCAACATGGACAGAACTAAATTCATAAAATCCAGATAAAAAAGGTAACCCACATAAAGAAAATTTTCTGATATTAAAAAAAGTGCACGTTAATGGTATATGCTTATTTAATTTTCCTATGAAACGAATATCTTGACAATTATTTAAATTATGAATAATATTTCCTGCATATATAAATAATAAAGCTTTAAATAAAGCATGAGTTAATAAATGAAAAAAAGCTAATTTATACTCTCCTAAAGCTAAAATCCTTATTATTAAACCTAATTGACTTAATGTTGATAAAGCAATAATTTTTTTTAAATCAAATTCAAAATTAGCCCCTAAACCTGATATAAATATAGTTAAACTTGAATTTAATAATAAAATTAATATTAAATTTGAAGAAAAACAAAAATTAAAACGAATTAATAAATAAACCCCAGCTGTAACTAAAGTGGAAGAATGAACTAAAGAAGAAACTGGAGTTGGAGCTGCTATAGCAGCAGGTAATCAAGAAGAAAAAGGAATTTGAGCTCTTTTAGTTATAGTAGCTAAAACTACCATATATGAAATTAATTTTATAGAAAAATCTTCTTTTATTAAATCCAAATAAAAAATAAAATTTCTTCTTCCATAATTTATTATTCAAGCAATAGATATAAGTAAAACAACATCTCCAATACGATTAGATAATGTTGTTAATATCCCAGCATTAAAAGATTTAACATTTTGGTAATAAATTACTAAACAATAAGAAACTAAACCTAATCCATCTCAGCCTAATAAAATTGAAATTAAGTTAGGTCTAATAATTAATAATATTATTGATAAAACAAATATAACCACCAAATAAATAAATCGATTTAAATTTTCATCAACAAACATATATTCTTGACTATAATAAATTACTATAGAAGAAATAAATAAAACAAATCTTATAAATAATAACGACATTCAATCTAATAATATAGTTATAATTACAGATAAAGAATTTAATGTTAATAAATTTAATTCAATAATTAAATTAAAATTTTGGATTAAAAAATGTAGCCTAAGAGAAAAAAAGTGATAAAAAAATTAATAAAAATAAATTAAAATAAATTTACAAATAGAATAATTATCTAAAATAGAAAACTATATCTTTAAAATCACAAATCAATATTTTTTATAAACTACTTAGATTAAATTCATAACACCAAATATTCACCCTTTAAAATTAATAAATTTAAAGGTATTCAATGTAAAAATAATAATAAATATTCGCGTAACATTCCTTGATAAACAGAAAATGTCCCTGAATAAAAATTACCATGCTGAGAAAAAGAATATAAAAATAACGAATACACAGCTCTAAAAAACGAAATTAAAGATAAAAATAATATTCTTATTCAACAAATGAAATTAAACTATTAATTAACAAAATTTCTCCTATTAAATTTAAAGAGGGAGGAGCCGCTATATTAGAAGAACAAAGTAAAAATCGTCACAATGAAAGTCTAGGTATAATTTAATTTAAAAATCCCTTATTTAAATAAAGTCTTCGTCTCCCTATTCGTTCACAAGAAATATTAGCTAAACAAAATAAACCAGAAGAACATAATTCATGAGCATTTATCATTACCAGAGAACCTCAAAACCCTCAAATATTTAACGTTATAATACCTGCTAATACTATCACTATATGTGCAACTGAAGAATAAGCAATTAATGATTTTATATCTCTTTGACGAATACAAATCAAAGAAACCAAAAATCCACCTACTAACCTAATAATAATAAAATAATAATGAATTTTTATTCCAATTTCAATAAATAATATTATTAAACGTAAAAATCCATAACCTCCCAATTTTAATATAATACCTGCCAGAATTATTGACCCTGAAACAGAAGCCTCTACATGAGCTTTAGGTAATCATAAATGAATAAAAAATATACGTATTTTAACAAAAAATACTAAATTTATACATAAATATATAAAAACTCTATTTACATTATTAATAAAAAAAATAAAAACTTGAAGAATTACATTTTTCATGATAAAAAAAAATTGAAATTATTATAGGTAAAGAAACTAATAAAGTATAAAATAATAAATAAATACCAGCTTCAATTCGCTCAGGTTGATAACCTCAACCAATAATCAAAATTAAAGTAGGAATCAATCTAATTTCAAAAAATAAATAAAAAATAAATAAATTTAAAGAAGAAAATGTTAAATAAAATCTAATAAGAAAAATTATATTCTAATTTTTAGAATTAAGTGACTGGCTGCATGTAGAAATACTAATGCCATGACGGCAAAACTTTTTACAAATAATGACTTTCTCGGCAAATCAAAAATAAAATAGTTTACTGATTCTTGGACCCACTGTATTTTTCTCTTTAGATAATAGTATTCTTAAATTCCAAACACTTTATAATTTTAAAAAAACATAATATTCTAATTCTAACTTTAATTTTCTCTTATTTGATTCAGTTGCTTCCTTATGCAAAACCTAAATGGATGAACAGCTTTAACAGTTGAATAAACTGCATTTAACCATAAATTAAAAGAGAATTAAAATTGACATCGAATTACATACAATACTAATTTAAAAATAATGACGGTTCGAGTTTCGTGATTATTTATAGAGTAATCCACCTAAAATGAACCCATTAAAAATTTATTGGCTTTTATTTTTATAAACAAAACTGTACTTGACAATTTTATTATTAGTGAAAATTATCATTGTACTGACTACATCCAGTTTTTTAATTGGTGTATTTCTTAATAAAATGAATTTATTCACGGTAACTTTCAATTGTTTCATTAGAAGAGACAGCTACTTTACCTGATGCGATGTTGGCAAGTTTTCGGGCTACGCATCATACGAATAAAATACTGGGCTTCGCTAAATCGGTCATATATTATCATTGTATATACTGATCAAGTTGTGCGCCCTCTATATGAAATTTTCGGAATTAATTCTGTATATTTTGAGAGAAATACCGACCTTACCAAGCCCATCAAAAATTTGGGGAGGACGTTCCATTAGCCCTACCAAGCTTAACCACTTAAATATACACGTAAGTTTTTACCAAGCCCGGAGTCGGGCTTCGTAAGTAGGTGTCGGGCTTAGTATACTCTAAAGACATACAATTTTGGGCCTGATAATGCCGGTTTATATATATATATATATATATATATATATATATATATATATATATATATATATATATATATATATATATATATATATATATATATATATATATATATATATATATATATATATATATATATATATATATATATATATATATATATATATATATATATATATATATATATATATATATATATATATATATATATATATGTAACTATCCATTAATTTAAACATAATATAGTTTTCCTTATCTTTCTCTGACTGGAAATAGTAAAATACATACCAAAATTTGTATTATTTTAGAAAGGTACAAAATCGCATTTACGGTGAAATGATCCTCATACAAGTCTTTTAGCGTTCTCTTTTATATCAGATTCATTCCTTCTCATAATCATAATTTTCGCTATTTCTTTAATTTAGCTCTTGATCTCTTTGGTAACGATACAAATCTTTTTTCTGGGGTTTCTCTAGTAGACAACTGGTACTGAGATACTAAACAGTATCTTAGATGCATAATATCAATAATACCCTTCTTCTTTCATTGTAAAATATTGCATTAAATGCTATTTTAACAAGCTTTGCGCATCAAACATCAAGCATTGAACGGAAATGACAGTAACTGACGTCACAATACCACAGCAGCCATTTGTATGACGTCACTGCCGTTTCTGCGACTGTTTAAAATAATCATATTTGTAAATTTTTTGGACAATGGGTTACATTTTATCAGATTTTTATTATCGATAGCCATTTAGTCAGTTAATTTACAAAATTGCATTTAATTAAAAAAAAAATCATGCTCATATTTTATTGACTCGATAAAAATGTACAAAAGTTTAACTTTGAAGATTAGCTAATAAAAACTAATTTTTTATCATAGTTGTACTTAGTAAAATTATTTAATTTGAGGACAAGTAAAAAATGTATATCAGAACCCGGTTTCGAACCAAGCAAGGGTAGGTTTTCAGTCTAACACGCTCTCCCAACTTCGGGAGACGTAGCTTTATTTTTTGATAAAATTACAGATGTTTTAAATATTCTATTTAAACCCAATGTAAATATTATAGTTTGTGGTGATTTTAACTTGGATGTTTATGGTAATATCGATTTTAAATATTTGTGTACAATTTTATCTTGTTTTAATCTAAAGCCTGTGGTGGGGTGGCCTACCCGAGTAACAGACACTACATGCACTATAATTGATAATATTTTTATAAATTTTGATAATAAAGGATTGTGTTGCGTATTTGATAACGCCATTTCAGACCATAGATTGATTTCACTAGAAATAGATAATTATGGCTCAGCTCTTCACAATAATAGTTATAGTATTATTAAGAGACACTTTAATAAAAATAATATATTACAATTTGAAAAGTCTTTAAATAACGAAAACTGGCAATATTTGTTCGGACTAACTGATGTAAATAAAGGATTTAATTATTTTGAAGATATAATTTTGTATCATTTTAACTTAAATTTCCCTGAACGTAGGCATAATGTAAATAATCAAGGGAGAAATTGGGTAAATGACTCAATTAGACAATCTAGCTCAAATCTTAAAGGACTATTTCAATTGAGACAAATATGTCCCGACATGATTCCTGCTTATAAAATAGCGAAAGTAGACATGCAGCCTTAATTAGAGAAACAAAAAAGGAATATTATCAAAATAAGATATTTAGTTCGGAGAATCCAGCTCGGGCAGCTTGGAAAGTTATAGCTGAAATTTCTAAGAAACAAAAAACAAAATATCAAAAATAATTTAATATTAAAAAAAAATAATGAAGAAATAATAGAAAATCCTGAGGAAGTTGTTTCAATTTTTAATTCTTTTTTCATTGACGCTCCAAAACGTATTGTTGAGAAAATCCCTACTTCTGGCAATTTAATATCAAATAACATAAAAATAAACCATACTTTGTTTCTCAAACCTTTCACTGAAGATGAATTGTTACATCCATTAAAAAATAAGTTAAAAAATAAAAAGTCTGCAGGTCCAGATGAGGTTCCAATGTTTTTAATTAAACGAGTATTGCAATCAATAATAGGACCAATAACGTACCTAGTAAATTTATCTTTTTTAAATGGTACTTTTCCTGACTTATTAAAGGTAGGTAAAGTAATATCTATTTAAAAAAAAAATGACTCGATGTCTTTGGAAAACTATAGACCGGTTACTGTCCCGTTTGGCTTTTCAAAAGTTTTCGAGTATGCTTATTTGGACAGACTGACATTATTCTTAAATAAATTTAATATTTTAACGAATAAGCAGCATGGTTTTCGTTCAGGAAAGTCTACCATTACTGCCACGAATTTTTTTTTTAGTGAAGTCATCAGATGGATTGACGCAGGCGAGTGCCCTGTTGGGGTGTTTTGTGACGTTAGTAGGGCGTTTGACTGCGTGAATCATGATATTTTACTGGATAAACTTTATGATTATGGCATACGAGGTCCTCCATTGAACTGGCTATGCTCCTTCCTTAAGTTGCGTAAGCAATATGTTTCTGTACAATATACTAGTCAAGATTCTGTGCAAAAGATAAATTCTAAATCTTGCTTTGTTGAAATGGGAGTACCGCAAGGTTCAGTTCTGGGCCCTGTACTTTTTATTTTATATACTAACTCACTTGAGTCAGTGTTAGGCAAAACTTCCTTCTCCATGTATGCTGATGATTTGGCTATAATTATTTCGGACAAATCGTCTGACAGCCTGAGTAACGAGATCCATAAAACTTTGAAAAATATTTGTAACTGGTTTAACCAGAACTATTTTCATTTTAACGTTAATAAAACGCAAACCATTAGGTTTCATAATAGACAGAAAATGTGTGACAATATAGAAATAAATATTAATAAATCTGTTCTGGATAGTGCTGCTGCAGATAGTGTTAATTTTTTAGGAATCCACTTAGACAAGTGTCTCAATTGGAAAGTCCACTGTACTCATTTGGTCTCTACATTGAGCTCAATAAATTTTTTATTTAAAAACATGAAAGAGATTTTAACGAAACAGCAGTTAATAAACCTTTATTATGCACAGGTATAGTCTCGTCTACGATATGTTGTCTGTTTCTGGGGTGATTCCACTCTATCACATGCCGTTTTTGTATTACAAAAACGTATTCTGCGCAATATAGCGAATTTGTCTAGTATGCATACCTGCAGAACCTTTTTTGTAGATTTTAAAGTTCTTACACTAACCTGTATATTTATATTTGAAATGTGTGTGTATGTTTTCAAAAATAGAAATAAGTTCTATCTTAATAAAGATATACACAGTAAAAATACTAGGCATAAAAACGATATTCGCGTACCATTTTCTAAATTGTTAGTCACAAATAAATCACCAAATTATTTGGGACCGAAAATTTTCAATAATTTACCTGATAATTTAAAACAAAATGATATTAAATTATATCAGTTTAAGAAAAAACTTAAATTATTTTTAGTTGAAAAATGTTTTTATTCATTGTCTGAGTTTTTTGCTTAGATTAAGTAGTACCTTCCTATTTAATTGTTCTTCTGTTTTTTACATTTTATTGTTCTTATTTTATCCACCACTGACTATTGTTATACAATTTGTATTGTCCTTAAACAAAATAAATTAATTTGAATTTTGAATTTGAATTTGAATTCTGAATAAATCATTTCTTTTTAAAAACACGTTAAGAGTAATGAATCTTTGGAAAAGATGTAATTCTTTAGCCAGATTATATGTTTTCAGTGTATACTCTAAGTGACCAAAACGAATGAGGATTAATTAACAATTTCTATAAAGAAAACGCTGCATTGTAGTGAATTCGAACATTTTGCTTATTTGTATTCATGTTAAATCCGTTATAGGTACAGGATCTATTAAGAATTTAAATATACAGAGTGTCCCTTTATTATACCGTAGGTACGCAATAGAGTGAAATTGAACAGGTGTAAAAATCAATTATCTATAGTTTTTCAATCAGCTATTGGGACCTGGATTAAATATAATGGGTGATGTAATGCAGAAACCTTTTTATAAATTCTACAGACAAAGGCTATGAAAAAACACTCTTCCACAATTTTATTTAATCAAATATTTTACACCTTAGCTGTACAAACTTTTCTTTTATAAATTCTACAGAGTCTATGAAAAAACACCGTAATTTATTTAGTTAGATGTTTTATATTTAGAAGGAGCTTTATCTGTACGATGCATTTTCTGGAAAAAGAATAACTCTGATCTTGTATTATAATATTTCTTATAGGACAAATAATATAGGTACAGGGTCTTTATTATGAAACTAAAATTATCCGAAATTATTAAATTAAAAACTCGATGTGCTCTGTTTTTAGTGAAAGACAACCTCATGTTTGTGACGCAAGTTTTTTTCTCATTTTTCTCAATGTGATGATAGGACTGAAAAAATATTCGGTTAATTGTTTTTAGTGTTTTTTAAACAGAATATTCTATTTTTATTATATTTATATACAGGAGCTCCTCTGTAAGCAATTCTAGTACCCTATTTTTAAGGATATCCTAGAGCAGTAAGAGGAGAAAAATAATGTGTTGTAGATTTTAAATCGTACGTTTTCGTAAAACACTACATCATATTTAAATCCCTCAGATTTTTCAATTTTGACTCGACCCTTCATATTATTTTAAAATATCTATCTCTGGCATATGGTGTTTAGTTATCTTCATTGTGGGATCATACATATGAACGTTATACTGCTCGCTCAAATATTCGGTTAATTGTTTTTAGTGTTTTTTAAACAGAATATTCTATTTTTATTATATTTATATACAGGAGCTCCTCTGTAAGCAATTCTAGTACCCTATTTTTAAGGATATCCTAGAGCAGTAAGAGGAGAAAAATAATGTGTTGTAGATTTTAAATCGTACGTTTTCGTAAAACACTACATCATATTTAAATCCCTCAGATTTTTCAATTTTGACTCGACCCTTCATATTATTTTAAAATATCTATCTCTGGCATATGGTGTTTAGTTATCTTCATTGTGGGATCATACATATGAACGTTATACTGCTCGCTCAAACCGAATATTTTTTCAGTCCTATCATCACATTGAGAAAAATGAGAAAAAAACTTGCGTCACAAACATGAGGTTGTCTTTCACTAAAAACAGAGCACATCTAGTTTTTAATTTAATAATTTCGGATAATTTTAGTTTCATAATAAAGACCCTGTACCTATATTATTTGTCCTATAAGAAATATTATAATACAAGATCAGAGTTATTCTTTTTCCAGAAAATACATCGTACAGATAAAGCTCCTTCTAAATATAAAACATCTAACTAAATAAATTACGGTGTTTTTTCATAGACTCTGTAGAATTTATAAAAGAAAAGTTTGTACAGCTAAGGTGTAAAATATTTGATTAAATAAAATTGTGGAAGAGTGTTTTTTCATAGCCTTTGTCTGTAGAATTTATAAAAAGGTTTCTGCATTACATCACCCATTATATTTAATCCAGGTCCCAATAGCTGATTGAAAAACTATAGATAATTGATTTTTACACCTGTTCAATTTCACTCTATTGCGTACCTACGGTATAATAAAGGGACACTCTGTATATTTAAATTCTTAATAGATCCTGTACCTATAACGGATTTAACATGAATACAAATAAGCAAAATGTTCGAATTCACTACAATGCAGCGTTTTCTTTATAGAAATTGTTAATTAATCCTCATTCGTTTTGGTCACTTAGAGTATACACTGAAAACATAATCTGGCTAAAGAATTACATCTTTTCCAAAGATTCATTACTCTTAACGTGTTTTTAAAAAGAAATTCAGAATGTTGGGAGAGCGTGTTAGACTGAAAACCTACCCTTGCTTGGTTCGAAACCGGGTTCTGATATACATTTTTTACTTGTCCTCAAATTAAATAATTTTACTAAGTACAACTATGATAAAAAAATTAGTTTTTATTAGCTAATCTTCAAAGTTAAACTTTTGTACATTTTTAAAAATAAAAATCTGCTAAAATGTAACCCATTGTCCAAAAAAATAACAAATATGAATATTTTAAGCAGTCGCAGAAACGGCGGTGACGTCATACAAATGGCTGCTGTGGTATTGTAACGTCAGTTACTGTCATTTCCGTTCAATGCTTGATGTTTGATGCGCAAAGCTTGTTAAAATAGCGTTTAATGCAATATTTTACAATGAAAAAAGAAGGGTATTATTGATATTATGCATCTAAGATACTGTTTAGTATCTCAGTACCAGTCGTCTACAAGAGAAACCCCAGAAAAAAGATTTGTATCGTTACCAAAGAGATCAAGAGCTAAATTAAAGAAATAGCGAAAATTATGATTATGAGAAGGAATGAATCTGATATATAAGAGAACACTAAAAGACTTGTACGCGGATCATTTCACCGTAAATGCGATTTTGTACCTTTCCAAAATAATACAATTTTTCGTATGTATTTTACTATTTCCAGACTGAGAAAGATAAGGAAAGCTATATTATGTTTAAATTAATGGATAGTTACATATATATATATATATATATATATATATATATATATATATATATATATATATATATATATATATATATATATATACAAATGAACAAAATTCACAGGGATTCCCGCAACCGCAGACACGTGTTTCGGACTTATTGGTCCTCATCAGTACGGTGTAGCTAAGTTCAAGGATGTAAGTGACTTAGAAGTATCAAAAGGAAACAGTTAATTCGAAAGACATTGACCAGAATGACACAGACTACGACGATGAAGCAACAACAGCAATAGCAACAACCTCCTCCTGTTTAGAGTCAAAACCCCCTATAGCCGCCACTAGGTCAATATGACCCACTATAGTTGTCACTGGATTTCAACCCAACCACAGCTGTCACAAGATTGCCGCCATGCCGACGCACTTCATCGCAACAGTCCAAACCACTCTGACCTATCAGTTAGAAAAAACTGGAAGGAAGCAAAGGAAAACCAGTTACAGGAGCCAGTTACACATTTGAGGCTTCAATCGGAAGACCCTGAATTCCAGGGCATCAACACAACATCGCCACGGAGGTAAATATAACTACCTGCATGGAAGTCCAGGTAGTTATATTTACCTCCGTGGCGATGTTGTGTTGATGCCCTGGAATTCAGGGTCTTCCGATTGAAGCCTCAAATGTGTAACTGGCTCCTGTAACTGGTTTTCCTTTGCTTCCTTCCAGTTTTTTCTAACTGATAGGTCAGAGTGGTTTGGACTGTTGCGATGAAGTGCGTCGGCATGGCGGCAATCTTGTGACAGCTGTGGTTGGGTTGAAATCCAGTGACAACTATAGTGGGTCATATTGACCTAGTGGCGGCTATAGGGGGTTTTGACTCTAAACAGGAGGAGGTTGTTGCTATTGCTGTTGTTGCTTCATCGTCGTAGTCTGTGTCATTCTGGTCAATGTCTTTCGAATTAACTGTTTCCTTTTGATACTTCTAAGTCACTTACATCCTTGAACTTAGCTACACCGTACTGATGAGGACCAATAAGTCCGAAACACGTGTCTGCGGTTGCGGGAATCCCTGTGAATTTTGTTCATTTGTATATATATATATATATATATATATATATATATATATATATATATATATATATATATATATACGTGCACGGCTATCTTAATCGCCTCCATACATCACACAGGCACCCAAGCCTCCACGTTAAGGAAGTACGTTTTTTGTGTGTATTTTGTGCAAATGGTAAATAATAACACACCTCTACACAAGCACCAAGAGAGGGGTAAGGAATAAGCATTCTGAATATATACAAATTTTTGCCATACTTGTAAATGTAACACACCTCCAAATACTGAGTAGCGGAAACGCCTCTTTTGTATAAGTTTTTGTACACTAGAGTTCGGTTACGCCTCCAGCAGTGTTGCCGCATATATTGAGCGGGAGTGGGGGGTGAGTTCGTATTAAGATGATGCGCTAGAATATTATTCGTTTGTGTAGCAGACCAGGTGGTATGGGTGCAGGCGTTTCGAAGTAAATTCGGACTTAATTTTTTTGCTGGAATCGGTTTTGAAACTTACCAAATGGTAACCTGGTCTGATATTGTTTAAAATAATTTTTGTTATAACAAATAGAAAAATTACGATTTTTTACTTAAACTAATTTTTTTTATATATTTTGACCGATTTCCAACAAGAACTGTTCATATTGTTTAAGTGCTAATTGTGGCATTTCATAAATTTTTTCTCTTCCTTTTCTTTTGGGGATTTATTTCCATATCTCTTGAAATTCCTATCGAAAAATCTTGATGTATCTAAATAATACTCAAATTAACCAGTTTAAATCTGGAAACTAACCTCTACTCCTTTGACGTGATGTCAGAGGGACAGTTAGAGCGTGTTTTTTGACAACTAATATGAATTAAAAGAATACAAAAACACTGCGCTGGCGTTTCTTAAATTACATCTGTTTCCTTTTTCAAAGTTTAGGCTTTAGATTTTAATGTAATGTGTAGAATAATAATAATAACAATTTTCATTTACACCGTGTTATTTGGTAGTGGTGGGAGATAGAAACATCCCTCTGGTGGTCAGTTGCTACTACCTGTCAAGACATCGATGATATCTCTGTGACAGATAGCGATTTGCAAAGCAAATACCAAAAGCAGGCGACCTCTAGCCCTGGTGGAGTAAACTACATGCTAAATAATAAGTAGAAATCCAAGTAACAACTACTCAACGGGCAAAAACCCCGATTTGCATTGAATTACACTTGGAAATCCAAAATTTATAGCCAATATTATTCGAATAATATTGGCTATCAATTTTGGATTTCCAAGTGTAATTCAATGCAAGTCGGGGTTTTTGCCCGTTGAGAAGTTGTTACTTGGATTTCTACTTATAATTTCTCTGCACTTTTTCTAAACTCTGAATATGGACATTGTAGAAGGGACTCCAAATACTGGAGGCATACTCTAAACGCGATCTGACAAAGGAATAAAAAAGTAATTTTAATATGCTAATATTGTTGAAGTCGTTGGAGTTTCTTATAATGTACCCTAGAGCTCTAAAACAGTCTGAAGTAAGATTACTGATGTGATTAACAAATGAAAGTTTCTGATCAAATGTCACTCCCAAATCTCGGTAGGTAACAGGTCGATTTAAATTTGTGTCGTTTATAGAATAATTAAAGGTAATTAGATTTGCTTTGTTGCTGTATGTCATGACATTACAGTTTGCTACATTTAAGGGCAACTTATTTGCAAAACACCAATTACTGATGCTTACTAAGTCATTTTGCAGCTCCATACAATCCTCTATGCTTTTGATGTTACAGTACAGTTTCATATCATCGGCATACAATAAGCCACCTTTAGACTACAAGTGATATCATCAATGAATATATTAAAGAGGAGAGGCCCTTGGGGAACACCAGATGTTACTGAAATCTCGACAGACTGATGACCAGAACATTCAACATATTGCTTACGATTCGTAAGATAGGATTTAAAAAATTCTTGGAGACTCGAAGAGAAACCATGAGCTTTAAGTTTAGTAATAAGTATGTTATGATCAAGTCTGTCGAATGCCTTAGAAAAGTCAGTGTAAACAACATCAGTTTGTAGTCCTGGATCAATAGATTCTGCTATGAATTGAGTCACACAAAAAAGATTTGTAATAGTGGATCTACATCTACACGTAACATAAAAATCTAAAGCCTACACTTTGAAAAAGGAAACAGATTGATTCCAAAACGTCAGCGCAGTGTTTTTGTATTATTTTAATTCCTATTAGTCGTCAAAAAACACCCTCTAATTGTTCCTCTGACATCACGTCAAAGGTGTAGAGGTTATTTCCCAGTTTTAAACTGGTTAATTTGAATATTTGTTAGATAAAACAAGTTTTTTCGATAGTAACTTCAAGAGATATAATAAATCCTAAAAAAAGGAAGAAATATTTTCAGTTATTAATTTTTAAAAATTAATAACATTGAAAATATCAAGTTTACGAAAAAAAGTTATTGTTGGAAATCGGTCGAAAAATATAAAAATGCTTAATTAGTTTGAGTAAAAAAATGTTATTTTTCCCTTTTTTTTAAACTGTTTTAAACAATATCAGACCAGGTTACCTTTTGGTAACATAGATTTTCATAATCGGCACTGTCTCCTGAACCGATTCCAGCAAAAAAATCAGTCCGAATTTACTTCAAAACGACTGCGCCCATACCACCTGGTCTAAAATATAGTAGGGCCAAAAAGAGTAGTCAGTAAATCCAGGGGGAACTAGTTGTGGTTTTCATCTCTGGTAGGCGGATAAAACTTGATATATTTCTCTCAATTATATGGGATTATATGGTAAAAAGAGCTGCCGCTTCTGTATTCAATAAAAGCTAAATACTTTGAAGAATTTCCGGTGAATTTTTTGATCTACTAACTACTCTTTTTGGCCCTACTATAAGTTAACAGTTTAAATTATGCTCAGCATATTGTTGTGAGCGGGTTCGATGTTCTGGTGGTTTGGACGAAAACACAAAGTCTAGTTCACAAAAATTAGGTTTATTTAATGATTTTAATTGATGGTGGTTCACAAAAGTTTACTAAACACAAGAAATTGGATAACACATAAATTTAGTCACAAGAATTTAGAATTTAGAACTTAGTTACAAAATTTAGCAGGTTCGAAACAACTTTCTCGCCGACGAAAATAGTTATCTGCCTTTAGTTGCATGTCTTTTGGTTTTACTGCCGTTCTTGGTCACGTGCCCCTAACTATCGTTAGTAACTATGCGTTATGAAAAACTTGTCAAATTGCAGTTTTGTAGAACAAAGGAAATGCAACGTTTAGGCGATTTGTGCAATACATAGAACAAAGGAATTAAATGCTGATCTTGCATCGTACGACGTTACTTGGACTTCGTAGATAAAACTATCTAAGCAAAATATGTGAGCATGATGAAATAATTATAAATCGTAATATTACCCATGAACTAATGTATGAAATTATATACAGGGTGTAAAGGCAGGCAGTGCCGGCTTTACAACAATATGAACACCTTTAAATTTAATAAAGCAAATTATCTGGGCTCTACAAAATCCTCGTGCAGTTTGTCAGATTAAAAGCTCTGGGTCGTTCATCGGTAAATGTATGGTGTGGAATTTTAGATAATAGAGTAATAGGGCCAATATTTTTTTAGACACTTTAAAAGGAGACATAATATTTTGCAATATGTCATTCCCAGTTCTTGCGACGTTTATAATTTATCGCATTTTTGTCACTCTGTAACATTTTTGTATTGGGTAATAATATTTTACTTGCTTCCGTGTAGTTTAGTAAAATAATAGCTTTTATTAATTTAAATAGAATAGAAAACTAGGTACTCTAGATTATTGGATTTTTTTTGTTAAAAATGACAAGAGTAGAAGAGGAGTCCAAATCCAGCCAATAACCAAATTTTCGATTTCCATTTGTTATAAGCTGAACAGGAAGTTGCCATATTCGGGTAGGGAATAAAAAACTAAGAAAGGAATGTAGAAGTTATTTTACTTTGAGTCTTACCGGTTAGAATATACAGCATCTGAAAGTACCCTGTATACTCGGAAACAGTTAATTTTGATGTATGGTGATATGACAAAGAATGCTTATAATTTTTAGTAGAATTCGAACATGCAAATATACCGGGTGACCACGAAATGACGCTCGCCCTTATATCTTCTTTGTTTTACAAGATATTAATTTAGATTAACTAATTACCTATCTGAAGATCTATTGTTTTTTTATCATTTTTATTTAATTTGTTTTTGTCAATCAAGTAATAAGGTCTTTCTTTAATCACTCTTATAATTTATTTTCTCCTCATACAGACCATTTTTGACATTTCTCGAAAACTACTTTAAACAAGTTGGTAAAAGGGTAAAATCTATAGAGTTAATTATTTTTTAAACAGAGTTTATATCATATGGTGTCCTATGTAAAAAAATATTACTGTTATAGCTTTGTGAAATATGACGAAGACAAATTGTCAATATTATAGAAAAGTAACACTTTTTATAATATACTAGTTGAGCTATATTTTGCTTTTTTAAAAGGCAAACAAAAAAATATATAAATTAAATTCGTTACTTTTGGGACACAAAACATACCGTGCCTTCATTTCAAAACACTACACAAGAAAATATTCGGTAAAGCTCGTGAGTCCGACCGTAATAGTGGAGATAGCTGCCATGTATCATCGTCCATACGCAAACGCATTCATACGCGTTTGCATTCGTGAACGTGAATTTACCATGCACACGATACTCCCCTCTACTTCTAATGAACACGATCACTTTATCTCCATGTAGCTACGAAAATTGAAGGCACGGTATACCTGGTGACCACGAAATGACGCTTGCTATATCTTCTTGGTTTGACAAGATATGAATTTTGAAAATTTGGGCACGTCAAATAACGGTTAAATGTGCATTATCTCGACCAATTTTACATTTCCCGTCACTTACGGTTTCACCGGAAATTAAACTAACTTTGATTTTTTAAATGGAACACCTTATATATTTTTACATTTTTTGATTCAGGTCAGTTTGGATACAGTTATGGCATATTGAGATAAAAATATTAATGGCTGATATTTTTATGAGCAAACTTAATATTTCTTCTAGGCGGCCGTGACCCCAAAAATATGTTTTATTTTGCTTCAATAATTAATCAAAAAATACAATTATGGTATTATGTCATATGAAATTTGTGTTATAAGGTCTCGAACATTTCGGAAATCATTTTTTCAAAATAACTATTTTTTTTAAATGAGTCCATGGTGGCTCTATACGTTATTTCAATAAAGCATTTAATGTTGTTCATATTTATAATACATAGAAATACATATAGTGCATTCTGTGAGTCGAAAAAAAACTCGAAAAATACAAATATTTGGGGAGTCAACCAAACTACTTCCCCCCTCCGTTTTCGAGGATGCTGAATACGATGGTGATGTTGGTTCTGCTCCCCGACTTGACCCTACCCCCCAAACGGCCAAAAAACCACCCCCAAAGGGGGAGAATCGCTTATTCGACGTCTTCCAACGGCAAAACTTATGTCACTCCCCCGTTTTCGAGGATGTTGAACACGATGGTGATGTTGGTTCTGCTCCCCGAGTTGACCCTACCCCCCCAAATGGCCAAAAACCACCCCCAAATGGGAATCGCGTATTCGACACCTTCCACCGGCAAAACTTATGTCACCCCCCGTTTTCGAGGATGCTGAACACGATGGTGATGTTGGTTCTGCTCCCTGAGGCGAACCAACCCCCCGAACGGCCAAAAACCACCCTCCACGGGGGTGAAAAATGTATTTCGTGCTACAAATGACAAAACCGGCGTTATCTCTCGTTTTTGAGTGGGCTGGACAAGAGGAAAACATTACAAAGTCACCCCGACAAATGTTAGAAATGATACATATTTACATATAGTAAATAAGTAATTTTATGCGTCAATAAAAATGTTTATGATTTAACTTACTTCACTTACTTCATAAAACCGCGCGTCAAAGGGGTAATTTGTGTCCATTCGAGGGGCTCGCGGTGGTCGAGGTGACTTCGTAATATATTTCTCTTGCCCATCATACTCAAAAATAAGAGATAAGGCGGGTTTTCTCGTTTGTAACACGAGACACATTTTTCACCCCCTTGTAGAGTGGTTCTTGGCCGTTTGGGGGGTTGGCTCGCCTCGGGGAGCAGAACCAACATCACCATCATGTTCAGCATCCTCGAAAACGGGGGTGTTATAAGTTTTGCCGGTGGAAGACGTCAAATACGCAATTCTCCCCCTTTGGGGGCGGTTCTTTGGCCGTTTAGGGGGTAGGGTCAACTCAGGAAGCAGAAAAAACATCACCATCGTGCTCAGCGTCCTCGAAAACGGGGGGAGCGGTAATTTGGCTGACTCCCCAAATATTTGTATGTTCGTCCGACTCACAGAATGCACTAATAAGAATATTATAACATTCAACAAGATATAAATGAAAAAAAAAACTCATAATATTTAACAGTGGATCTCTATGAAGCAGACGCCTTTGACCCCCTGAATAAAAAAATGTGAAAATATACGGGGCGTTCCATTTAATAATCCAGTGTTAGCATCATTTCCTGTGAAACCGGAAGCAACCGAAAATGTTAAATTGGTCGAATTAATGCATATTCAGTCGTTATTTGACGTGTCCAAATTTGAAATTCATATCTTGTAAAACCCAGAGAATATACCAGGTGAACACGAGATGTCACTTGCCTCTATCTATATCTTCTTGGTTTTACAAGATATGAATTTCAAATTTGGGCACGTCAAATAACGGCTAAATATGTATTAATTCGGCCGATTTAACATTTTTTGTCGCTTCAGGCATTGAGTAAATAATATAAAGAGGCGCAACCGTCAAGGGGCCGAGATTTTAGTGTTGTATTTTTTTGTCAATAACTATAGAATTATCTACAATATTTAGGGCTATACCGAATAACAAATACCTTCTCATAGCACTAAAAATTGAAAACAATCCTGAAGCTATTGGCAAAAAATACAATACTAAAATCTCGGCCCCTTGACGGTTGTGCCTCTTTATATTATTTATTTACTCAATGCTTCAGGTTTCGCCGAAAATGATGCTAACTTTGGAATTTTAAATCGAACACCCTGTATATATTTTTACGTTTTTTGATTCAGGAGATCAAAGGCACCTACTTGATAGAGATCCATTGTTAAATATTATAACTTTATTTCATTTCTAGTTGAATGTTATTCTTATGTATTTTAATGTATAATTATATGAAGATATTGTGAATTATTTGGTACCACGTAATCGGTAATTAAATGCTTTATTGAAATAACGTAGTGAGCCACAATGGTGCCATTTAAAAAAAATTAGTTAATTTGGAAAAATGATTTCCGAAATGTTTAAAATCTTATAACACAAACGCCATGTGGCATAATGTCAAAAATATATTTTTTGATTAATTACCCAAGCAAAGCAAAACATTTTTTGGGATTACGGCCGCCTAGATAAAAAATTAATTTTGCTCATAAAAATGTCAGCCATTAATATTTTTATCTCAATATGCTATAACTGTATCCAAAATGACATCCTGAATCTATAAATGTAAAAATATGTTCCAAATAAGGTATCACAAGTCCTTACTTTAAGTCCATTAAAAAATTTAGGGTTTGCAACTGCCACTTGAACGGGGTTGAATTAAAAGATGAAATTTGTGCGTTGCAGGATGTCATTTCAGAACCCAAAATCGACGTAGGTACCTAGGGATTTTTAAAAAATATTCACAATAATTGAGATAATGAGTTTATTTCATTTGGCTGTTCCACACTGTATGTATTAAAACAAGAACATTACTTAACTATTTGATATGACATGTTGCTAATAAAATCTTAAGCTTGTTTTTTATGCAATATTGTATATCCACTTACTTTTGAATAATGTCAAACCTGCAAATAAAGTCATAATTGGTTATAAAAATTTAAAAGGAATAATACTACTTACCCATATCTGTATTAATAGATTGTCGAGTTCATCATCTTCAGGTTAAAGCTGATCTTTGAACACCTTTGTATAAAATGTGTATGTGTATCTATTTAATCTATTCAGAACAGTTTACAAATATTTTTGATACTGTTCATTTACAGAGGATTTTATTATTGCTAATTTACATATTTTATACTGGTTTAATAACTGCAATTTTAGTTACTTTTTTATGAAAAACATATTGAAATACTACGTACACTACCAACATTAATTTTCAACCAAAGGAATAAATAAATAATTTTACACACACCAAAATCATTCACACAAATTTTTGTTCTGAATAAATAAAAACGTTAAATTATGTTTATTCTTATTTTGTTTTAAATAAGCTACTTCCAAATTATTTTTGAACTAATTGTATTTTTTGAGCCTGAGTAATAATAAAATTGTAATACTCGTCTATTTTAATTAATCATTAATCAATATGTCAATCTAGTACTAACACTAGTTACTAGTTGAACAACGATATTACTTCATAAACAAAGCTAGTACGTATACATGTTAATAAAACATTATTGAAGTCAAATCGCACGCGAGCGCTTTTCCACAGAAGGTAAAATAACACCAATGAATAATATTTACACACATATTAAACTAACGTACTAACTTACCTCCGTACACTGTTGCCAATTTTCTGAGGTGTATTGGTGTAGAGAACATGTGGAGGCAAATTCTGCTTAACCACCATTTGTAGCGTATATGCGTATTAACTGGTGGCGCCTTCTGGTGGAATTACAGTGAACTACATTGTATAACTGTATATGTACGCCTACTAATGACGTAATAATGACAATGAACATGTTTTACACATAGGTTCGTATTGGTCACCGATTTTTCGAAGTCGCCTCCGATTTTGGAGGCGTATTCGTTAAATACGTATATCATTTTGGAGGTGTATTAGACACTTTGCATATATATATATATATATATATATATATATATATATATATATATATATATATATATATATATATATATATATATATATATATATATATATTTACAAAAATCATACATCATGTAAGTTTCAGACTTAATATTAATTTGAGTAAAACACGTTGCAAATAAACAATGAAAACCCACAAAAATAAATTTGTGCGTGGGTACTTGCTGACTTGATTCGTGTATGTACATAAATTAAATAGTTTATATCATATTATTTTCAAAAAGTAAGTAACAAAAAATTCAGAGATATTATAAGATTTTTATAAGATTTTTATAAGAACCTTAAGTTGATGAAAATTCAACAGTCAAATAATAATGACTAATGAGATACCACGGGAGCTTTGCAATGCGCACGAAGTAAATAGATATTTTTTGTCTGTTTTTAAAAATAATACTGCCGATTGTGCCGAATCAACTGAATATTATGAAACAAATAAGTTTGATGATTCTATTACGTTTAATTTTAAAATGACCGATCAAACAGCTACTATTTTAGCTACTTAAAATTATAAATCAGATAAAATCTAATGCTAGTGGCCATGACGGCATTTCCCTAGAAATGATAAAGCTGTGTTTTCCCGTCATAGGAATGTACATTACACATATTATAAAAAGCTGCCTGGAAAGAGGTTATTTTCTAAATCGCTGGAAAGAATCTTTGATTATACCTCTTCCTAAAATAGCAAATCCGAAATCGTACACTGACTTGCGGCCTATTAGTTTACTGCCCATAATATCTAAAATATTAGAAAAAGTTGTTTATATACAATTAAACGAATACTTATCTGCAAATAGTATACTGCCTTCAAGTCAATCTGGTTTTAGACAGATGCATAGTACTACAACCACCCTACTAAAATTGAGTGACGTTATTATACGAGCTTTGGATCAAAGTCAGGCAACTGCTTTGGTATGCTTGACTTTAGCAAAGCATTTGATACCATAAATCATAAACTGTTGATCGCTAAATGCAGTTATTATGGTATGAGTCAAATGTCTCTAAACTTCTTTAATAATTATTTAATAAACCGTAGGCAAAAAGTTACTTTAAACTCTGAAATGTCATCTTCTGAAACCATTATATCTGGTGTACCTCAAGGATCAGTATTGGGTCCCTTGCTATTTCTTCTTTATACTTCTGACCTTCATAAAGTGGTAAAAACATGTAATGTACAGTTCTTTGCAGATGATACACAGCTATATCACCATTTTGTTCCTGATTCTTATTTAAATGCCACAAATTGTATAAATCAAAACTTGTGTGATATAAATACTTTTGCTAAAAGTCATAGCTTACAGTTAAATCCCTTGAAGCCGAAAATAATTCTATTTTCTCCTAGAGGTAAACGG
Source organism: Rhagium mordax (assembly GCA_963680705.1). Classification (NCBI taxonomy): domain Eukaryota; kingdom Metazoa; phylum Arthropoda; class Insecta; order Coleoptera; family Cerambycidae; genus Rhagium; species Rhagium mordax. Next base: position 47,048,297 of record OY796660.1, on the reverse strand, counting down.
GAAGAGTTGCAGTCAAATATGCAAATTGTCATTGATGATAAAAAGATAGATTTTGTAAGTACTGTAAAAAATTTGGGATTAATTTTTTATGTAAATCTGAGGTTTGTTGATCAGATTAATAATATTGTTAAGCAGTGTTATGCAGTTCTTAAATTGCTTTATTCAAATAGAAACATCTTAAGTCACAAAATGAAAAAAATGCTTTGTGAAAGCCTGGTGCTGTCCAAATTAAGTTATTGTATTATCCATGTCTGGATAAGATTACATCGGGACGGTTACAAAAAATCCAAAATACGTGTTGTAGGCTAATTTTCAATCTCACGAAGTTTGATCACATCTCTATACATTTTTCTTATTTGAATTGGCTAAAATTAGATAATTTATTTAAATATTATCTATTAACATTTGTTAAGCGTCTTTTGTTTACTTCTACTCCAGAGTATCTGGCAAAAAAGCTAGTATCTAGAGATGCTGTACATGATAGAGTGATAAGACATGTTTAAACTTTAACCATGCCACATCACAAAACATCTTTATTCCAACGATCATTTACTTATAATGCTGTAAAATATTTTAATTCACTAAGCAAAGATCTAAAGACAATGTCAGAAATTGTTTTCAAAAAATCATATAAAGCTTATCTTTTAAGTGCATCGCAGGGTATACATTAACTGTCTATATAATCCAGCTAAAGGATAAAAATAGAATAAGTAGGTAGGTAGGTTAAGTTAGTTATATTTTAGTTGAGTAGTTATAATCATTTAAATCTATGAGTGTATAAACTTCTATTCTTGTTCTGTTTCATTTTGTACTTTTTAGGCATTGTGTATTATATCATATTTTGGGGTTAAGTGGTGGAATAGCACATGTAGCTAAACTTCGCCCCCTCTGTATTCTTTTTATTGTTAAAAATAATTAAATAAAGACCTTTTATTATTATTATTATTATTGTTATTATTTATATAAAAAGACAAAAAAAAAATCGAGAGAGAAAAAAAGAAAGAAAACAACAACAATACAGTTTAATGCACGTAAAAGCGCAAAACTTGTTACAAAATATATGTTTAATTTATTATTTGTTTTTTATGTCAATTAACGCGTGGACGACGTTCCTGTTCATATTGAAAATAAATATTTTTGTTTGGTATTTGAATTGTTTTAATGACTTCAAATTTCTTATATCTGACGGTAAAATATTATAAAGGCGAGGTGAAAGAAAATCATGGCTTCTTTGGCCTACGGTTTTGGTAGAGATAGGAGTCTTTGCTTGTAAATTCGTTTTACCTCTTGTAGAATATGTGTAGCTGAGCAATTCTAAATTATTTTTGTTTTTATATTGGTTAATAATAATTTGTAAAAAAAATATCTGTCTGATATCTAATAATCTGGATTCTGAGTATAGTAATTCAGTTGAATATATCATGGGTTTGTTTAGAATTATTTTTAAAAATCTATTTTGTACTATTTCTAGTTTTTTCAAATGGGTATTTAAGACACCACCCCATCCTAGTATTCCATACGATAGCCTCGACTCCACTAGTGCATGACTTATAATTTTCATTTGTTTGTCATCAAGTATGTTGTTTAGAAATTTAAATTTGTACAACATACTTCTAAGAGTTTGAGTAACACTGCGTATATGGACATCCCATCTTAAATATTTATCTATATATACCTACACCTAAATATTTAGTAAAGTCAGAACTATTTATTTCGATTAAATTTCCATGAGAATTTATTTGTAGTTTATCATAATCTGGTAAATTAGATTCATAACAACTAAAAGGAATATAGGTAGTTTTCGTATAATTAATGGTAAGTAGCTTATGATTAAACCAGTTTATTAAATTTTCTACTTTTTCTTTCAATTCTAACCAGGATGATCCTTCATAGAAGATTGCCGTGTCGTCGGCGAAACTTACTATTTTTCCGGCACTATGAATGGTAAGCAAGTCATTTATGTAAACACTAAAGAGAACTGGACCTAATACAGTTCCTTGAGGGACACCTTATTGCACAATTCTGGACTTACTAATGCTATCATTAATTTCAACAAATTGCTTTCTGTCTCTCAGGTAGCTGGTAATCAAATCATGAGCCTTTCCTCTAATTCCGAAATGCTCCAAGGCCTCCAATAACTGTAAATGACTCACAGTATCGAAGGCCTTGGCTAGATCTAAGAATACACAAAGTGAAGCTTTGCTTTTGTCTAAGACCTTATAAATTTTGCTGGTAAGAAATAAACAGCATCTTGTGTACATTTGCCCTCCCTAAATCCAAATTGGTTTTCTGAGATTAAATTATATTTTGTTAAATATTTGACCAATCTACTTTTAATAATTTTTTCGAAAACTTTAGTTAAGCTGGTTATCAGAGATATCGGACGATAATTAGAAACTAATTTTCTATTTCCGTTTTTAAATAGTGGTTTTATAACAGCATTCTTAAATTCAGGGGGGCAGACTCCGGTCTCAATAATTTTATTAATTAGGTATGTCAGTGGAGATGCTATCTCTTTTGACACCTCCTTTAAAGTCTCTGATTTGATTGCATCCAGTCCTGGTGCTTTATTTGCTTTTAATAAATTTATATTACTAATAATTTCATTTTCATCTGCAGGTTCTAAAAATATTGAGGACTGCGTTGAGTAAACTCTAGGAGGAGGAGTTTGAGGTTTTAGAATTTTTTCTGCCAAGTTTTTACCTATATCTGCATAAAAGTCATTAAAAACGTTAACCTTTTCAAGATCGTCGGATACAAGTTGGTCTGTATCATTTAATATTTCCTGAATATTTGATTCGCTACTTAGTGTATTTATTTTTTTAGCAGTATTCCATAAGTTTTTTACGCAAGTTGCATTTTTCTCTTTTTGATCTTTATAGTATTTTATTTTTGTAGTTTTAATTAAGATATTTAGACGATTCCTATAATTAATAAACTCATTTTTTAATGTAATATTGACCGGATCTTTTTTATGACGTCTATATAAGCTATCTCTTGCATTTATTGACTATTAATCCGTTTGTTATCCAGCATTTTCTTTTTACATTTTTTCTTTTTAACTTAATTGTTTTTGTGCATCTGTTTATTTGTTCATTTAAGGTATTCACAAAAAGAGTGGTCATTTCATATACACTGTTTTTACTATAAAACTGTCGCCAATCATATTTTCTTAAGTTTACTCTTAGATCATTATAATTAATAAATTTTAAAGATTTTTCCGATTCCTGTGCATTATCATTACTTTTCAAAGGTAAATTAATAAGCGTCATAAAGTGATCAGTAATATTTGATTTTATGATAAATGGAAGGCATTTCTCTATTACATTATTGTTTTTGGTCTTTAAAAAAATATGATCTATACAGGAACCTCCTGCTTCACTGAGTCTGGTGTTTGAGTTTATTACCGAAATAAAGTTATATTCACTTAAATTTGTTAAATATTCAGCAACTACATCTGATTCTTGCTTAATGTTTATATTTATGTCACCTATTACATGGAAATCGGCATTCAAGGAGGATGTGTTTGACAAATAATCTTTTAAGCTCCGTACAAATATATCTGCATTAGTAGAAGGAGGTCGGTAAATGGCTGTTATTAGGATAGTTTTATTTTTTATATTTAGATTTATCTCCAAAACTTTACATTCATGTACTTGTACAATTTTATATGAATATACCAACGATTTTTTTAAATAAACTACTAGGCCATCGTTTTGATTTATATTTCCTTCATTGTAAATCAAATCATAATTTTCCATTTGTAAAAAGGCAAAGTCACGGACTTTCCAGATTTCTGACAGTACAATACATTCAGGTGCTTCATTAAATTGACTCAAATATATTTTAAATTCATCGAGATTTTTGTAAATGCTTCTGATATTTTGATGTAGCAGCTTGAATGTACTACTAAACATTTGTTGTTTAACAATACTATTATAACAAGATACATTTGGCAATTCATGCGTAAGAACTGGTTCATATTCATAATCACGAATATACTGGTCCATTTTATTTATTTTATTTATTATTATTATATATACACATATATACATACATACATATATATATATATATATATATATATATATATATATATATATATATATATATATATATATATATACGTACCCAACTACCTATACCAAGCCCGGTACATATCACAGGCTCTCAGAAGCCCAGGCTTCCTATTGCAGTTAGAAGTGTGTATTTCACGCGTCTGCGCACAGGACAATTTATATACATTTAGCAACAGGAGAGGGGTAACCTTATTTAATATTTACTTAAATATATATTTCCCAGTTCTTCCCAAGCCCCCTCAAGCCACTTCACATCACCACCTTACTAAGCCCGACTGTATATAGTTAATACAGTTTACGCATTTTGAGAAGCCCAGCAACGTTGCCTTTATTTTCATGTTCTCAAGTATTTTATTACAATAATTAACGTTTTGAAAGATTCGTAGCTGTTCAACAAAATTATTATAATAATAATTTTTCCTCAACATGGAGAAAACTAAAGGGCCCGCACAAAATACATATAGGCAAAAATGGCTCTAGGTGAATTTTTGCTAAAATGTTAGTGTTAGTATGTTGTAGATTTTAATATCCTGATCAGAACTGTCAGGGTCCTAACTCAATCCTGTGACTAGTTTTTAAGATACAGGGTGTTAAAGATATAAAGTGGTTATTTTTATAAAATATGGTCCAAAAAAACCGGAATTTTCATTTTATCGTATAACTTCTTTATTTTTTCACCGATTTTCAACTTTTTGCATTCGTTTGACAGATAAATTTTCCAGCTATTTGATTCTCTATCAAAAACTGATATTATCACCATAAGTGTCAAGGCAGACGTATTTAAACTTGAGCAATTTTTAGTAACTGCTGGAATTCTGTTGAAAAGCCGCATTTACAAACGGTTTGTCATGACTGGTCTTCTGCCAATATTTTGGTGGGTAGTTTTTAAAAATCGGTCAAGGAACTACGGAACTGTACCAAAAAATGTAGATGCGTGTTGTAAACATTTCGGCAGCAATGGTAAAAACCGGAATTTTTTATTATCCTTTATAACTTTTTTGATTCTTTGCCGATTTTAATTTTTTTTGGGTCATTTAAAACCCAAAGCCTTCCAGTACAATATTAAATCTCAGAAATTGACATGAATCATAAATCCAATATGGCGGAAGTAATCAAATTAACCTAATTTTTAAAAGCCTCTAGAATTTTTTTAAAATGGCGAATTTAGGCTTTCTTTGATCTTGAGGCCTTGTCTTCTAAGAACTTTGGAACGTATTATAGATCACGAAAATCGGTTAAGGACTTACGAAGATATGAATAATAAATGAAATCTAATTAAATAACGGGCTAAACCCCAGAAACATAATTTAATTACGAATCATTTAACTAGATAACAAAAACTTATTGTCAAAATTAATACTTAAATAATGGAACATGACCTCCATTAGCGTTCACAACGAGCTGAACCTGCCTGTGCCAACCGTCTATTGCTTATTTAATAATTTGCTGGTCAGTTTCTTCCCAACAGTTTAAAATTCTTTGTCGCAATTCGCCTAAATTATTGAAATGACGACCATTCTTATACAACCGTTCTTGTAAATGTAAAAGTAATTGTCATGGGGATTAAGATCTGGACCATTAGGAGGCCAGTGTTCTTGTTCAATAAAATTTACTGCATGTTCTCTTAAAAATCCAAGTGTCCATCCTAAAATTTCATTGTAGTTACCAAGACCGACTAATTTGCATGAGTATGAAATCACTAATTTAAGGTAACATTTGACTCGGAACAACTTCGCAATACTGTTGAAAATTAAGCCGTATTCCATGTTCAATAAAAATTATGCTAGTTTTAAAACCTCTACAAATTCCCACAGATACTTAATGAAAATCTTGTCTTCATTTGACAGCACCATTATAACAAAACTAGGGACCACAAGACACTTTTTAAAAACAGCTGACTGAAATAACAGTTATGAATCAATGTTCATTTGTTTTGTAACCATGACGATAACTGCATAGGTAACTCTGTTAAGAATTAATTTGATACTGTTGTTGTGGTGTACGGTGTACAGGGTCATCACGCGAAAATGTCCTTTTTTGAAATAACTCAGCCATTTTTCATATTATGACATTATGACATTATGTAGACATTCTGAACTAGTTTTTTCCACAGAATCTAAATTTTCAGTCAAAAAAACAATAACGAATCGCATTTCAGAAATACGACATATTAATTTCTCTTTTAAATAGAACACTCTGTATATTTTGAAATATTTCGATTCTGCTTCTCTTTCTGAATTCAAAAATGTCAACATATCTTATGTTATCTCAAATGGTTTTTTAGATATTTAGATTTGATGATATTAAAATCTGATATATAAATCTGACGATATTAAAATCTGATATATAAATCTGACGATATTAAAATAACGTGACCGATTTTGTTAAATAAATTTTGAAAACAAAGAAAACATTAACCATAATGAGAAAATGATCTCTGAGAAACATAGAATGTTGATTTCATACATTTAATTAACAAAGAAAATATTAATAAACATTAAAAAATTTAAAAAAATATTAACAAAGAATTAACAATGTTATATATTACAAGGTTAAATATAACAAATAATTTTAGATACATTAATGCATATACTCAATTTAGTAATTGCTCAATATGTCTACCTCTATTTTCATAACAAAGTCTAAACCGCCGTCGATAAATCACCTAAACAATCACAATTATATGATCAGAAATTCTCTAAACAATTTAAAATGGCGGTATAGACTTTGTTATGAAAATTGAGCAATTACTAAATTGAATAAATGCATTAAATGTATCTAAAATTATTTATTATATTTAACCTCATAATATTTAACATTGTTAATTCTTTGTTAATATTTTTTTTATTTTTTTAATGTTTGTTAATATTTTCTTTGTTAAATAAATGTATGAAATCAACATTCTATGATTCTCAGAGATAATTTTCTCATTACGGTTAATGTTTTTCTTTGTTTTCAAAATTTACTTAACAAAATCGGTCACGTTAATTTAATATCGTCAGATTTATATACCAGATTTTAATATCATCAAATCTAAATATCTCAAAAACCATTTGAGATGACATAAGATATGTTGACATTTTTGAATTCAGAAAGAGAAGCAGAATCGAAATATTTCAAAATATACAGAGTATTCTATTTAAAAGACAAAGTATTATGTCGTATTTCTGAAATGCGATTCGTTATTGTTTTTTTGACTGAAAATTTAGATTCTATGGAAAAAACTAGTTCAGAATGTCTTTACATCTGAATGGCTGAATTTTTTCAAAAAAGGACATTTTCGCGTGATGACCCTGTACATGACTACGTTATACACCTTTATAAGTTCTTAACCGATTTTCGTGTTCTGCGTCACAATGTTCTTAGAATAGGCTTCAAGTTAAAAGAAAGTCATTTAATTTGTCATTTTAAAAAATTCTTACGGCTTTTAAATATTAGGTAAATTTGACAACTTCTGCCATATTGGATTTATAATTCATGTGAGTTTCTGACATTTATGATTGTAGTGGAAGGCTTTGGGTTTTAAGTGACCCGAAAAAAATTAAAATCGGTAAAGGAATCAAAAAGTTATAAAGGAAAATGAAAATTTCGATTTTTACTATGGCTGCCGAGACGTTTACAACACGTCTCTACATTTATTGGTGCAGCTCCGTAGTTTCTTGACCGATTTTTAAAAACTGCCCACCAAAATATTGCCAGAAGACCAGCCATGTTCATAAAGCAAACCGTTTGTAAATACGGCATTTCAACAAAATTCCATCAGTTATTAAAAATTGCTCAAGTTTAAATACGTCAGCCTTGACATTTATGATCATTATATCAGTGTCTGATAGAGAATCATTTAGCTGGAGGCTTTAGCTGTCAAACGAGCCCAACAGGTTGAAAATCGATGAAAAAATAAAGAAGTTATGGGATAAAATAAAAATTCCGGTTATTTTTGGACCACCCGATATATTTATAGCAATATAAGGATTCGATTGCAATTGTTTGCATGAATGTTATTTCTTTAACTTCAAATAATATATTGTGACAAATATGTGTTTGTATACAGGGCGAGGCACAAATAAAATAGAGTAATTTTTAAAAATCGATTTTTTTCTGCTCAAACCACAAAATATTACAAAAATCTATTAGGAATAAAATATAATTTTTTGATGTTACCGGAAGCAATAATTTGTATTTCATACAGGACGAGTCAAAAGTATGGCATTGCGAATGACCCATTCTAATGGGACTTCCTGTATATTATCTTATTAAGTTGGGCAAACCAGGTGTGTCTCCGGATGAGGTACCGCACTCTTGTAAACTCTCTTATATTTACTAAAAGTTATTCTTTATAAAAAGTTTTCCTTGCCATAGGAAGTCATAAGCAGTCGTCAAACTTAAGATAAATTATACAGGGTATTCTAAAAATTTGAAAATTTATGGACTTTTAAGTGAATTGCTTTTTTACATCTTTATTTATAATTTTAAAAAAATTACATTTCATTTAACTAAGTTGAGAACTATTCTACATGTAGACCTCCAAAAAGTACACATTTCTCTAATCTTTTTTTAAATTCTTCGTATGCATTAGAGGTCACATCTTCATTTATGGTTGCAAGAGCTTCTACAATTTTTTGCTTTAATAAATCTACGTCGTCTTCGAAATCGTTGCGGCCGAAATACTCGAACTCGAATTGTAGAATGTGCTGGACATCCGTCTTGTTGAAAATTATTCTTCTACGTTTTAAATTTTCATTGTCCAATTTCCAAAACAAAATTATTTAAAAGTTCTAAATAAGTATCTTGGTTCAAAATTCTATCAATAAAATAAGGACCGTTTATTCTATGATGCAATATGTCGTTTTAAAACTTTCGACTGTTAGTGATAAATCGGAAAATTGGATTTTCCTGAGCCCAGTACCTACAATTTTGAGAGGAAACTATCCCATGGCCCATTAGTCTTAAAAGTAGATTCGTCCACGAATAAAATGTTTCGATAAATTAATGATCTATCTGCTAAAATTTTCTCACCCCGTTAAGCAAAAGTCCAAACGACGAGCATCATCTCCAACTTGAAGTTTGTGAATTAATTTAGGTTCGAATGCACGAAATAATAATAATAATAATAATAATAATAAAATGACTTTATTTCAGGCGGAGTCTAGCTTAAGCTATCCTCTGAATATGAGATTTGCTAATACCTAAATTTAACGACCATCTTGGGTGTTCTACAATCTACAGTCTAAAACTACACCGGTAGCAGCGTCATCTTCATTTAATTGTTTTTGTTTTTTTTCACATTTTTTACTTCCCCGGTGGTATCAAATTTATAAATTAATTTACATACTGTGAATCACTGTAACATCTGGATATTTCTCATTGAAAACTTCAATAGCGTATTTATAAGAAACATTTCCGATTCCATAGCATTTGATCAAGTAAATTCGTTGTTCCAAGGTTAAGGCGCTTTTAGACAGTCATGCAAATTGTGCCAGTTGGCTTGTGTATGCAAATTTGCACAAATGTACTGAGTCGTTGTACATCTGTTTAGATGCTCATGCAATTTGCGCAACTGATTTGTGCATGCAAATTTGCACAAATGAACGTCGCTATATTCATTTAACGTTCAGTCTACCTTACACAGTTAGTATATCAAGAGTGTTGATTTTTGACAAAAAAAAAAAACGGGAAATTATGATAAGGAATTACTTTTTGCTACAGATGTGGTTTGTGTTATATCAGACGTGCGACTGTCAAACATCGTTTACACGCTCATGCAAATACTTCAACCTCATATACGTACCCAACAACCTATACCAAGCCTGGTACATATCACCGGCTCTCAGAAGCCCAGGCTTCCTATTGTATTTAGAAGTGCGTATTTCACGTGACTGCGCGTAAAACAATTTATATACATTTTGCTAGAGGAGAGGGGTAACCTTATTTAATATTCACTTAATCATATATTTTCCAGTCCTTGTAAAGCCACTTCATAGCGTCACCTTACCAAGCCCAACTGAGTTAATATATTACACTTATTTTGGGAAACCCTTATTTTCAACTCATAAGTGTTGAATGAAATTATTATAATAATAATTTGACCCAACATGGACAGAACTAAATTCATAAAATCCAGATAAAAAAGGTAACCCACATAAAGAAAATTTTCTGATATTAAAAAAAGTGCAAGTTAATGGTATATGCTTATTTAATTTTCCTATGAAACGAATATCTTGACAATTATTTAAATTATGAATAATATTTCCTGCACATATAAATAATAAAGCTTTAAATAAAGCATGAGTTAATAAATGAAAAAAAGCTAATTTATACTCTCCTAAAGCTAAAATCCTTATTATTAAACCTAATTGACTTAATGTTGATAAAGCAATAATTTTTTTCAAATCAAATTCAAAATTAGCCCCTAACCTGATATAAATATAGTTAAACTTGAAATTAATAATAAAATTAATATTAAATTTGAAGAAAAACAAAAATTAAAACGAATTAATAAATAAACCCCAGCTGTAACTAAAGTTGAAGAATGAACTAAAGAAGAAACTGGAGTTGGAGCTGATATAGCAGCAGGTAATCAAGAAGAAAAAAAAGGAATTTGAGCTCTTTTAGTTATAGCAGCTAAAACTACCATATATGAAATTAATTTTATAGAAAAATCTTCTTTTATTAAATCCAAATAAAAAATAAAATTTCTTCTTCCATAATTTATTATTCAAGCAATAGATATAAGTAAAACATCTCCAATACGATTAGATAATGTTGATAATATCCCAGCATTAAAAGATTTAACATTTTGGTAATAAATTACTAAACAATAAGAAACTAAACCTAATCCATCTCAGCCTAATAAAATTGAAATTAAGTTAGGTCTAATAATTAATAATATTATTGATAAAACAAATATAACCACCAAATAAATAAATCGATTTAAATTTTCATCAACAAACATATATTCTTGTCTATAATAAATTACTATAGAAGAAATAAATAAAACAAATCTTATAAATAATAACGACATTCAATCTAATAAGATAGTTATAATTACAGGTAAAGAATTTAATGTTAATAAATTTAATTCAATAATTAAATTAAAATTTTAGATTAAAAAATGTAGCCTAAGAGAAAAAAAGTGATAAAAAAATTAATAAAAATAAATTAAAATAAATTTACAAATAGAATAATTATCTAAAATAGAAAACTATATCTTTGAAATCACAAATCAATATTTTTTATAAACTACTTAGATTAAATTTATAACACCAAATATTCACCCCTTAAAATTAATAAATTTAAAGGTATTCAATGTAAAAATAAATATTCGCGTAACATTCCTTGATAAACAGAAAATGCCCCTGAATAAAAATTACCATGCTGAGAAAAAGAATTTAAAAATAACGAATACACAGCTCTAAAAAACGAAATTAAAGATAAAAATAATATTCTTATTCAACAAATGAAATTAAACTATTAATTAACAAAATTTCTCCTATTAAATTTAAAGAGGGAGGAGCCGCTATATTAGAAGAACAAAGTAAAAATCGTCACAATGAAAGTCTAGGTATAATTTAATTTAAAAATCCCTTATTTAAATAAAGTCTTCGTCTCCCTATTCGTTCACAAGAAATATTAGCTAAACAAAATAAACCAGAAGAACATAATTCATGAGCATTTATCATTACCAGAGAACCTCAAAACCCTCAAATATTTAATGTTATAATACCTGCTAATACTATCACTATATGTGCAACTGAAGAATAAGCAATTAAAGATTTTATATCTCTTTGACGAATACAAATCAAAGAAACCAAAAATCCACCTACTAATCTAATAATAATAAAATAATAATTAATTTTTATTCCAATTTCAATAAATAATATTATTAAACGTAAAAATCCATAACCTCCCAATTTTAATATAATACCTGCCAAAATTATTGACCCTGAAACAGAAGCCTCTACATGAGCTTTAGGTAATCATAAATGAATAAAAAATATACGTATTTTAACAAAAAATACTAAATTTATACATAAATATATAAAAACTCTATTTACATTATTATTAAAAAAAATAAAAACTTAAAGAATTACATTTTTCATGATAAAAAAAAAATTGAAATTATTATAGGTAAAGAAACTAATAAAGTATAAAATAATAAATAAATACCAGCTTCAATTCGCTCAGGTTGATAACCTCAACCAATAATCAAAATTAAAGTAGGAATCAATCTAATTTCAAAAAATAAATAAAAAATAAATAAATTTAAAGAAGAAAATGTTAAATAAGATCTAATAAGAAAAATTATATTCTAATTTTTAGAATTAAGTGACTGGCTGCATGTAGAAATACTAATGCCATAAAACAGTTTTAGAATACCCTGTAAAATGATCTCAAGTTTGACGGCTGCTTATGGCTTCCTAAGACAAGCAAAACTTTTTACAAAGAATGACTTTTTCTCGGCAAATCAAAAATAAAATAGTTTACAAGAGTGCGTTACCTGATCCTGGGACCCACTGTATTTTTCTCTTTAGATAATAGTATTCTTAAATTCCAAACACTTTATAATTTTTTAATCAGTAAAACCGTTTAGAAAAAAAACATAATATTCTAATTCTAACGTTAATTCTCTTATTTGATTCAGTTGCTTCCTTATGCAAAACTTAAATGGATGAACAGGTTTAACAGTTGAATAAACTGCATTTAACCATAAATTAAAAGAGAATTAAAATTGACATCGAATTACATCGACTAATTTAAAAATAATGACGGTTCGAGTTTCGTGATTATTTATAGAGTAATCCACCTAAAATGAACCCATTAAAAATTTATTGGCTTTTATTTTTATAAACAAAACTGTACTTGACAATAATTATTAGTGAAAATTATCATAGTACTGACTACTTCCAGTTTTTTAATTGGTGTATTTCTTAATAAAATGAATTTATTCACGGTAACTTTCAATTGTTTCATTAGAAGAGACAGCTACTTTACCTGATGCGATGTTGGCAAGTTTTCGGGCTACGCATCATACGAATAAAATACTGGGCTTCGCTGAATCGGTCATATATTATCATTGTATATACTGATCAAGTTGTGCGCCCTCTATATGATATTTTCGGAATTAATTCTGTATATTTTGAGAGAAATACCGACCTTACCAAGCCCATCAAAAATTTGGGGAGGACGTTCCATTAGCCCTACCAAGCTTAACCACTTAAATATACACGTAAGTTTTTACCAAGCCCGGAGTCGGGCTTCGTAAGTAGGTGTCGGGCTTAGTATACTCTAAAGACATACAATTTTGGGCCTGATAATGCCGGTTTATATGTATATATATATATATATATATATATATATATATATATATATATATATATATATATATATATATATATATATATATATATATATATACATATAAACCGGCATTATCAGGCCCAAAATTGTATGTCTTTAGAGTATACTAAGCCCGACACCTACTTACGAAGCCCGACTCCGGGCTTGGTAAAAACTTACGTGTATATTTAAGTGGTTAAGCTTGGTAGGGCTAATGGAACGTCCTCCCCAAATTTTTGATGGGCTTGGTAAGGTCGGTATTTCTCTCAAAATATACAGAATTAATTCCGAAAATTTCATATAGAGGGCGCACAACTTGATCAGTATATACAATGATAATATATGACCGATTTAGCGAAGCCCAGTATTTTATTCGTATGATGCGTAGCCCGAAAACTTGCCAACATCGCATCAGGTAAAGTAGCTGTCTCTTCTAATGAAACAATTGAAAGTTACCGTGAATAAATTCATTTTATTAAGAAATACACCAATTAAAAAACTGGAAGTAGTCAGTACTATGATAATTTTCACTAATAATAAAATTGTCAAGTACAGTTTTGTTTATAAAAATAAAAGCCAATAAATTTTTAATGGGTTCATTTTAGGTGGATTACTCTATAAATAATCACGAAACTCGAACCGTCATTATTTTTAAATTAGTCGATGTAATTCGATGTCAATTTTAATTCTCTTTTAATTTATGGTTAAATGCAGTTTATTCAACTGTTAAAGCTGTTCATCCATTTAGGTTTTGCATAAGGAAGCAACTGAATCAAATAAGAGAAAATTAAAGTTAGAATTAGAATATTATGTTTTTTTAAAATTATAAAGTATTTCGAATTTAAGAATACTATTATCTAAAGAGAAAAATACAGTGGGTCCCAGTTGAGATCATTTTACAGGGTATTCTAAAATTGTTTTATGGCATTAGTATTTCTACATGCAGCCAGTCACTTAATTCTAAAAATTAGAATATAATTTTTCTTATTAGATTTTATTTAACATTTTCTTCTTTAAATTTATTTATTTTTTATTTATTTTTTGAAATTAGATTGATTCCTACTTTAATTTTGATTATTGGTTGAGGTTATCAACCTGAGCGAATTGAAGCTGGTATTTATTTATTATTTTATACTTTATTAGTTTCTTTACCTATAATAATTTCAATTTTTTTTTTATCATGAAAAATGTAATTCTTTAAGTTTTTATTTTTTTTATTAATAATGTAAATACAGTTTTTATATATTTATGTATAAATTTAGTATTTTTTGTTAAAATACGTATATTTTTTATTCATTTATGATTACCTAAAGCTCATGTAGAGGCTTCTGTTTCAGGGTCAATAATTCTGGCAGGTATTATATTAAAATTGGGAGGTTATGGATTTTTACGTATAATAATATTATTTATTGAAATTGGAATAAAAATTCATTATTATTTTATTATTATTAGGTTAGTAGGTGGATTTTTGGTTTCTTTGATTTGTATTCGTCAAAGAGATATAAAATCTTTAATTGCTTATTCTTCAGTTGCACATATAGTGATAGTATTAGCAGGTATTATAACGTTAAATATTTGAGGGTTTTGAGGTTCTCTGGTAATGATAAATGCTCATGAATTATGTTCTTCTGGTTTATTTTGTTTAGCTAATATTTCTTGTGAACGAATAGGGAGACGAAGACTTTATTTAAATAAGGAATTTTTAAATTAAATTATACCTAGACTTTCATTGTGACGATTTTTACTTTGTTCTTCTAATATAGCGGCTCCTCCTTCTTTAAATTTAATAGGAGAAATTTTGTTAATTAATAGTTTAATTTCATTTGTTGAATAAGAATATTATTTTTATCTTTAATTTCGTTTTTTAGAGCTGTGTATTCGTTATTTTTATATTCTTTTTCTCAGCATAGTAATTTTTATTCAGGGACATTTTCTGTTTATCAAGGAATGTTACGAGAATATTTATTATTATTTTTACATTGAATACCTTTAAATTTATTAATTTTAAAGGGTGAATATTTGGTGTTATGAATTTAATCTAAGTAGTTTATAAAAAATATTGATTTGTGATTTCAAAGATATAGTTTTCTATTTTAGATAATTATTCTATTTGTAAATTTATTTTAATTTATTTTTATTAATTTTTTTATCAATTTTTTTCTCTTAGGCTACATTTTTTAATCCAAAATTTTAATTTAATTATTGAATTAAATTTATTAACATTAAATTCTTTATCTGTAATTATAACTATCTTATTAGATTGAATGTCGTTATTATTTATAAGATTTGTTTTGTTTATTTCTTCTATAGTAATTTATTATAGTCAAGAATATATGTTTGTTGATGAAAATTTAAATCGATTTATTTATTTGGTGGTTATATTTGTTTTATCAATAATATTATTAATTATTAGACCTAACTTAATTTCAATTTTATTAGGCTGAGATGGATTAGGTTTAGTTTCTTATTGTTTAGTAATTTATTACCAAAATGTTAAATCTTTTAATGCTGGGATATTAACAACATTATCTAATCGTATTGGAGATGTTGTTTTACTTATATCTATTGCTTGAATAATAAATTATGGAAGAAGAAATTTTATTTTTTATTTGGATTTAATAAAAGAAGATTTTTCTATAAAATTAATTTCATATATGGTAGTTTTAGCTACTATAACTAAAAGAGCTCAAATTCCTTTTTCTTCTTGATCACCTGCTGCTATAGCAGCTCCAACTCCAGTTTCTTCTTTAGTTCATTTTTCAACTTTAGTTACAGCTGGGGTTTATTTATTAATTCATTTTAATTTTTGTTTTTCTTAAAATGTAATATTAATTTTATTATTAATTTCAAGTTTAACTATATTTATATCAGGTTTAGGGGCTAATTTTGAATTTGATTTAAAAAAAATTATTGCTTTATCAACATTAAGTCAATTAGGTTTAATAATAAGGATTTTAGCTTTAGGAGAGTATAAATTAGCTTTTTTTCATTTATTAACTCATGCTTTATTTAAAGCTTTATTATTTATATGTGCAGGAAATATTATTCATAATTTAAATGATTGTCAAGATATTCGTTTCATAGGAAAATTAAATAAGCATATACCATTAACTTGCACTTTTTTTAATATCAGAAAATTTTCTTTATGTGGGTTACCTTTTTTAACTGGATTTTATGAATTTAGTTCTGTCCATGTTGGGTCAAATTATTATTATAAAAATTTCATTCAACACTTATGAGTTGAAAATAAGGGTTTCCCAAAATAAGTGTAATATATTAACTCAGTTGGGCTTGGTAAGGTGACGCTATGAAGTGGCTTTACAAGTACTGGAAAATATATGATTAAGTGAATATTAAATAAGGTTACCCCTCTCCTCTAGCAAAATGTATATAAATTGTCCTACGCGCAGTCACGTGAAATACGCACTTCTAAATACAATAGGAAGCCTGGGCTTCTGAGAGCCGGTGATATGTACCGGGCTTGGTATAGGTTGTTGGGTACGTATATGAGGTTGAAGTATTTGCATGAGCGTGTAAACGATGTTTGACAGTCGCACGTCTGATATAACACAAACCACAGCTGTAGCAAAAAGTAATTCCTCATCATAATTTCCCGTTTTTTTTTGTCAAAAATCAACACTCTTGATATACTAGCTGTGTAAGGTAGACTGAACGTTAAATGAATACAGCGACGTTCATTTGTGCAAATTTGCATGCACAAATCAGTTGCGCAAATTGCATGAGCATCTAAACAGATGTACAACGACTCAGTACATTTGTGCAAATTTGCATACACAAGCCAACTGGCACAATTTGCATGACTGTCTAAAAGCGCCTTAACCTTGGAACAACGAATTTACTTGATCAAATGCTATGGAATCGGAAATGTTTCTTATAAATACGCTATTGAAGTTTTCAATGAGAAGTATCCAGATGTTACAGTGATTCACAGTATGTAAATTAATTTATAAATTTGATACCCCCGGGGAAGTAAAAAATGTGAAAAAAAACAAAAACAATTAAATGAAGATGACGCTGCTACCGGTGTAGTTTTAGACTGTAGATTGTAGAACACCCAAGATGGTCGTTAAATAATTTAGGTATTAGCAAATCTCATATTCAGAGGATAGCTTAGGCTAGACTCCGCCTGAAATAAAGTCATTTTATTATTATGATTATTATTATTATTTCGTGCATTCGAACCTAAATTAATTCACAAACTTCAAGTTGGAGATGATGCTCGTCGTTTGGACTTGCTTAACGGGGTGAGAAAATTTTAGCAGATAGATCATTTTATCGAAACATTTTATTCGTGGACGAATCTACTTTTAAGACTAATGGGCCATGGGATAGTTTCCTCTCAAAATTGTAGGTACTGGGCTCAGGAAAATCCAATTTTCCGATTTATCACTAACAGTCGAAAGTTTAAAAACGACATATTGCATCATAGAATAAACGGTCCTTATTTTATTGATAGAATTTTGACCCAAGATACTTATTTAGAACTTTTAAATAATGAAAATTTAAAACGTAGAAGAATAATTTTTCAACAAGACGGATGTCCAGCACATTCTACAATTCGAGTTCGAGTATTTCGGCCGCAACGATTTCGAAGACGACGTAGATTTATTAAAGCAAAAAATTGTAGAAGCTCTTGCAACCATAAATGAAGATGTGACCTCTAATGCATACGAAGAATTTAAAAAAAGATTAGAGAAATGTGTACTTTTTGGAGGTCTACATGTAGAATAGTTCTCAACTTAGTTAAATGAAATGTAATTTTTTTGAAATTAAGTATTTTAAATAATTGGAAACACTTTGCTAAATAAAATGTTCAATAAAGATGTAAAAAAGCAATTCACTTAAAAGTCCATAAATTTTCAAATTTTTAGAATACCCTGTATAATTTATCTTAAGTTTGACGACTGCTTATGACTTCCTATGGCAAGGAAAACTTTTTATAAAGAATAACTTTTAGTAAATATAAGAGAGTTTACAAGAGTGCGGTACCTCATCCGGAGTCACACCTGGTTTGCCCAAATTAATATGATAATATACAGGAAGTCCCATTAGAATGGGTCATTCGCGATGCCATACTTTTGACTCGTCCTGTATGAAATACAAATTATTGCTTCCGGTAACATCAAAAAATTATATTTTATTCCTAATAGATTTTTGTAATATTTTGTGGTTTGAGCAGAAAAAAATCGATTTTAAAAAATTACTCTATTTTATTTGTGTCTCGCCCAGTATACAAACACATATTTGTCACAATATATTATTTGAAGTTAAAGAAATAACATTCATGCAAAAAATTGCAATCGAATCCTTAAATTGCTATAAATATATCGGGTGGTCCAAAAATAACCGGAATTTTCATTTTATCCCATAACTTCTTTATTTTTTCATCGATTTTCAACCTGTTGGGCTCGTTTGACAGCTAAACCCTCCAGCTAAATGATTCTCTGTCAGACACTAATATAGTGATCATAAATGTCAAGGCTGACGTATTTAAACTTGAGCAATTTTTAATAACTGATGGAATTTTGTTGAAATGCCGTATTTACAAACGCTTTATGATCATGGCTGGTCTTCTGGCAATATTTTGATGGGCAGTTTTTAAAAATCGGTCAAGGAACTACGGAGCTGCACCAATAAATGTAGAGACGTGTTGTAAACGTCTCGGCAGCCATAGTAAAAATCGAAATTTTCATTTTCCTTTATAACTTTTTGATTCCATTACCGATTTTAATTTTTTTCGGGTCACTTAAAACCCAAAGCCTTCCACTACAATCATAAATGTCAGAAATTGACATGAATTATAAATCCAATATGGCAGAAGTGGTCAAATTTACCTAATATTTAAAAGCCGTAAGAATTTTTTAAAATGACAAATTAAATGACTTTTTTTAACTTGAAGCCTATTGTAAGAACATTGTGACGCAGAACACGAAAATCGGTTAAGAACTTATAAAGGTGTATAACGTAGTCATGTACACTGTACACCACAACAACAGTATCAAATTAATTATTAACAGAGTTACCTATGCAGTTATCGTCATGGTTACAAAACAAATGAACATTGATTCATAACTGTTATTTCAGTCAGCTGTTTTTAAATAAAGTGTCTTGTGGTACCTAGTTTTGTTATAATGGTGCTGTCAAATGAAGACAAGATTTTCATTAAGTATCTGTGGGAATTTGTAGAGGTTTTAAAACTAGCATAATTTTTATTGAACATGGAATACGGCTTAATTTTCAACAGTATTGCGAAGTTGTTCCGAGTCAAATGTTACCTTAAATTAGTGATTTCATACTCATGCAAATTAGGCGGTCTTGGTAACTACAATGAAATTTTAGGATGGACACTTGGATTTTTAAGAGAACATGCAGCAAATTTTATTGAACAAGAACACTGGCCTCCTAATAGTCCAGATCTTAATCCCCGTGACAATTAGTTTTACATTTACAAGAACGGTTGTATAAGAATGGTCGTCATTTCAATAATTTAGGCGAATTGCGACAAAGAATTTTAGACTGTTGGGAAGAAACTGACCAGCAAATTATTAAATAAGCAATAGACGGTTGGCACAGGCAGGTTCAGCTCGTTGTGAACGCTAATGGAGGTCATGGTCCATTATTTAAGTATTAATTTTGACAATAAGTTATTGTTATTTAGTTAAATGATTCGTAATTAAATTATGTTTCTGGTTCAGCCCGTTATTTAATTAGATTTCATTTATTATTCATATCTTCGTAAGTCCTTAACCGATTTTCGTGATCTATAATACGTTCCAATGTTCTTAGAAGACAAGGCCTCAAGATAAAAGAAAGACTAAATTCGCCATTTTAAAAAAATGACCCAAAAAAATTAAAATCGGCAAAGAATCAAAAAAGTTATAAAGGATAATAAAAAATTCCGGTTTTTACCATTGCCGCCGAAATGTTTACAACACGCTTCTACATTTTCTGGTACAGTTCCGTAGTTCCTTGACCGCTTTTTAAAAACTACCCACCAAAATATTGGCAGAAGACCAGTCATGACAAACCGTTTGTAAATGCGGCTTTTCAACAAAATTCCAGCAGTTAATAAAAATTGGTCAAGTTTAAATACGTCTGCCTTGACACTTATGGTGATAATATCAGTTTTTGAACTGGAAAATTAAGCTTTTATTTGTGCTACACGTGCCTTGTTCCCAGTTTATTTCCTTCCATGTACTGGATACTTTGCAATGGGTAAGTATGGATTGCAATAGATTTATTACCTTGTACTTTTCTACTTTGGTTTGATAATTTTAATTTTCTTCTTTACATTTATATTAATTAAACTTCAATTAACTTTTCCAATGTTTACTTTCCATAACATGTCATTACAAACTTCAAATTATTCTTGGCAGTTTCAAAATTCGTTGCTAGGATATAAGAATTGAGGTTATGTAATTTGGAGGAAAAAATGCGTATTTACTCTAGCAAGGTTGGAAACAGACTGAATTATGTGCTTTTGAGAGCAAATTGTGTCAAAATCTGACATTTCTTGACATTTTTACAATCTAGATTTTAATTTTGACAAATAAAATTATTTTATTTTAACTTTATTGGAGTTATTTTACTTTACGCTTGTCTTTTCCTTTAAGATTCTTATTCACCATTTTCCCCCGATTCTATTGATACCTCATATTCTTAATTCTCAACTAATTTTGTCACTTTTCAAAATTTCCCTATTTTATAACATTTTACACTAATATTTGCCTATTTTAACTATCTATTACTTATACAAATCAACTCTATTCTGTATTTCTTACCTATTAACAATTCAACTTACTGTAAATTAGTATTTTACATGATTTTCTTTTTAGCATATGGTTTTGTTACATTTTGGCGTACCGTGACTTAACTAAGGACGTTTCACTTTCACCAACTTGTACCAACGAAGCACTAGGGTGTCTACTTTCCTTCGCACACTCACATTTGGTAAGTCCCTTTATAAATTTTCTTTCTTCTGCGTTTATTCTTTCATCGTTATGCTTGATTTTGAAATTTCTTGTTTCCTTTTTCTTTCAGGCTTCTGCAAGCTACTCCTGCTCCTTGGATGGTTGTATTTCTACCCCACGCTGGTTCTGATGTTAACTTACTACTACATTATTCTACTGGAGAACATTTTTCAATACATTGTTTATGGTACGATTACTTTAAAACTCTACTTTACAATATTGTTACAAATTTAGTGAACTACTTCAGACAACCTATTTAATTTATATCGTAGATAAGTATGAACACCTGTAATGCTACACCGCTCCCCTGAGTTAACTTTAATCGGTTTTGTGACAATTTATTTCAGTATATTGTATTTCCGTTTCAAGTCACCTGTTTTTATTTAAACCCAACATTTAATCTTAACCTTTTATATTTATTTTTCATTTATAATTATTTATTATGTTTTAATTTATCATTGAAACTACATATCACAGCATTTATCCCCCCTGATAATTGAAATTTTTAACTTGTTACAAAATTTTAATTAGCACACCTTTTTGCTATGATATTTTCTTTTATTTTATAAATCGTTCAAATTTAATTCCGGCGTATATGCATAAAGCAATTCAATATGAAATTTTTCCCGTATTAATTCACTATTTATGTATTTGAGTTCATAAGTATTTTCATTTATTACTTTGTTTACCAGATAAGGACCTTCATACGGATACATTAATTTCGCGCATATTTCTTTCTCTTTATCCGTGCACTTGAGCCTTTTAATAATCACCAGATCGTTCTTTTTAAAACTCACCCGTTTTTTTATTTTTTTATTTTCCCTTCGAGTATATCGTTCTGCATTTAATTTTAATCTCTGTCGTACCTTTTCGTGTATTTCAATCAAATCGTTGTCTGTTTCAACTATCCAGGGTCTGTCTGGATGTTGTCCCGTCATTATTGTGATCGGCGATATCCCTGTTATTGTATTTGGTGTATGATTTATATGATTTATTATTCTAGGCAAATACCAGTCCCAATCAGTATGTTTTTGCTGTGTTGCTAGTCTCAAAAATCGCAAAATTTCCTGGATATATCGTTCCGCAGAATTAGCCTTTGGATGACGAATAGTGGTAAATATTACATTTATCTTTTTCTTTTCCCAGTATGAAATGAATTTCTCGTTATTGAAATACGTTGCATTATCTGCTAATATTTTTGTAGGTTTTCCTACTTCTTTAATGAATTGATTTAATTTTAAAATAGTAGTTTTAGTGTTGCATTTTTTTGTGGGATAAGCTTTTATAAATTTTGAAAAGTTATCTGTCTCGAAAAATATATTTTTATATCCATGGTTTGCTGTAATTAAATTACTGACATAATCAATTGCAATTAGTTCTAAATTTTGTTTTATTACGATACTATTTATTATATTAAAGTTTTTATGATTTTTGCTTTTCCCGAGACAACATTCGTGACATTTTTGTATGACTTGTTTTGCCAGTTGATAATCATTTTTACCATAGAAATTTTCCCTAAATATAAGCCACGTTTTTCTGACTCCTGGATGATCAAATCTATAATGTAAGTCTGAAATTATTAATTTTGTTGAGTCTTCGTGTAATACATATTTTTCCTCCGTTTGTATCGTTTTAATTATAAACTCATTCTTTATCGTGTAACCTTTATATACCGTTTTTTCCTCTATGTTTTCTCGTAACTCTGCAAGTTGATTCTGACTATTTAAAATATAATCTTGTGCGTATAATGGTTCTGTTTGAGAGAGAAAATTTAATGCAATGGTATACGTGTTGATTTTCTCATTGTCTATAATTTTGTTTCTTGTCAGCGCATCAGCAGTTACATTTTCCCTTCCCGGCTTGTGTATTATAGTAAATGAAAATTCCTGTATTAATAATGACCACCTGTATATTCTATTGTTAGCAAATTTATTCTTCATAAGATAACATAAGGCTATATGGTCAGTCTCTATTATAAAGTGCGCCCCTATCAAAAAGAATTTTAATTTTGTTATAGCAAAAACGATAGCCAACATTTCTTTCTCGCTAATCGAGTAACGTCTCTTGTATGGTTTTAAAATACGTGAAATAAAACAAATTGGTATTTCCTCACCTTCCTGAATTTGAGTTAATTTTGCCGCAATTATGTCGTCCGATGCGTCAGTTCTTAGAGTGAATGGTAAATCAAAATTTGGACTATATAAAAGTAGTTTTGTGTGAAATTTCTGTTTTAACGTATTAAATGCATCTTCTCGTCTATCATCCCATACCCATTTATTTTCTTTTCTTAATAATTTGATTAAAGGTACTTCTAATTCCGAAAGTCGTGGTATAATTTTTTTATAATAATTCAATATTCCTAGAAATGTTTTTAAATTCGTAGGCCGTGGATAGTTTTTAATTTCATCGATTCTATCTTTCTCAATACTAATTCCTGTTTGATTGATTTTATAACCTAAATACTTAACTGATGTTTGACAAAATTCGCATTTATCTATATTTAATTTTAACCCGGCTATGTCCAATGCATTTAATATTATTTCTATATGATTTAAATGTTCTTTTTTACTTTCAGAGAATATCAGGATGTCGTCGATATAATGCAGACAAAATTGTTCGTACTGGTCTAAAGTATTCTGCATTGCCCTAACTAAAGCTGACGCTGATGATTGTAAACCATATGGTACCTTGAACTGATAAACATGACCATCTACGCTAAATCCAGTATATCGTCGAGACTCTGAAGCTAACGGAATCAACCAAAATGAGTTTTTCAAATCCAATTTGGTGAAAATGGTGTTTTTATGACAGCACGATAACATTGATTGTATATTTTGCGGAGCATCATATTGAGATTTTGTAATAGCATTTAAGTTTCTCGCATCTAAGCATAATCTAATTTCATTATTTTTCTTTTTAACGATCACTAGAGGATTAATAAATTCTGTTCGAGCAGGTTCTATAATATTTGATTGTAACATTGTATCAATTTCTTGTTTAACTTGTACTCTATAATGATAAGGTATAGGATAATTTTTACACTTGAATGGCTTCGTTTCGTCTACATTTATTTTATGCACGTAGCTTTTAGCTATTCGAGGAGTATAATCTATTAATAACTTGTAATTTTCAATAATTTTTAGTATTGTTTCCATATAATTTAAAGGACAGTTTATTTTAACATTTTCATTATTATTTATTACGTACTCATCTTCATAATTATTTTTATTTATTTCATATTCACCTTTATATTCATTATTATCATTTAAATTATACCTTTTTGTGGATTTTCCCACCATATTTATTTTAGCTTTTTCGCCATTATCATTTATACATTTTATTTTTTCAATTATTGGTACATTTTTGCCAATTTCAAGAGTACGTTCACCTAAATCTATTTTCGCCTTTAAATCTGTTAAAATATCCCCTCCAAGAATTATATCGAAACTCATTCCTGGCATTACAACAAAATCTCCAATAAATTCCTCATTTTGTACCTTAAATTTTGTATTTAATACAGTATTACAATCCGCTATTTTCCTATTTCTAATGTTTTTTTTTTTTTTTTTTTTTTTTTTTTTTTTTTTTTTTTTCCTTATAGGTTGCGGTCTTTTGGCCCGCTGTACTGAAGCTGAAGCTTATTGTACCCCCATAGTCTCCCTATTCCATGAGACCCGTTCCTCCCACGAAGGCGAGTATACGGTCGATGGGAGTATTAGCTATCTCTTCCGGTGTCACTGATGGTTCACCGAAGTGTGCAATCCTTCTCGCCGCTAGGGCCGGGCATTCACATATGATGTGGTGAGGTGTTTCTTCCTCTTCACCACACATCCTACAATCTGGATCATCCTTCACCTTTATGTTGGTGAGATGTTTGTTTAGCGTGCAGTGTCCTGTTAAAATACCCACTGCACATCTTAGCTGTCTTCTGCTCAGCTTCAGCAATTCCTTAGTCTTTGATTTGGATGGGTCACCTAAGAATATGCGTGATTGTCTCATTCCTGGTGCCTCTCTCCAATGCAAGTTGTGTTTCTGTCTTAAAAGTTCCTTTACTGCGCCTTTTGCGGTGCTATATGCGATCCCGCATGTCGGCTCGGGTCCTATCAAGGCTTTCTTTGCTCCTTCTTTGGCCAGCCTGTCAGCTTTCTCATTACCTGAATTTCCCTGGTGTCCTCGCGTCCATTCCAATTGCACATTGTTGTGTTCTGCTAGTTTCGCCAGGGGCTTCAGGCAATTTCTTACTGTTTTAGAACGTATTTCTACTGCCTCCAGAGCTCTAAGAGCTGCCTGACTGTCAGTGATGATACGGATTCTTCTGTTAATGTAAGACATCCGTACCATTTCTTGTGCACAAGCCTCTATGGCTGTTATTTCTGCTTGGAACACGGTTGCAGTGCTGCCCAGGTTCAGACTGAAGTATGTCCCTGGTTGGTCTCCCGCAATTCCTGCTCCGGTACTACTTGACGTTTTTGATCCGTCCGTATACCATATGGTATCATTTGGGTGACTTCGCATCTGCCTTTTACCCTCATCTTCCCTATCAGGTATAATTACCCTGAAGGTTTTTGTGAAGTTATAAGTAGTGCTGATTCTGTCAGACTGCATTTCAAGTAGTCGGTTATTTCCCAGTTGTTGGGCTATTTCTGTATGATATCCTTTTCTTGGAAAGGTCTCATACCCGTTGTTTCTTAGCCTGTAAGTCGCTATCAATGCCTCATTCTCCACCACTAGATTTAATGGAGGTAGGCATAGCAGTGCTTCCATAGCTGCGGTAGGCGTTGTTGTCATGGCCCCCGTTATCCCTAGGCACGCAAGTCTTTGTACCTTGTTTAGTTTCCTCAACGACTCTCCTTTTCCAGCTTTGTGCCACCAGATCAGGGAGGCGTAGGTTATTATTGGTATCGCAACCCTTTGGTACAGCCAATGTACCATTCGTGGTTGTAGTCCCCAGTTTTTGCCCACCATTCGTCTGCAAGCCCATAGGGCCCGCGTGGCTTTGGTGGTCACTTTCCCTATATGAGCTTTGAAGTTCAGTTTGGTGTCTAGAGTTAGTCCCAAATACTTGGCTTCACCGCTCATTTGTAATTCTTTTCCCCGAAGAAATAGTTTCTTCAGGTTTTGAATTTTTCTTTTCCTTGTAAAAGCTACCACTGTGGTCTTTCCTGGATTGACGGATAGACCTTCCTGGGTGCACCATTTATCTACCGTTTTGAGGGCTCTTTGCATCATTTCTGATGTGACGCCCTCAAATTTTCCTGTTGCCAGGATGGTGATGTCATCTGCATATCCCTGCGCATATATTCCTTGCTGTTCTAATTGTTCTAGGAGTTCATCAACAACCAGACACCACAACAGGGGTGATAGGACACCCCCCTGCGGACAGCCCCTGGTTGCCGACACCTCCTCTGTCGTGGAGCCCAGCATTGTTTGTATTTTCCTAGTTTTGAGTGCTGAGTCAATCCATCTTGTTATCGACTGCTTGACCCCGCGTCTCTTCACTGCTCTGCTTATAGAGTCGTATGAGGTGTTATCGAAAGCCCCCTCAATGTCCAGAAAGGTTCCTATAGCCGTTTCCCGGCTGTCCAGTGCCCTTTCTATTCTGTGAGTAAGCTCATGTATGGCTAGCTCACATGATTTTCCTGTCTGGTAGGCATATTGGTTTCGATGTAAAGGTTTTGAGTTCATAACATCGTCCCTGATATGCCTATCCACCAGCTTCTCCATGGTTTTCAGGAGAAAGGATGTTAGGCTGATAGGTCGGAATGATTTGGCCTGGGCGTAGGTCTCGCGCCCTGGTTTTGGTATGAATACCACCTTTACCATCCGCCAGCTGGTTGGCACATATCCTAGGGCCAGACTGGCCCTGAATAATGTGCACAGGGGTGTTGCAAGTTTGCTTATACCCTGTTTTAGTAGTGCCGGGAATATTCCATCTACCCCCGGTGACTTGTACGGTTCAAACGAATTGATCGCCCACTCAAGTTTTGTTATGTTAATTACGCTATTGGCATGTTTCCAGTCTTCTTTAGACGCCCTCTTAATAGGTATGTCTTCAATTGGACCGTTATGGTTACGTGGGGTAGCTACACTGCCCGGGAAGTGTGTCTCTAGGAGTAAGTCCAAAGTCTCCTTCTCGGTATTTGTGTAGTCACCCTGTTGTCTTTGCAGTGATCCAATTTTACCTTGATTGTCTCTCTGCAGAATTTTCTGGAGTCTAGCAGCTTCCGGAGTGTTTTCTATCTCCTCACAGTGCTTCCTCCATGATTCCTTTTTGGCATCTCATATTTCTAATGTTAGTTAACTTAATTTTTGAAATTTTTGTTATGTTATTTTTAAATTTACCCTTATATTTTAATATTAATTCCTCTTTTATTAAGTTTAATTCCGACCCAGTGTCTATAAGTGCTTTTAGTTTTAAATTATCTATATAAATGTCTATTACTGGTAAATTACAAATTTGCATGTTATCATTTTCCTCATTTTCATTGCTTGTGTCGATAAATTCCCGCATATGCCTATAAGTAGTTGCTAAAATCCCTATTGCCGAAAATCCTGATCCCTTCCTGTGTTATGTACTTGTGTAACCGTCTGTATTTTGTGCATGTCTTCTTGTGATTGTGGTTTTCCCATTCTTCTTTCTTCTTGAATATTGCAAACTTGTGCATATGTTCTTCCATCTCGTGTGTCAGTTTTATCTTCATTTCTTCTGTCTTCCCATCTTACTTGTTTCCTGTCATTATCTTGGTTTCTTGTTTGGTACTGATTTCCATTCCAATTTTTGTGTCTGTAGTCGTTTGTTTGTTTTTCTGTCCAATGATTTTCTTGCCTATTATTCCTTTCTGCTCTGTCATATTGTCTGTCTGTATAGTCATTGTAATTATTTCTCTTTCCTTCCTGTTCTTTTTTATATGATGTTTTTTCATAATTTCCATTATACTTATCTTTGTATTGGTAATTGTCTCATTTTTTCCATGTTCTTCTGTATCCATCTATTGTTCTGACATAATCTATTAATGCTTCGATCGTTGTAATACGTTGTGTTATGATCACGTTAAATACATCATCTTCAAAATGTCTGCCCAAATATCTAACTATTTCACTTTCCGCAAGTCTAGGTTCCAAGTGTCGTATGTTGTAGTATTTACTTAAGATGTATTTTTCCCTTGACATATTGAAGTTAGGATTATACACGCCATAAAACAAATTTGTTCTTATCTTCTGTTGTACAAAATCGTTCCAATATTGTCGTAGAAATAACTCTTTAAATTGTTCGAAAGTTTCATATTTTTCTTCCACAATCTGATACCATAACTCTGCATCGCCTTGGAGTGTTTGTTGTATGTTATATTTAAGATTATCATCGCTTATATTCTGAATGTGTTTTCTTAAACGTGCAATAAATAATTTTGGGTGAATTCTTTTGTCAGCGTAAAAATATATGTCCGGATTTTGTGTGGATGTTGTCGGTGTTTGTATTGTGTTTGTATTGTTGAGTGTTTCTAATCGATTTACTTTTTGCTCTTGATCCTTGAGTCTTTTGTCGTAGTTGTTATTCTTTTCTTCCATTTTTCTGTTCAATTCTGTGATTCCTTCCACTACCATATTTTCCATGTCTTGCAGTATTTCTTCCCTTATTTCTTCTTTTGCTGTTCCATCTCGCTGTCATTTCTTCTTGCATATTTCTTATAATATTATCCATTTTACTTTCCACCCTGTCCATTTCTTCTTTCATGTTATTCTTCATTTCTTCTTTATTCTTGTCCAGCTGTTCTTTTGTTTCTTCAAAGTTTCGCTTCATATTTTCTTTATTTTCTTCTTTATTCTTGTCCATCTGTTCCCTTGTTTCTTCAAAATTTTGTCTTATGTTATTATTCATTTGGGCCATCATTGACATCATTTGTGTGAACATGTCCGTATGTTGTGTATCTGTATCCCCCCTTTCCTGACTTACTTTTGACGTTTCCTCAACTTGTTCAGCTGTGGACGTACTAGCAACTACCTTTTTATCCATTTTATGCTTACCTGACCTCAAATACATATAATGTTGCAAAGAAATTTAATTATGCAAATACCTTAATGAAATTATACTTGAACGATTATTATTTTTAATAAATACAAATTTATTTTCTATGATGTTTCACTTAAATACGCACTTAATTATGCCTTTAGCAAACCTTTTCGAGACTTTTCAATAACCTTTTCTATCGTGTTATTTACTTATTTTTATATTTTTTTATAAGCCACAGCAATAAATAATTTTAAGAAATGTTAGGTTAGGTTTAAATGACTTTTATGAAAACACAATTTACTTACTTTCTTATCCTCGGCTACTCTCACCTCAGGGCGGCGGGTTCAAAGGCGCAATATTATAATTTAAATAGTTTCTCTACAGTAATTATTATGGTCCCTAAAATTTAATTTGATTTTAATACTTAATTTACCAAAATGCTTGCGGTAGAAATGTATTCCGTCCAGGAGTAATTCCGTGCTCGTTCTGGTTGGGGTTGTCTATGTTGCCTATATCTGTGACCTCGCAGCTCCTACCTTCACTTCGGTATATTCCTTGCCCTAGTCACTTTATAAATGGCCGCCTCAATACAGTGTTTATGCTCTTGGATATTTTATTGTTATTATTTTAATGATTTAAGCTTTTATTTGTGCTACACGTGCCTTGTTCCCAGTTTATTTCCTTCCATGTACTGGATACTTTACAATGGGTAAGTATGGATTGCAATAGATTTATTACCTTGTACTTTTCTACTTTGGTTTGATAATGTTAATTTTCTTCTTTACATTTATATTAATTAAACTTCAATTAACTTTTCCAATGTTTACTTTCCATAACATGTCATTACAAACTTCAAATTATTCTTGGCAGTTTCAAAATTCGTTGCTAGGATATAAGAATTGAGGTTATGTAATTTGGAGGAAAAAATGCGTGTTTACTCTAGCAAGGTTGGAAACAGACTGAATTATGTGCTTTTGAGAGCAAATTGTGTCAAAATCTGACATTTCTTGACATTTTTACAATCTAGATTTTAATTTTGACAAATAAAATTATTTTATTTTAACTTTATTGGAGTTATTTTACTTTACGCTTGTCTTTTCCTTTAAGATTCTTATTCACCATTTTCCCCCGATTCTATTGATACCTCATATTCTTAATTCTCAACTAATTTTGTCACTTTTCAAAATTTCCCTATTTTATAACATTTTACACTAATATTCTACTATTTGCCTATTTTAACTATCTATTACTTATACAAATCAACTCTATTCTGTATTTCTTACCTATTAACAATTTAACTTACTGTAAATTAGTATTTTACATGATTTTAACTAAGGACGTTTCACTTTCACCAACTTGTACCAACGAAGCACTAGGGTGTCTACTTTCCTTCGCACACTCACATTTGGTGAGTCCCTTTATAAATTTTCTTTCTTCTGCGTTTATTCTTTCATCGTTATGCTTGATTTTGAAATTTCTTGTTTCCTTTTTCTTTCAGGCTTCTGCAAGCTACTCCTGCTCCTTGGATGGTTGTATTTCTACCCCACGCTGGTTCTGATGTTAACTTACTACTACATTATTCTACTGGAGAACATTTTTCAATATATTGTTTATGGTACGATTACTTTAAAACTCTACTTTACAATATTAGTAGTATTTTATTTGCACTGCGGATCAGGTCATTTCTGATTTAGATCTAATAGATCAGCTATTTCCATGTTTTATTTACAACTGATCTGAAATTAGAAGGGACTAAATCGGTTCCCCCCTTGCCGATGCTGCTCCACCCCGGATGAAAGAATCAGATGTGACTTTAGATCAGTAACGTAGTAGTTCGAAAAATAGCGGCAAAACGTTTGACTTTGACAGGTAAACAAGTAACCTTAAAATTGAAGTTGGTTATTTATTATTTATATATATAGTCTTTCAGCGTCTTCTTCGGAGACAAAAAAGGAAAAAGTCAAGTTGGTTTCTGGATCCACCATATTTACTCGCACTTGGGACATGATGCTGATATATCATAATATCTAACAGTTTTATGCAGAGTTGTCTCTGGGTTTATCACGGGTTTATGTTGTTAGGATTGCTATGACTAAAATGACACGTTATGACTTTTGATGTTGACATAACCTTCGCGCCAAAAATGTAGGCATTACGCATGCGTGCGCTGCACACTTCAACCGCCGGAGCTGCCGGACGTTTTATTTACAACCCTGCTTGATCACTTTTAACCAGATCAAATCTGCAGTAGGATCATGACTCTCGATTCGATTCAATCGAGACAAGTCGCAAACGAGTCACCGAATTTAATTATAGTGTTCGATCGAATAGAGAAACGAATATCTCGATTGTAGATAACTTCATATTTGTTTTGTTGTATGATTTAAATCCAAATTCGACAAATTAATGGTCTATTAATAATTGTGCAAGTGAATTTTTGATCTACAAAAAGTAATACCTAATGGCGTCAAGACCGTCTGCTAAGCAGTGGGAAATGTTATTGGATTATCTAGAGCGGAATCCTCACATGGTTTCTGGAAGATTAATGGGGCCCCAAGGAAAGACAACGCTCAAGGAAAGTTGGGAATCTTTAGCTATTTCCCTAAATAGTTTAGGATATGCAAATAAAACAGCTGATAAATGGCTTAAGGTTTGTATTATATTCATAAAGTACCTATTTACCATGAAATAAGGAGAACATAATATACCCTGTGATTATGATAGCCAAATAGTACGAAGAAAAAGATGTTTATATTCTACTCAAATGTTTCTGTTATGTGATAATAAGTAATGAAAATTATTATTTCAGACATGGAGTGATTTTAAATGTAACACAAAAAAGAAAGCTGCTGAAAAAAAAAGGACCTTAACAAAACAGGAGGTGGCCCACCATCGTGTAAAGTCCTCTCCGAACTCGAAGAAAGAGCCTTACAGTTGTTGGGAACAAGTTTTTTAGGACTTAATACCTTAGAAGTTGGGGTAAGTATTATAACCACTAACCACACACAACTGAAATTTTATTTACAATAATTTGTATCTTCAGCTTCCAATAAAAAATTGCTTTAATGATAGTCCCAACACAGTGGATGAAGAAGATGGAGAATTTACCAGACATAGCGAACTTAATACTGCAAGAGACCAACTACGTGATAGTTATTGTGCACCTAATTGTTTACCCTCTACATCAACAACCGTAACTGCCCCAACTACACGACCACAAGTTCCTCCACGTAACTTTAGTGAACATACTTATAGTAAAAAGTCGAAACGTAGTGGTGACAACAGTATTGATGATGCATATATTGAAACCATTAATTTATTAAAAGAGATAAACAACACCTTGGATACACGTTTAATGGATATATCCACAGATTTAAAAACCATTGCAAAAAACACGGAAAAAATACATTGCCAGTGTTGCTTTTGTACCCAAGGACACTAGTTTTGTTTTTCTATAATTAGTATGTACTCTAGGAACTGTTTCAAAGAAGTAGTTTTGATTTGTTAGTTATTATTAAAAGGCTGAATTACGTATAGTCACTTGTTACAGTATAATTACCTTATAAGCTCTTTTTCTACTTGATAAGCAGATATTTAAAAATATATTGTTATGTAGTTGTGTATTTCTTTTTATTTTCTGGATATATATTTTGGTTTAATAAAATAAAAAGTTAAATTTTCTGTCTCTTAATTTTTGTTACCTTTAATATACCTAATACAGTGCAAAATAGAAAAATCATTGTTATAGTGTAGACTATATGTGTGACGCACATGGGCATACTAATATTTATTTCAAATTAAACAAACAAGAAAACTTAAAAAAACGTAATAATTGTTACATAATAATATGCAAATATATACCTACTTATTATCTATACTCTATACCATCTAAAATATTTACATTAACATTATAGATTAATTACCTAAAATAATTATTTACAATAAAATCTCTCATTTCTTGTCCTCTGCCATCTGCAGCATCCTGTCCATCTGCTGGCGGCTCATCCACATCATTGCCTCTAATAGGTTCGGAAAATGCCAAATTATTTTCCATACATATGTTGTGGAGTGCCGCACAAACTTTCACCAGCTTGGCTACAAATCTAGGTGAATATCGAGCTGTTCGCTCTCGGAGTAGACAACGAAATCGCATCTTTAATACACCTATGGCTCTTTCAATAGAATTACGCTCTGCAATATGTGCTCGGTTGTAATTTTCTTCACCTTCATTTCTTGGATTTCTAAATGGAATCATCAAATAGGGAGAAAGTGGATATCCCGAATCACCGATCAACCAGGATCTTTCGTTAGCAGAAAGTCTTGTCATATAATCTAGCTATCATGTGTAGAACCACCATAATTAGCAAAAATATTTCTAAACTTCAAATTATGATCGCAAATGACTTGTACATTTAATGAATGAAAACCTTTTCGGTTTATAAAATTGTGTTCTTTATCATGTGGCTTCAAAATGGCAATATGTGTGCTTTCGATAGCACCAATAGTACCTGGAAACCCCCATCTTTGCAAAAATTCTGTTTTTATTTCATCTCTTTCCCGCTCGTTTGTAGGAAAAACAATTTTTTCAGGAACAATATCTCTTTCAATTATATCTGTAATTAAATGAATATATTTGTGGACAGTACTCTGTGCCATTCCAAAATTACATTCTTCTCCAACACAACGTTGGTACGACCCTGTTGCGTAAAACCTCAGGGCACATAACACCATACGATCTACATTTATTCCCTGATTTAGTTCCCGGTCTGGAACACGAAGCCTAATCATATTTATTAATTGTCTTGTTAAACATTTATCTAATCTAAAAAGCTCCTTGAATCTAGGGTCAGGCAAAACAAAGGGCATTTGCTGCCTCCTTAACAGGGCGCGCCTCCTTCGATTTGCTAAATTAATTCTTTCTCTTTGTCTTCTTAACATTATTTCTCGAGCAATCGGTAACATTTTTTAAGACTCTTATTGAAACCATAGAAATAAAAAATGAAAATCCATTTACAACTTATAAAACGTGCTCAAAACATTGATAAATAAAACACATAACCTCAAATTCTCGATACTCGGTAGCTTACTAGCAGTCGAGAAATTTTAAGTGAATCGAGTCGATTGATCGACTTTGGTGATCCCATTTTCTCGATTATCGAAATAACTCTACTCGATCGTATCGAGAATCGAGAGTCATGATCCTGCTGCTGATCTAGTGAACTGACCATCGCTGCAAATAAAATACTACTATTGTTACAAATTTAGTGAACTACTTCAGACAACCTATTTAATTTATATCGTAGATAAGTATGAACACCTGTAATGCTACACCGCTCCCCTGAGTTAACTTTAATCGGTTTTGTGACAATTTATTTCAGTATATTGTATTTCCGTTTCAAGTCACCTGTTTTTATTTAAACCCAACATTTAATCTTAACCTTTTATATTTATTTTTCATTTTATAATTATTTATTATGTTTTAATTTATCATTGAAACTACATATCATAGCAATATACACACATACATACAGGGTGTTAGGTACTGGTCATTACAAACTTTGAGGGATGAATCCCCATCATTAATGAGGTCGAAAGAAAAAAACTCATGGTCCTAAAATGCTTCCTTAAAAAGATACAGGGTGTTGAAGTTAACTTTTTTAAATCGTTTTTTCACCGTAACTTTAGAACTGTTGGACCGATTTTAATCAAATTTGAACCAAAGTTTAGTAAAATAAGTATTCATCGAACAATAATACCGCGAATCATCAAACATTTTCAGGGGCGTAGATAATAGGAGGGTGTCCCATTTTTTCTACCCTATTTTTACCATCCTCTAATTATTTTTTTATTCATTGATATTTTCGGATTCTACGTTGAATTTAGAAGAAAAAATTACTCTTGCAAAATTTTGATTAGAGGCTTCGTGTTCGAGATATTTAGGTTGTTGAAAGCTTTGAAAACATGCCGAAACGCAGAATTCTTTCTAATTTAATTTTGTATCGAGGAGGCGTAGACAACTAGACAAGAAAGGATTGATTTATGACATCTGGATATCATTTTAGATTGCAGTTTGAAAATGTGCTAGTTCCATTTAATATCTGAAGATGTGCAGAAAATTTTTCAATTTTGAAATCATGAATTCTGCGTTTCGGCATGTTTTCAAAGCTTTCAACAACCTAAATATCTCGAACACGAAGCCTCTAATCAAAATTTTGCAAGAGTAACTTTTTCTTCTAAATTCAAACGTAGAATCCGAAAATATCAATGAATAAAAAAATTATTAGAGGATGGTAAAAATAGGGTAGAAAAAATGGGACACCCTCCTATTATCTACGCCCCTGAAAATTTTTGATGATTCGCGGTATTATGGTTCGATGAATACTTATTTTACTAAACTTTGGTTCAAATTTGATTAAAATCGGTCCAACGGTTCAAAAGTTA
This sequence comes from Rhagium mordax, assembly GCA_963680705.1. NCBI lineage: Eukaryota > Metazoa > Arthropoda > Insecta > Coleoptera > Cerambycidae > Rhagium > Rhagium mordax. Next base: position 47,012,442 of record OY796660.1, on the reverse strand, counting down.
CGGTGAAAAAACGATTTAAAAAAGTTAACTTCAACACCCTGTATCTTTTTAAGGAAGCATTTTAGGACCATGAGTTTTGTTTTCTTTCGACCTCATTTCTGATGGGGATTCATCCCTCAAAGTTTGTAATGACCAGTACCTAACACCCTGTATATATTCCCCTCCCTTTCTTTCTCTCTTTATTATGCAACAATATTTTAATTGAATATTTTTAATAGTATAATGAAAAACTAAATTAAACTAAACTAAAGCCTGATTGACATTATACAAGTTTCATACTTTTTCCAACTTTAAATTAAAAAACTAGTTTCTAGACAAAAACTTGAACAATGTAAATCAGCAAAATTGCATTACATTTTCAGACTAGAATAAAGATAACAAACTAGGTCCGGACCAAGTTTTCATCCAAGTTTTCCTCTAGACTTGCGCACTGTAATGAATTTCAGAAGCGCCAACTTAACTATTTATTAAATAAAATATAAATAACTGTTAAACGATACTTCTGAGGAAATAGCTTGTCGAAATTGTGTATCATTTCTCCTAATTTTATCTTCCACTAGTGAGTGAGAGTGCAATAAATTAAATTGATTTTCTTCCATTCTTAAATTTTTTTTATAAGAATCTAAATCTTCAGCATGTAGTTCTGTGTGAACGAGGGCGCATGAACCTAAAATTCTTTCATCTCTACTTAATAACCACTGTCGGCTCCACAGACGTTTCACGCGATTATATTTAAAATGTTTATAATGGTTATATACCTCTATAATTTTTCTGATTTTTAATAGTTTCGCCAACTTTTTATTCATATTGTTTTGTCTTGTTACTCTTGTTTATGTTGACAAGTGACAACAGCTGCTAACTGTCAAACTATTTTCATGTTGGTACTACCTGAGGCCAATTTACTAATGTGAATCTAGCCCCAAAATAAAGCGCTAACTTCATCACGATGCACAAACTTGAATCAAAACTTGAATGAAAACTTGGACAGAAACTTGAACGAAAACTTGAAACTTGTATAATGTCAATCAGGCTTAAATAAATCTTGACTTTTCTTTAAGTGAAAAATATAATGATTAAAATACTATATATAGAGATTTTATTGTTTGTAACTTCCAAATTTACTCCCAAAAAAAAAGAAAAAAAGAGATAAAAAGGTGGTTACAAATAACCAGCTGTCATGTTGACAGTTGGGTAAACTCCGGCTAAACAACAGAGGAGACGGTCGGGGTTCCTCTAATCAAATCAAAAAAATGTATATAATATGTCCTGGGCGCCAGGTAAATTTACCAATACAGTCGTTACCCAAAAACGCAGCAAATTGTGCAACTCCAAAATTTACCAAATGAGCTGCACAGAAATAACGACAAGCTAGTTAATTTTAATCTCTATGTTTATTTACAGGTACAGAAAGTCAATTTACAATTAAATACATGAGCAGTAGTTGCATGAGTAACTATATAATATATACAGGGTGTGCCAATAAAAACTCCCAGGTGAAATATTTCGGAAACTACTAGAGATATTTGAGTTCTGTAAAAGCCCATTGCTAGAACATATAAATAGCTTTAGTTTTGAATACAAATAGTTTTTCAATAAATTAAGGGATAGATGGCGCTGCGTTACAAAGAATTTTTTGGATGACAGGAGATTAGAAATATAGTGCATGTTAAAGAGATTTTAATTTCAATTAGATTTCGTTATATGAAAAATTTTCGAAAATCCAGCCGTTTACTAAGGACAAAAGGAGTACAAAGAAGTGACCATCACCAGACCAGGTCATTCTGGATAAAAAAAAAAAATTACTGAACCAATTTGTTGAGAGGGGTGCGTCGTAGATACTTTTTGAAATCAGAGCTCGTAAGCTCCTTAACCTTTTTATCCACTTCTCAAGGTACGATAACCCAGGGACAATCTACAAATACGATAAACACGGATTATATACAATTCTTATGCTAATATTTCACCCCTTAAGTAGTTGATAATGTGGTGGGAATTTATAACGTGACAGTTCCCCCCTTACTTGAAGAAAATTTACTCAGCTAAATTTTCCACAGCGCTAGCTGACTTTAAATCCTTTATGTTCCAGATACCTTTGGATACTCCTTCGCCGTCCCTCAACTCATACGTCCATGGAGAAACACGTTTTTTAACATAAAACGGGCCAACGTACTTTGGCGCAAGCTTACTGGTAAAGTATTTTGCCGCATCGGACAATACAAAATTCTTTTTCCAAACCATTTGATTTGGGAGAAATTCTTCATGGCGTCTCCTTAAATTGTATGTTTTCGCATTCTTTTTAGCTGCTTCATCTAAGCGCTTCCTTACATCCTGAAACAATTTCCGGAATCCATCCTGTCGAATATTTTGCTCTGGCTCTCCTACGCCATCGTCCAGTGCACTATTTTCTCGAAATCTTCACCAGTAAGTACCATACGTCTTCCAAAGTTTACATAAAAAGGCGTTTGTTTGGTAACTTCGTGCCGTGCTGTTCTGGTGGCACAAGCCACTTTAGCCAGGTTTATATCCCATGAACGGTGATTGTCAGAGACATACATTGCTAACATTGTCTTGATGGTCCTGTTAAATCGTTCGGTAGGGTTAGCCTGCGGGTGGTAGTTGGCATTATATCTCAACTGCACATGGTACTCTTCAGCAAGTCTCCTTAGTTGTCTGGACCTGTACTGAGGTCCATTATCACACAGTAACAACCTAGGAGCCCCAAATACCAAAATAACTTCCTCTTCGATTTTTCTCACTACTATATCTGCGGATGCATACCTTAGAGGAAAAACGAGAGAAAACTTGCTGAAGTAGTCTGTTACAACGAGAATATATTTGTTGCCTCGAGTGGATCTTGGGAGCGGTCCCATTAGATCGGTAGATATAATTTCCCAAGGTTTATACACTCGAGGTTGAGCTGTCATTAACCCTTTTGGTGCTTTCTGCTCTGGTTTGTGGGCAGCGCACACAGCACAGTTTCTGACATACCTAGAAACATCATACCTCAACTTAGGCCAGTTATATTTTTCAGCTACTCTGTGAAATGTTTTGTAGGACCCCATATGTCCGGATGTAGGTGGATCATGGGCGGCGGAGATAATCTCCTTCCTTTTGGGACAACTTCCTTCCAGCAATCTGAAGAGTCTCCAAGTCCGATGATATTTTGTCGGACATACTTGTACAACCGTCCGTCACAAATACGCCATTGTGGAAATTTTAATGGTTGTAAAGCGACCTTGGTAAGCAAACCTTGATACCATTTGTCGGTCGAAGGAATTTCCTGAGTTCCGACTGAATCTATAATAGGTACTGACCGAGAGAGAACAGCTGGCACTACATGATCTTTACCCTTGCGATGTACGATCTTGAAGTCATATTGCTGGAGCCCCACGGCCCATCTGGCAAGTCGACCTGTCGGATCCTTAAGATTCTGCAGCCAGACAAGGGAGTAGTGATCTGTGACCACTGTAAAAGGTACCATTTCAAGATATTGCCTCAGACGCTCAATCGCATAGAGGACAGCAAGACACTCCCGCTCAGTGGTGGAAAAATTCCGTTCTTGCTTAGTTAGTGACCTACTTAGATAGCATATAACTCTATCTCCATCTGGATGGGTCTGGCTCAAAACACAGCCAACGCCATAGCCAGATGCATCTGTCTGGATTACAAATGGTAAGTTGTAATCTGGACAACTTAACACCGGTGCTGAGATAAGACATTCTTTAATTGTCCGGAATGCATCGTCGCACTCCGGAGTCCAGCAAAACTTTCTCGACTTCTTCAATAGTGCAGTAATTGGGGATATTGTGGAGGCAAAGTCTGGGATAAATCGTCTGTACCATGAGAACGTACCCACGATTCTCCTAACCTCCTTAATGTTGGTTGGTACAGGCAGTTCCAACATAGCCTTGACTTTGTCTGAATCGACATGAAGTCCATTACGATCCACAACGTAACCCAAATACTTCATCTCGGGTTTGCAAAACTGACACTTGTCAATACTAACAGTCAACTTAGCTTCCCGTAATCTACGAAAAACTTCGTCTAGTATACGGAGATGTTCCTCATATGTTTGTGTAACTATGACCACATCGTCCAAATACACAAACACATGGGGTTCGAGATCAGGCCCAAGAACTTTATCAATCAAACGCTGCCACGTAGCAGGTGCATTGTGGAGACCAAACGGCATTCGTTTGAACTGGAAGAGTCCTCTCCCTGGCACTGTGAAAGCAGTGTAAGGACGGGAACTTTCCGCCACAGGCACTTGCCAATATGCTGACTTTATGTCTAGCGAAGACGAATAGTGAGCTTCTCGAAGCTTGTCTAACGTATGCGTTACATAAGGAAGGGGATAACTATCTCTTTCCGTAACTGCATTTAACTTTCGGAAGTCAACGCAGAAACGAAATCCTCCATCTTCTTCCATTCTTTTTAACAAGTAAGATAGGGGACGACCAAGCACTAGTCGATTTCTCGATAATGCCCTCTGCCAACATAAACTCTAGTTCACGATCTATAATTTTCTGAACGACTGGGGATACAGGGTAGTACCTTTGTTTAACAGGTGGCGCATTGGTCACTATCACGTGCTCTGCTATCAGTACATCCTAATTCCTTACCCATGAGAGCCACGTTCCGATCAATGAGTGCCTTCAAACGCACCTCTTGCAAGGAAGTAAGTACCGTTTGACTCCTAAGGTGATCAACGCTATCAATATTAGCCGGCTGATCAGAAAAATACCACTCATTATGTCTCAAATCAGGTACTATTCCCATACTCCTCCAAAAGTTCGCTCCCAATATCAGCGTATGTGGGAGTTCTAATACCACTAAAACCTTGATCAATTTTAAACGATCACGAACACTAATAGGTACCTCGCATTCACCAATACTCTCGCAAGACTCACCATTCGCTATCGTACATTTCACTTTCTTAGACGTATCCAACGGAATGTTCAAGTCCCTAAGTACTTGCCATCCTTTACTACCTAAGATAGTCGAAGAAGCTCCAGAATCGAGTATGCCTAATAGCGTTCGTCCAAATACATTTACCCGAAGATATGGTCGTTCGTCGTTCTGTGCGTGATCTAGGATGAAGTCCAAGATCGGTTGAAAATCTTTGGTCGAAATCAAAGGATCAACACACCTATTTCGACCAGTTAGGTGCGTCTTGGTCCGTTTCCCTGTTTAGTACTGTTTGGACACGTTCTAACAGTGTAACCTTCTCGGTTGCATTTAAAACAATGCTTCCCACTAGTCGGCATAGCACAACCTATAGCCTTATGGCCAGGCGTCTTGCACCGGAAGCATACGATTTCCTGTGGTTTGTTAACTCTACCTGAGGTAGGGGTAACTTCCAAGGAACTCAAGCCTTCAGTAACCTCTACATAAGCCAAATCTTTTTCCACAACATGGCTACGTCGTGAAGAAGGTTCTACGTAACTGTGGATTACGTCTCTCCTTGCTTCCATACGACGACACATAGAACGTAATTCAGTCATTGTTGTTGGTAACGGGTCCCGAAGTCTATTTTGGTAAAATGGATGAAGATTCTTCAAGACAATCGACAACTTAGCTTCCTCTGAGATAGCACACCCTAAACGGCCAAAATATCCAGACATTACTGCTAAGTAAACTCCTATCGTTTCAGAGGGATGCTGCGTCCTTTTCTGAAGTTCTTCAAACAAATTATCATCGTGGTTGGCACGATGATACTCTGCTTTGAACTCCTGTACCAATTCATCCCAACTTTGACTCTAGTTCGGCAGTCTTTGTAAAATTGATACGCTTTGTCGACAAATAAATCGATACCGGCATCTAAAAGAATTTCTTTGCTAACATTCCGAGCAAAAAGAAGTTCTTCAACTCTTTCAAAGAAAGCGTTTATAGACATGCCTCTTACATCTCCTGAAAATTTCGCAAATCCCACTTATGGGTACGGTGGTATCATTTTATTTAACCGCTCCAGAGAGATTTCCTGCTCGAGGCTGAGCAGCGTCATCTAAAGCGGATAAGCGTGACACGTTCTGAAGTCCTTCGTGGAAAGTACTGGTGGCTCCAATCTGGCTTTCCAATAAATTTAGGCCGGCTGGAACGATTTGAGACGGCCCTTTCTCAATTTCTTCCATCTTTGAATTAAATTTGTCCCTCAATGTCAAAGCAAGAGCTACCAGACCTGATTTCTTTGTCCTCAAATCTGCATCGTCTTCCATTTCCATGTTATCCAATCGTCCAAACACATGTGCAAATTTGGTGTAGAGCTTCTGCGCTTCACCACTATTTCTTGCATTATTAAAACGCTCCACCATTTGTACCATGTCGTTCAATTTCTTTTGTACCGCTTCCATATCCTGCTCGACAGTGAAAGGATATTTCGGATACTTCAAACTATCACCATCTTTCTCCATCTGTAAGGCCGATGAGAGCCTACGTCGCATTTCCTCACAGTTACCCAAAGCGACTCCTCGTATTTCCAGCTCATATTCCAACTCATCCTTGTCTAACCTATTAATCTGCATTTTCCTCGCCATTGTTTTAGTTTAATTTATAATACAAAACCCAATACACTACTTAAGAGAGCGAAATAGATAGCAACACATAAAAATATAATTATAAACTAAGTACCTCTAGCACCAAATATGAATTTATACTATGATATTCCTAGATTAAATCACCCTGTATACTGTCTAAGTCTAGGAATCAAAAATGTAATGTCTAAGGATAGGAATTTGTTGGTTTATTTATTATTTTTCTCCAAGACTGAATATATATTCACTACCACTACTACTCATGTACGTTTAACTAATTTAAATTAATTTTTTTTTCCTTACAGGGCCCCACGTTGGGCCGCCAAGAATGTAACTTCCAAATTTACTCCAAAAAAAAAAGAAAAAAAGAGATAAAAAGGTGGTTACAAATAACCAGCTGTCATGTTGACAGTTGGGTAAACTCCGGCTAAACAACAGAGGAGACGGTCGGGGTTCCTCTAATCAAATCAAAAAAATGTATATAATATGTCCTGGGCGCCAGGTAAATTTACCAATACAGTCGTTACCCAAAAACGCAGCAAATTGTGCAACTCCAAAATTTACCGAATGAGCTGCACAGAAATAACGACAAGCTAGTTAATTTTAATCTCTATATTTATTTACAGGTACAGAAAGTCAATTTACAATTAAATACATGAGCAGTAGTTGCATGAGTAACTATATAATATATATATATTCAGTTGACGATAAATGATTTAAAAAAATAACTCCAAAAAAACAAAGTGGTTAGGGTAAACAACCCCAATCGAAATATAAATAACCCTATATACCTACATACATAATAATATGATAAAAAAATAACCTGCGACTTAGTTAGGGGATGAGAAGCGCATAAACCGCAACAAAAAAATATAGAACGTTGAAATGGTTCACCTAAAATTGATGGTTTTATCGTAGGCTTTGATTCAATATCGTGGCGGAGCTTAAGCTTAAGCGCAACCGTTGGTACTTGGTTATTCAGTACACCCTGTATAATTAAATAAAATAATATCAAGCGCAATCAATAATTTTTATCAAACTCCTAACTAGGTCACTCTTACAACTAATAAAATGACTTAAATTTAACTCTGAGATATGTACCATATGTGATACCTCCTGTATATTATGTATTATATCAAAATAATATTTAGGTCCTTACGAATTATCTTTCAGTTGTTTTCTAGAATTTTATTTTAATTTTATCCTTATAGAAAAGTATTTTATTTTTATGTTTTTCGAGAATATACTTTTAATTTACTGGTAGTTTTAAGGAATGATGGTTTAATTTTATTTTAAGAGAATGATCTTTTTGTTTTATCCTTAATTATTATAAACCTTAGATCTAAAATAGCAATAAGGTAAAATAAAATATATAAGTGGTCACACTTGCGTGAATCCTTGGCTACCAACAGCTACGGTGGATGAATGTCCTGGATATTCGGATAGCTTGAGAAGGACAGCCTAGATCACCCCACACAATCAGTTGGATAACGTAGATACCCGCAGTACCTCCAAGTGAAATAACGACTCGCCACGGACCTCTTGTAACAGCAACGTACAGGACCAGCGTATGCCTCTTGTCCTCAACCGAGTACAGGGAAAGTGTACCGCTTCACAAAATAACAGGCTTCACAGATAAGACAATTGTTGGTGGATGAAAGATTATCACCCCAAAAAAAAAACCCTATAAAATATATAGAAAAACAAATTACCACTTAAATCTAACGATAAACAACACACATACCTTGAAAAGGGTTTTTGGTCGATCACTGATGAAAAGCTTGATGGAAAACTCACGAAAAATCGTGACTACACGTGGTCGATGCTAAATGGCAAATTAATCCTCTAACGAGATATATTTTCATTAAATACACAGAAATATTCAATCAACTATTTCTCTCACAATGAAAATAATAAATAAAGTCACACAAAGCCTTTGACACAGTATCTCATAATAAATTACTGAAAACCTTAGAGAAAATTGGCTTTAGAGGAAAAGCGCTTGACATCATGCGCAGCTACCTATCTCATAGACAGCAATGTGTGTCGATCGGCAGTTCGGTAAGTTCAAAAATGACGGTGGAATATGGTGTGCCTCAGGGGACGGTCCTGGGGCCTCTCTTGTTCAATATATATGTAAATGACTTGTTTAACCTCAATACCCAAGGCGAAATCATCAGCTTTGCTGATGACACTGTTATTTTCTACAAGAGCTCAAATTGGGCTCAGTTAAAACAGACTATTGAGCGGGATATGATACAAATAGTAGACTGGTTCAATAGCAGACTACTAACCATTAATTTTAATAAAACCTTTTTCGTGCCATTTAGCTGCTACCAAGATACATTACCAGACTTTGAATCTCTTGAAATCAGTATAAATCAACAACAAATATTAATCTCATCTAAAAACAAAATAAAATATCTGGGAATAATTATCGATAGTCACTTGCGCTGGAATCACCATATTGATTATGTTGTACAAAAAATCAGAGGACTGTTAGACAAATTCAAGATGTACAAACAAATATTTAATGAAAAACAATTAAAAACTCTGTACTATTCTTTGGTTCAATCTCACCTCACATATGGTATATTGGTCTGGGGCGGAATAACTAATACCTATTTAAAAAAATTAGATGTTATGCAGAAATGGATTCTAAAAATTATGTGTGGGAAAAGTTATACCTACCCAACTGATATTCTATTCTCAGAAGCCAAATTACTTGATATAAGGCAGCTATTTTTTCAGCGACTGGTAACAAGACAATTCAAACATCAAAATAGCCTAACACCCATAATGCACCAACACAATACTCGGTTCTCTCTAAAAACAACAACAATACCCAAAGTAAAAAAAACTATTGGTCAAAGATCTTTTGCCTACCTTTGTCCAACTGTTTACGCTGAATTACCACAAGACATTAGAAAAGCGAGCTCTCTGGCTGTACTAAAAAAAAAACTGAATACCTGGTTGATAAATATCCCCAGGAAAAAAATACACGAAATAATTGATAGAAAAAACAATTATATATACCCACAAAACATATAACTACTAGAAAAAAAAAAGAAATAAAGAAAAACAAAAACAAATAGGTATTTTCATAGAAGACATAGTCAACCTACCACATAAACTGAGTCTATCATCTCATACTCATTGAATTATCTGTACAAATAGTCAGCGCAAATTTTCGTGCTTAGTGATACAATTGGTTTTGCAATGGGCAGGTAAATAAATATCTATGCATCGTAATTTAGTTTGAGTCTACGTAAAGGGTAATATGGTTGTGGTAAGAGCAGTCCACGCGCGGGATTTTCCTTGTGGGTTAGCATCTTGCCGGAATTTATTTATACTTACTTTTTACTTTTAACTGTACATCAAAACCTACCGCTCACTTTGTATTCGTATTTTAACTTATTTATATTAAACTATTATGTTATGTAGTATTTTTATAGTATGTTCACTGTCCACTAGCAGGTTTGCCTTTGTGGGACACATGTTTATTTTCTAAATATTTATTTTTTGTATCTATTAATTGTTTTATATTCTTTATGTATTATATTTGGTAAATAAACTTTATTATTATTATTATTATTATTATTATTATAAAGGCTACTCCCTGAACGGATGAATAAAAATTCATAAAACTTTAGTGCGACCCTTACCACTAGCACGTCGAAAAAGAAAGAGAGATTTTTCAGCTATTATCAGATGATATCAGATTCCCTCATAAGACTTTAAAAATCCTATTATGAAAAAAGCCGCCTTAGCGAATATCTAAACCAAAAAGTAGAACCTGCTGCAAATATCATCTAATATTCAGTAAGAGTTCGACCAACTACACACAGATGTCGCCTCTCCCCAAATTATTCAGTATACAGGGTGAGTCAAACTTAACGCGACAAACGAAAGGTACGGATAGGGCATGTTATTTTAAGCAAAAAAGTTCTAATAAACATGTGTCCGGAAATGCTTCCTAAGAGCGCTACGGACGTTCAAAGATGGCCGGCCCAAATTGGTTTTCTTGCCTTTTATTTCAAAAACTGCTTAAAATAATTGGTTTAACGTAACAAAACAAACTAAAATATTACAAAAACTGCTCGAAATGTCCACCGTCATTTTCAATGCAAAGTTGACATCTGCGAATGACTGATTAATTCACTCCGCTGCCTTATTAATTAAAAAGATAAGCAGGCCTTGATAACAATTCAAAGTGTTTGTTTGACAGCCTTGTTTGACGTGTCGATTGAATTCAATTTGTCGCTAATTCTAAGCTAGTTTATGAGTAAATTGCGGAAACATGCCAAATACCTACACTACAAGTGAATATGCGGATATTGTGTTTGTTTACGGGTACTGTGATGGTAATGCGCGCGCTGCTGTGAATGAGTACGCCCGAAGATTTCCAATGAGAAGAGTGCCCGACAAAGCGGTATTTACTAGAACATTTCAACGATTAAGAGAAACTGGAACAACTTCTTTGAAATCGCGAGCAGACGGTATTTTTGCACCCCTTCATAATAATCGAAGAACAGAAAATATCCTAGAACACTTCGATCAAATACCTTCAAGTAGCACGAGGAGATGTTCTTTGCAATTAGGCTATTCCCAGAGCATTGTGAACCGAACTCTGAAAGCAGATGGTCGCCACCCATATCATTTGCAGAAAGTTCAGAATTTGCTTCCTGAAGACCTACCTCGAAGAAGAGAATTTTCAGAGTGGTTCTTGGAACAAATAAGAAACGATGCTTCTTACTATCGGAAGGTGATTTGGACGGACGAGGCAACTTTTACCCGTACTGGTATCTTTAACCAACATAATGCGCATATTTGGGCCCATGAAAACCCGCATGCTGTAAAAGAACAACATTTTCAACATGAATTTTCGTGCAACGTTTGGATGGGGTTATGCGACGATACACTTATTGGTCCATATTTCTTGCCTCCAAGACTAAATGGTCCGGCCTTTCTTCATTTCCTGGAAAATGAATTTGAAGCAATATTAGATGACATGCCTCTAATTGATAGAGCAAACAGGTGGTTCCAGTTAGACGGTTGCCCAGCCCATTACACTCTACTAGTGCGGCAATGGCTTCACAACCATTTTCCAGGAAGATGGATTGGTCGCGGTCGAGACTGTCCCCGTCCTTGGCCTCCGCGTTCCCCGGACTTAACCACTATGGACTTTTATGTTTGGGGCAGAATGAAGAGCAAAGTTTATACTGAGCCCGTCAACGACGAAGCTAGTCTCCGAGCGAGGATCTTGCAAGCTGCCCAAGAAATACCATTAGCGGAGTGTCGTGCAGCCGCGCAATCAGTCATTCGCAGATGTCAACTTTGCATTGAAAATGACGGTGGACATTTCGAGCAGTTTTTGTAATATTTTAGTTTGTTTTGTTACGTTAAACCAATTATTTTAAGCAGTTTTTGAAATAAAAGGCAAGAAAACCAATTTGGGCCGGCCATCTTTGAACGTCCGTAGCGCTCTTAGGAAGCATTTCCGGACACATGTTTATTAGAACTTTTTTGCTTAAAATAACATGCCCTATCCGTACCTTTCGTTTGTCGCGTTAAGTTTGACTCACCCTGTATAATAAAGAATTGTTAAATTATAATAATATTGCCTATTTATACCATTTAAATGTAAATAAAGTGTTAATAATCTAATTGGTTTCTGCAAATTTATTTATTTCCATAGTTTATCTAAAATAATAACTCCGTCCAAGTTAGTAATATGCATAACAGTTGGCAACGAGTTTGTGAGTTGGCTACCCTGCTTCAAATCTCAGTCGTCAAAAATAGCATAGATTTTTATTGATCTATTCGCATATTTCTGTATTCCATGGAGCGACAAATGACACTTTGACTGTCAGAATTTGAAAACATTAAACAAATCGTTAACAATATAATATAAATATAAACAATTATTGCACTTGAATGAATGGAAATAAAAAAAGGATTATTCCCGTATCCCGGTACGTAAAATAACACTGTTTGACTTGATTAAATACTTTAAAATGAGGTTCAGCTGCTAACATAACATTAACTTTTATAGATATATATCACAAGTTTTATAATCAGTGAATAGATAAACATTTACTATGGAAAAGACTGAAGTAGGTATATTTTGAAATAGATAAAAGTTGGAATAATTTATTTACGAAGAAATTAAAGTTAAAAGTATGATCTGTACGTTAGGCAACATTATCAAACTACGGAATGCACTACAATCATCCTAGCCTTTACTAAGGATAAAAGGAGTACAAAGAAGTGACCATCACCAGACCAGGTCATTCTGGATAAAAAAAAAATTACTGAACCAATTTGTTGTTAGGGGTGTGTCGTAGATACTTTTTGAAATCAGAGCTCGTAAGCTCCTTAACCTTTTTATCCACTTCTCAAGGTACGATAACCCAGGGACAATCTACAAATACGATAAACACGGATTATATACAATTCTTATGCTAATATTTCACCCCTTAAGTAGTTGATAATGTGGTGGGAATTTATAACGTGACATGTTTTCGGTTTTTACTTCCCGAGCGGGTTCTAGGGACTTTTGGGATAGTTCCAGTTATTATGGTAGGACTGACTTGTAATTTTCTTTTTTTTTCCTCTGTATCACTGTTTGTTTCCTTTATTCCTGTTTCAGTATTCTCTTTTCCCTGTTCTTTTGTCGATTCCTTTTGCATCAATAAGTTTTCCTTCTCGTTTATCGGTTTTCCGATAGGTTCCACTAAAAGTAACTGTAGATCTTCGCCTTCTGTAGAATACTCGCTCTCGTACTCCTTTCTATCCTTAGCTTCTCCGGACGGCGTAGCAGGAACACTTGTCACTATACGAGCTGGTGGTGGACTATAGTATCCCGTATGCAGTGAGTTGTCTTTGTTTTTTATTAGGTCTGAGTAGCTATATATTTCTCCTTCTATGATTAACTTGTTTCCTTTTAACTGTGCTAATTTATCCTTACTTCTTGCCAACTTGAGCTGTTTTATCAAGACCTTTCTTTCTTGTCTATCCTCAAGAGTTAAATCTTCGCTAATAAAAATGTTTGTTCCTTTCAATTTCTGTTTTCTACTGATGATTTCTCTTCTTTTAATTCCGGAAAGTAATTCTATTAATATTGATCTCGGCTTGTTGACATCTCTTGCCATTCGAAAGGCATTGGTAATTTCGTATTTTTCAATTTTTACTTCCAGTTTCTCCTCGAGTAATTTTTCCAAAACACGAACTATATTTTCTCCTTCCTCTTCATGTATTCCATAAAAAATCAAGTTTTTTTGTTTTAATTTTCTCTCGACATTTATTAGACGTGCTTTAAGTTGCTTATTTTCATTCTCAAATATCTCTACTTTTTCTTTAAGTTCTGTAATAGTAGTATCGTATTTTTGCTCTATATTTTCCAGTTTAGTTTACAAGCCGTCGATTTTCTTAGATATATCATGACTTGATTGTTGTAGTAATTTGTATACATCACCAATATTAATTTCCTTGTTCTCTTCATTACATATTGTGTGCGACATAATAATTAATAGCAACAGTATAGATTTCTAAATATAAACAGTGCCCGGGTTTTTGTATAGGTATGTATAAAAATTCTCTAGATAATAGTACCGCTGTTTGAGGTAGAATGGTATTCAAGTGTTCGGTGGAAAATATTCCTTCACTCAACAATTCAATAAGTTAATCCTATCTGTACTAATTATAATTTGATGCGTGTCCAGTGTCCAGCTCTTAGCTAATAGATGTCGTTGACCCACATATTATGGCGATTAATTACAATACGTATTGCATTAACTTAATAAAGTTTTTTTCTTTTATATTTTTCCAAATTTCTTTGCACCAACCTGTAGTTGTCTGTAGATAACACAACTTTGTACTTATTTAACTATTTGATTGCACTTTAACACAAATATTTTTTCAACTTAAAGGCCACTGTTTACAAACAAACTTATCACTGATTGTTAATGTTGTTTAAGATTACCTGAAATAATATCTCTTAATCCAGGCTCGAAAGACCAATATTAATGTTTATAATAAAAATTTTTTATGTCATCAATATCTATCTTTTTATTTATTATTATTGTTTTTGTTACAATTTCAAAGCCTGCTATCAAAATTACAATATTTAGCAAATAAAATTATTATAACTAATAAAATATAACATTCTCTTCCCCAGTATTGATTCTTCAAAGAAATCATTACTCTTCATTTCTTCTTACATCTAATACACTAAGTCTTGATACAGATCGTCGATATATAGTACCACTTGAATTTTGTACGTCAACTATTCTAACTCTTCCATCTTTGGCTGGATACAATTTGATTACTTTGCATTTTTGCCATATATTTCTGGGTCCGCTGGGGTCTACCATAATAGCTATATCACCAAGTTCGATTTGTTTATGATCTTTAAACCATTTCGTACTTCTAATCAGAGTTGGTAAATATTCTTGGGTCCACCTCGTCCAGAATATATCAGCTAATTTTTGAACAGCTCTCCACTTAGAATATAAATTTAAACATTTTTCGTCTAATTCACTAAATGATAAAGCTGCATAGGAAGGTCCAATTAAAAAATGATTTGGCGTCAAAGCTTCAGAGTCATCTGAGTCAATGGAAACATGAGTCAAAGGTCGGGAATTTATGATATTTTCACATTCTGCAAACAATGTTCTTAATACATACTCTTGAGGATATCTTGGTTTTAAAATTTCTTTGATATTTTTCTTCACAGATTGTAGCAGCCTTTCCCAAACACCACCCATATGAGGTGCTATAGGCGGATTAAATTTCCATGTAGTATTTTTCATTGTCCAAAATTGAGTAATTTTAGATTGATCTAAATTTTGAAGCATTTCAGTGAGTTCTCTTTCAGCACCTTTGAAGTTTAGACCATTGTCGCTATAAATTTCTTCTGGAAAACCTCGTCTGCAACCAAATTGTCGAAAAATGTGTATAAAAGCATCCGTAGTTAAATCATGTGCCAGTTCTAAATGAATAGCACGGGTAACCATACATGTAAATATTACACCATACCTTTTTTCGTGACTTCTTTTTACTGTGACTTCAATAGGTCCAAAATAGTCTATTCCACATTTAATAAAAGGTCTTATAGTTGGTTCCAGACGACATGTAGGTAATTGTCCCATTATTGGAACTTTAGGTATTGCTTTTCTATTTTTACATTGTTGACAATTTGTCCAAATACCTTTAACTGTTTGTCGCAGACGTAGTATCCAAAATTTTCGTCGTAGATTGTTAATGACTGTTTCCTGTCCATGGTGGTTGACTTCTTCATGATAGTATTGTACTTTAGGTATTGCTTTTCTATTTTTACATTGTTGACAATTTGTCCAAATACCTTTAACTGTTTGTCGCAGACGTAGTATCCAAAATTTTCGTCGTAGATTGTTAATGACTGTTTCCTGTCCATGGTGGTTGACTTCTTCATGATAGTATTGTACAATTAATTTTGTTATTTTATGATTTGGATCTAAAATTATAGGTCTTTTAGCGTCCATATCTAATGTAGTTGAATTGTTTAATCTCCCTCCAACACGTAACAGGTTATCTTCATCAATTATGCATGAAAATGTATAAAGTCTACTATTTGAGTAAATGGGTTTGCTTTGTCTCAGAAGTTGTACTTCCTTGAAAAAACAATCCTCTTGTACCTTTTGATAGAGTAAATTTTCAGCCATTTTTATTTCTAAAGGTTCAAGTTCATTAGTTATTTTCTTTTTTGTCTTGCAAATTCTAATAAATCTTAGCATCCATGCTGTGGCTCGTAAGAGTCTATTCCATTTGGAAAATCTTTCTTGTTCTGGAATAACTAACGATTTTTTTTCCAAATGAATACATACCATGTCATTCCTGACTTCCAATAAATTTTCGTTGTTATTACTGCAGTTGGAATTATCTTGTTTTTCTTTTGGCCACTCTTGCTCTGATTGTTCAAGAAATTTTGGGCCTCCTAACCATCTACTATTTTCTTTAAAATCTATGCTCCCAGTTCTTTTTGTTGCTTCATCGGCTACATTTTCTTTGGAGCTAACATACCTCCAGTTTTCACTATTTGTTATTTCTTGGATTTCTCCTAATCTCTGAGCTACAAATACTTTAAATCTTCTTGCTTCTGATCGAATCCAACAAAGAACCGTTTTTGAGTCTGTCCAGTAGAATACATCTGAAATATTTAATTCCAAATTATTTTTGACTAAATTACCCAGTCTTGCACCCATGAGAGCAGCTTGAAGTTCTAGTCTAGGAATAGAAATGGGTTTTAAAGGTGCAACTCTAGTTTTCGCAGTTACGAAGTTAACTTCAATTTTCATTGTATTTTTCCAACGAAGATATGCTACAGCTGCATATGAATTCTCCGAAGCATCACAGAAGATATGAAGTTGAATTATACTGTTTTTTCTATCCAAAGTAGAATATTGTCGTGGAATTTTGAAATTGCAAATATTTTTTAAATCACTTATCCATAGTTGCCATTTAGTGTTCAGACTGTCCGTTATTTCGTCGTCCCATCCTAACTGACTTCTCCAAATATCTTGGAGCAGCATTTTTCCTTGAATAATAAAATTTGCTATAAATCCTAAAGGATCAAAGATTGACATTACTACTTTTAAAATCTCTCGTTTTGTCGGTCGTCTTCTATCTTCTAAAATGTCTTTGTCGATTTTATGAAATTTTGTTTGAAAACTGAAAATATCTTGTGCAGGATTCCACCATACGCCCAAAATCCTTTCAGAATTTTCCTTACTATTTTCCAATTTTTGTCCTTCAGAATTCACTAGTTCTTCATCTATACTTTTTAAAATTTCTTCGGAATTTGACACCCAATTACATATAACAAATCCCCCTTGCTTGTGTACATAAATGATATTATTTACCAATTCCTTTGCTTCAGCCTCAGTATCTGCACCACCCAAATAGTCGTCCATGTAGTGTTGTTCAATAATTGCTTTAGCTGCTTCGTTATATTGTACCATAAAGTCACGAGCATTCTTGTTTTTAGCTTCTTGAGCTAAACATGGTCCACTTACTGATCCAAGAAAGACGACGACTATTTCATATACGTCCGGTTCTCTGTCTCTATCCATTTCTCGCCATAATATGCGTTGTGCATAGCAATCTTCAGTTCTTACCTGTACTTGTAAAAACATTTCTTTTATATCGACAACAAATGCATATTTTTTAATTCTAAAATTTAGCAGAATAGTATATAAAGAATTATATAAGTCTGGACCAGTTAGAAGGAAATCATTTAAACTTACACCATTAGATTTAGAAGAGGCATCAAAAACTATTCTTAGTTTATTGGGTTTGTTAGGATTTATCACACCAAAATGTGGTAAATACCATGTTTTGTTATTTTTCCATGCCGCTTCCTCAGGTGATAGTTTTCGTAAATATCCTTTATCAACAAGTTCCTGCATTTTTTTACAATAAACATTTCCATATTCCACACTTTTGTCCATTTTCCGCTCAGTGCAAAGTAGTCTTCTAAATGCATTCGTCCTGCTTTCAGGAAGAATCATGTCACTATTTTTCCAAAGAAGACCAGTTTCAAATTTATTACCTATTCTTTTCATCGTAGAGTCTAAAATATCTTGGGCTCTTTTGTCCTGTTTAGACATAGGCCTGTAAAATGGATTTAATACAACCGAATCTAGTTTCCATTGTTCTTTTACTAGATCATGAAGAATATCTAAATCGTCCTTTTCGGTATGGTATATTTGACAAACATATTTCTTTGTTAAATTTTTTCTTTCCATGGTTTCCGATATGTTTCCATGAATAACCCATCCTAAAAGTGTTTTACTTGCAGCTGGTCCACACCATGGTCCAGTAATAATTTTTCTGTTGACTAAAAGTGGCCAGTTGTCTTGTCCAATTAATATTCTTGGTTTGGCTTCCAACATAGAAGAAACATTTTGATTTATGTAAGGATACTTGTTTAAAATTTGATCCATGTTAATAGTCTGAGATGGTAAGTCAAGTCCTTTAATAGTTCTGACATGACGTAGCTGAAAACACTGACTACTGTTTTCTCCGGAAATTGTAAAACTTACAACTCTTGAGTCGTCTTGTTGATTTACTTCATTATTTGTCCACTGTATACACAAGGTTTGCTGTGGTCCGTCCATGTTTAACTTATCTGCCAAATCTTGGTCGATTAGTGTTACTGTAGATGCGTCATCTAATAGTGCATACGTTTGTACGCTTTGTCTACCTTGACCAATAACTACAGGTACAATTTTTAATAAAACTTTTTTGTTTGACAAGATATGACAGTTGGTTTCTACCTGATTATCTTCAACAGTTGCAAGTTCTTCTTTATGTAACAGTTGATGATGAGGTCGACTGCAGTTATTTATACCACAGTTTTTCTTAAGTCTACATTGACTTACACTATGATAAGGTAGGAGACAACAAAAACATATTTTATTTGATGCCGTAAACTCCCATCTCTTATCCGTATTTAAAGACTTAAAATCTGGACAAACAGTTAAACGATGTAAATCTTTTTTACAACAGATACATTTCT
This sequence comes from Rhagium mordax, assembly GCA_963680705.1. Lineage (NCBI taxonomy): Eukaryota > Metazoa > Arthropoda > Insecta > Coleoptera > Cerambycidae > Rhagium > Rhagium mordax. Next base: position 46,993,353 of record OY796660.1, on the reverse strand, counting down.
TTATAAATGATTTATTGTTGTTTGTTGTCAATGTAACGTTTTTCTTAAAACTTTTATTTTTCATTTTGTCATCAAAAGATTTATTGGTTATTTGAATCTGACAAGCTGCATTTGCCTTCTGATCCAACCAATTTTGAAATTCAATTAATTTTTGTACTGGACCTTTCTCTGTTTTAATCTTAAGAAAAATATATTCTACCCACGTCAATTGATGACACAATGGTAATTTTTTGACTAATTCTTGTAATAATATAGGATTTCTTAAATGATCCTCCTCTTTTAAAGTATCTAAAGTTCCTATTAAATTTTTTACTTCATCAGAAAAATCAATGAATACTTCCAAATTATCCTCCTTTATATTCGGAAAACTTTTTATTTTTTCAAGTAACCGATTGATTATTATGTCTGGGCGACCAAAACGATTTTCCAATATATCAATTACTTTATTAACATTTTTTGGTAAAATAAGTAATGACTGAACAATCTTTTTCGCATTTCCTTTCAAACTTTTTTGAAGTCTGCATTGATTTTCTTCCTTTGTATAACCACAAATGGCAGTGGAATTTCGATACTGATAAATAAAACTGTGCCATTCAGTGGGATCCCCATCAAATATAGGCAAGTCCTTTGAAAAGGATTGTCTTGTTACAAATTTTTGAATTTGAGGTGACGTTTGACGTTGACAAGATTCACTTTGTGAAGTTACTGCTACTTCTTTATTGTTAAAGAGAGAATTTACCTTGTTAGATCCTTTTAATGATGAGTGTCTATCAGAATACTTATTGACATTATCCCATGGGAATTGTCCATTTACCCATTGTTCAATATTTGGACCCTGATTATTAAAAGACTCATGCATTGACTCAGAATCCTCCTTGCTTTCTTCTTCTTCAATTTGTACTAATTTTAGTTCTAATTCCAAATCCAAACGTTCTTGTTCCAATTCTTTCTTCTTCAATGCCGTTTCTAGTTCAACTCGACGTCTTGAAAGCTGACTGGACTTTGAGTTTGACGTTGTTCTGACTGATTTTTCTTGTTTCTTTGAACCTTCAGTCTTCTTTTTCAGACGTTCACTGCGTCTTACAGTGTCGGACATATTCCACTTATTGTATTTCCAAAGTACTGTTCAATTTCGCAATCGAAGGACCAATGTTAATGTTGTTTAAGATTACCTGAAATTATATCTCTTAATCCGGCTCGAAGGACCAATGTTAATGTTGTTTAAGATTACCTGAAATAATATCTCTTAATCCAGGCTCGAAAGACCAATATTAATGTTTATAATAAAAATTTTTTATGTCATCTTTTTATTTATTATTATTGTTTTTGTTACAATTTCAAAGCCTGCTATCAAAATTACAATATTTAGCAAATAAAATTATTATAACTAATAAAATATAACACTGATACTTCACTTCACTTATTATATATATATATTTATATTCATTTAGAACTATATACAGTGGTTTTCTGGGGCAAACTGTTGAGGTTTGCCTTTGATACTACACTTTTATCTTGACATATTTTGGCAATTTTCTTATTTCTATTTATTTTTTAGAATTTGGCGTGATTCCCAGAATTAAGTTCAATGAATATTAACTATCCGCCACAAACAAACTACAAACAATATGTATATTAGTCTTCACATCATTAGAAACACTTTTTGTCTATAACAGAAAAATGTTAAACGCGAAATAAAAAAGTTATTGAATATAATTCCATACTAAACATTTTATGTTTACTTGGTGAATCGGGTTACTATCCACGGAAAGACGCGGTCTCGCTTCCCCACTTCTAGCGGCTTGTATATAAGCTATATCGCAGAAGCAATACAACTGTAGGCGAGAGGTGTAGTGAGGATATACCATCCTTCGGAGAGGATGTAAAGCAGTCGGTCCCTTGTCTATTAAATGTTAGGCAAGTAAAAAATCCCTACTCTTAGTAAGATAAGAGGTTCGGCAAAATTTCCAGGTTGGGGGTTGCTCGTCTCCTGGGGTCGGTGGTAGGCCCTGGTAGCGGAAATAGGCCGACGTTAAATAAGTGTTTAAAAAAAAAAAGTACCTATTATATCAATGCTTATTATTAGTATATAACTACTATAATCGGTTAGTTCTAAGCTTGATATAAGTTTTATTCTTATAATATAACTTTGAGGAGTCCGTGAGGAGTACCTATTTCATTGTGAGATATCTTGAGCAAAATAATTTTTGATTTATCTTTCTAAAGTAAACTTAGTTACTTTATAGTTATAGTGTTATTAGTTATATTTATAGTTATTAGTTACTTACCTAACCGTGTTTTATTTGCGTTTCCTTTAGACATATTTAAGATAAGAGGATTGTGTTTAGGTTTGTGGTTCGGCTTTTAGGTTTTGCTTTTCGTTTTGTTTCGCCGTTTATTGCAAATTATATTTATATATGTAGCATACAATACAATATATTTTGTGGAAGAGTGATTGTGAATTTACATTTGAAAGGAATTGTGATTTCATAGGTTAAGTTGGTTAAGTTTACTCTGTAGGTCTTTTTTAATAAAGAACAATTATTGTGCAATTGTGTACTAATTTGTAACAACATTATTCTTTTCTTTTTAGATGTTTGTTTTCATTTTTCTATTCGTTGGATTATAAGGGGAGGACGATTCGAATTAAATTTAAGTACCTACCTATTTAAAATTAAGGATGGGTTTAACGAAAACGGAAACTTTCGCAGAAGTTTTACAAAAACATGGAATAGACATTGTCTATGATAGTGTGCCTAAGAATTGGAGAGACCCACATTCTCTATTTAGTAAGCTATGTAAATATATAAAAATTAAAAATACTATCAATAACAGAAAGAAAATCTACTCATGGTGGAGGAGATTAGTAAAAAATTCCAAAATAGATAAGAAACATACTGATGAATTGTTTGTTGCTAAAAATGAGTCAGAAATTGAAATCGAAACACAGAATAATATTATGTACCTTAATAAAAAAATAGTTTCCCCTGGAAGTAGTGAAAAAAATGGGAATTGCGTAGAAAAGTCCTTGGAAGATACCAAGGGGTTTGCATGTTCACCAAGTTCGGTCACTACTTCCGATTTTAATTCGCCGAGTGGTATTAATGCAAATGTAGTGGCAACAATAGCAAACGGATTATGTAATAAACTAAAAGGGGAAGAAAGGTATACGTCTACTCCTCAAAGAACTGACATGTCTTCTAAATATGTAATCAATCTAGATTTTAAATTTTTTTTTCAATTTTCGAAAAAATCGGGATTATGGATATGGGACGGTAATTGTCCACTGAGTTTGGATCGCCCTTTTTGAAAAGCGGTATAATTCTGGAGATTTTAAATGAATATGGGTATACACCAGAAATAAAACATGCATTAATAAGAGATGTTAATATAGGCGCAATTATATCTGCTGTTTCTTTTATTATTATTATGCTATTTAGCTCATAAATGTCAACAGACAGAGAGTTATTTAAACTAGCTATAGCCTCTAGAACTTCTATATTCTACTGGCTGGAGAAAAAATGAAGAAGACGGAGGTGAAATATTTTGTATTAATTCCGTGGCTTTACTATTAATAACAGGTAGTGATAAAATTAGATCGCTTGCAATGTTCGAGAAAAAATCATAAAAGTATCATGTGACAGGCTGGGCCCAGTTTTGTGCGACCTGTTTATATTTCTTTCAAAGTTAACCAGTCTCCAACTATCCTTCATTTTATTTCCAGATGTTAAAATAAAATTGTCATATTTTTTTTTTTGTTTTCGCTAAAGCAAGTTTGTATTCTTTATGAAAGTTTTTATAAGTGAAAAAAAACTCAGGATCTCTATTGACATTATATACTTGCTTTATGGCATGCCGGACAGTGTATCTCTCATATCACGTAGGGACTGATTGCACCATTTGACAGGAGGTTTAGAGATGATAGGGTCGTATCCAAGAACGGTAAACTGGAGAGGATAGCTACATCGAGCAAATCTGTCCGCACGGCACCGCCATTACTGTGACGTAGTTATGATTATTCGTCCAGCGCGCTGCCGTTTAAAACGCATGGAGCGGAACATAATTTTCGTAATAATCTTAATTTATAATAAGATTATTTTGGCGGCTATGACAAGAGGGAAATTTTAAATTGTAAAAGGAAGAGAATATTCAAAAATAGAAGTTTTATTAATCAATTAATATAATTATATGAAGTTAATACAAAAGAAGAATGAATACAAATAATTTGTAAATGGAAATATAAAATGGTATAATTTATACATAATAAAAATAATAGAAGTCCACTTAAGAAGATTAAGAATAAGAAGTTTATATACCTATACAAAGAAAAGAATATGTTGTGGTTATAGGACTAGGGTGATATAAAATAAATTTTAGTGTAAAGACAATAAGAAATAAATTACGAATGTAAATTATAACTTCAAAATTACAAAATATTCATAACTAATATTTTAATTTCAAATTATATGAGGATAAGTTATTTATAGTAAAGGAATAAGTATAAAATTTTGGATTTCAAGGTAAGATATTATTATCATACAATTTTTATTAATTTATTATTGATTGAAATATAAAAACAAATTTATTTATAAACAGATATAAACTTTAAATAGCGATATCATTACAAATGCAAACACAATTTCCTACGACTTTAATAGGAATAACATGGAAAATTAAGGTGTGTTCCTATCACCCCCATTGGCAGGTGAATAGGAACAACGGTTATTTAAAAAAAAGTCCTACTGAACGTTTTTTCAAAATTTTCATGGTACAGTTAATTATAGTACACATCATGATAGTACTTTTGCCATAAAAAAATGCAAGAAAAGATAAACCATATTTTTCCTAGCGAGCTGTAAAGATTCAAAAGTGTTCCTATTCACCACGTTTTACGGTAGGTGCCATACAAAAATTTGGTAAAGGAAAAAAGTTACACAATTTGAATTTGCGTTTTATGTTATATAAGTACGAATATAATGAAAATACATATTTTTACCTAGTAATTCGTTTTGCAGGTCACGCTCATAATCATTCTGCACAAAATGAACTGAACAAATTCTACCCGTATCTGGGTTAAACTTATCCTCCCTTCTGCACCCTGTGTATCCATTCACTTCTTATGGTTTGGGACACTAAATCTTTGGATTTTGGAAAAGCATGGAAAATTACATTTTGACCTCTAGCTGTATAATAGCTATTTATATACCCATGCACCGCACAGCTTGATCCGGACATTGTTCTATATTTCTAGTCTAAATAATAGTTTTATAAGTTAAAAAAACTTATAAAACACACACGAACAACCAAAAACAATAAACACGATAGATAAAACTAAATAATAACACCACCAAACACTGATAAATAATAACATTTTGAACGTATACAAGACCACTAAACTGATTGAAGAACAGCTGATAATCATCGCTACGTCACAGACTTCCGGCAATGCGGCGAACGTTGCAGTATAGGGATCTAGTTATCCTCTCCAGTTTACCGTTCTTGGGTCGTATCTACTTATCGGAAAATGGGTACCTACCTACATACCAAGAACGGTAAACTGGAGAGGATAGCTAGATCCCTATACTGCAACGTTCGCCGCATTGCCGGTTTATCTTTTCTTGCATTTTTTTATGGCAAAAGTACTACCATGATGTGTACTATAATTAACTGTACCATGAAAATTTTGAAAAAACGTTCAGTAGGACTTTTTTTTAAAATAACCGTTGTTCCTATTCACCTGCCAATGGGGGTGATAGGAACACACCTTAATTTTCCATGTTATTCCTATTAAAGTCGTAGGAAATTGTGTTTGCATTTGTAATGATATCGCTATTTAAAGTTTATATCTGTTTATAAATAAATTTGTTTTTATATTTCAATCAATAATAAATTAATAAAAATTGTATGATAATAATATCTTACCTTGAAATCCAAAATTTTATACTTATTCCTTTACTATAAATAACTTATCCTCATATAATTTGAAATTAAAATATTAGTTATGAATATTTTGTAATTTTGAAGTTATAATTTACATTCGTAATTTATTTCTTATTGTCTTTACACTAAAATTTATTTTATATCACCCTAGTCCTATAACCACAACATATTATTTTCTTTGTATAGGTATATAAACTTCTTATTCTTAATCTTCTTAAGTGGACTTCTATTATTTTTATTATGTATAAATTATACCATTTTATATTTCCATTTACAAATTATTTGTATTCATTCTTCTTTTGTATTAACTTCATATAATTATATTAATTGATTAATAAAACTTCTATTTTTGAATATTCTCTTCCTTTTACAATTTAAAATTTCCCTCTTGTCATAGCCGCCAAAATAATCTTATTATAAATTAAGATTATTACGAAAATTATGTTCCGCTCCATGCGTTTTAAACGGCAGCGCGCTGGACGAATAATCATAACTACGTCACAGTAATGGCGGTGCCGTGCGGACAGATTTGCTCGATGTAGCTATCCTCTCCAGTTTACCGTTCTTGCCTACATACAAGATTTCTGTAGGTATTGACTAGAAAATCAGCAACAAATTTATGTTATAATTAGGTGTAAGTACAACACCCCAATCTATCGCCAATAAATCAGTTCTCAATTTGTTGATACTAACCTTCGTGATCCGTCTTCTGCATATTTTGTTTGTGGGATTGTCACGTTTAGCATTTTTTAATGAAATATATTGACCTAGATGGTCAGATAGACAAGGGTCCAAAACACCTGATACATAGTCGTCTTCATGCATATTGGTTAAAATATTGTCTATACAACTAGCCGAATGTTCTGTAATTCTTGTAGAATCAGATATAGTGATATTTAGGCCAAAAGAAGTAACTAAACTTACCAACTCGGTCAAATTCGGGGAAATATTATTGAAATTAGTGATATTTAGGCCAAAAGAAGTAACTAAACTTACCAACTCGGTCAAATTCGGGGAAATATTATTGAAATTTATGTTAAAATCACCAGCCAGCATGATTTTTTTACCTTTGTTTATGTACTTGGCTTTCAAAATTATGAATAAATATATTAAAATCTCCCGAACAAGACCTATACAGTGATATAACTACAGTCTCGAAAATTTTAACACCACAGGATTCGCTGTTTACTTCACATGAAAAATCTGTCAGATTGAGTGATTTATATTCTAAGTTACTTTTGAGAAACATCGCCACACCGCCATGTTTATGTATATTCCACAATAAAAAATGGCAAGATTATAGCCCGGTAATTTAATCATTTTTCAATCAGATTCACATAACCAATGCTCTGATATGCCGATTACATCGTAATTATGATTCTCAAGAAATAATGTTAACTGGTCAATTTTATTTGAGAGGCATTGTATATTGATGTGGAATACACAAACCTCATATTTAATTCCTAATGATGTGGCAGTATTCAACCTGTTGCGTCGGCTGACGAGACTTTCTCTGATGAAAAAACCTGTTTACCCATGTTCCTTTGGGCCAAACAGAAGGATCCAATGCATTGGTTAGGTTACTTTCGTCAATGGACACTTTGAAAGATGAGTAATACTGTGGATACATAGATTTCATTTTTTCACATTCAACTTAGGGAAATTTGGGTTTTAGAAATGCTAAAAGATCTTCAACTGTATTGTCGGGATTCATTTTATATGCATGCAGAAAAATACGTTTAGTGGCAGCCTTTAAAGTGGACCCAACAGCAAGTTCTAATTGCCTTATGATAGGTTTGTTTACCTTACGTTTCGGCTTCTTTTTATGACACCTCAATAAAAGATTCTATATTGTCATTGTTATAGGATGGCTTATCGAGCTGTGCATTTGCATGCAAAATAGCATCAGCTACTTCCTCTCGTGTAAATTGTTTCAAGTTTTTATCCTTCTCCTGTATACTTTTAGGTTCCTTCGTAGATATTTGTTCATCTGAAATCGGTATTGGTCCTGGTATGTTAGCTGACTTTGATGTACCCGCTAGACAAAGGTTGTTTTCCGTACTAACAGCAGTCGTAAATTCCTGGTTTTTGACTCTTTCAGTCTTCTTACGTCCACTAGATGGTGGTACTTGTTGATTATTTCTGTTATTAACTGACTTTACAGAAACATTTAATTTATTAATTAAAATAACCTGATCTTGCAGAAGTGTTATTGTCAGCTGCTGATTTTTTATAATAACTTCTTTATGGCGTATGAGTTCCTTTAAATAAGCAATCTCCACTTTGTCCACATCACGAACGTTAATTGCATCCTTAAAGGACAGGTCAAGGTCGACATTTTCATCAACAAAGTTTAGTATTGCACAATTATTTGTCTTTTCTTCAATTCTACTGTCACTAACGGTTTCACTTATGTTGTTGCTTACAACATTGTCTTTCGAGGAACGTGTTATAACCATTTCTACTAATAAAATGCAAATAATTTTGTACTCGCACTTAAACACGTCTTACTTAGCCGAACATGACAGCGCTCTTAGAACAAAGGAATCGGATGATGGGATACGCAATCAACATGACATCACAAACCCAGACTCGGTAGACGCTCATATTTTGTTTTGTATTCGCAAGTCTACGCATCTGATAAACATCTCTTATCGTTTGCTACAGTGAATAAAAAAGAGCGTAAGTTAATTTTATTATTTCTTTTATGTGTGTTTAAAGTAAATTAAATATTTTTTTTAGAATGAATCTAAACCAACTAAATCAGGTTTCCCTTTTAGAAACCAAGGAATTTATAAAATTATACGAATTACCTAAAAGTCTTCCTCGCCCAATATACAGAGCCCAAATTATAAAAACGAAATACGGTGACAGCCTGTTATTAGAACTTGAACATCATAATCTGTTTTAGCCGAAACGGATGGTGTCTCTAATGAGAGAAAAGTTAGAGAAATTTACCGGAGGCAAATACAGCTTAATATTTGAGCTTCTAATAGAAGAGGAAAAACCAGCATCAGGATCGACATTTAGATTCGAAGAAAATCACTAAAATGTAAGTAAAAAGAATTTTTTAGTTTAATATTTTAAAATTAATAAGTTTTATATCTTTTTAGATGTGAATGTGAATATATTTTACAAATATAATAGACAGAGCTGATCAATCAATCTCATTTATCCGACATCTCTCTTGTGAACAAAACGTACAGCAGCAGCAGCTACAATGGACACAAATGAAATTGCAGTTCTCGGCGACCAAATCACTGCTAAATTTCAGGAAGTGGCTCCAGGATGTACTTCAATGCAGAGGGAAATATGGGTGAGACAATTGAAACAACATATAATAATAATAATAATAATGTTTATTGTGTAAATAGAAACATTACACAATTGGAAGGAGTTCGGCATAGCCGTTCTTCCACTCCCCCATCTACGACAATATACAAATAATTATAAAAAGAAAGTTGACTATCTTATAATCGATAAACTCTATGAAACATAATATATATATATATACAGGGTGGTCCGGTATCCATGGCGGAAACTTCAGGGGACAATAGAGTACCAAAAAACAATATGACTTTGCTTATAAACATAACCTTCTAAACGTACCGTTTTTGAGATACAGGGTGTAATTTTTTTAAATATATTTTTAAATATCTCTCTAACGAACAACAATATTAAAAAACTATTTGGTGATGTGAAATATCTCGCAGAGCACTAGTATTTCACCATTAGAAAAGTTTGCGAACATCACCAGTGGCGTCGATCTGGGGCATTGTGACCCTTTTTCCTATCAGAACTTCTACGCCACTGGTCCTAGACACCAATTCTATCTTGTTTTATATTTTCTGATGTTTTTTGCACAAAAAGTCACTCTTGTGATTTTTTCGTAAGATGCACCATTTTCGAGTTAATAGCATGTAAAGATATTAATGTTTAAAAAAAATTATTATTATTAAAAATTTATTAACATTATTACATTTTATTAACAATTTTTGAGCTCTAGTTAGGAAGAAAAACATCACAAAAATAACAACAGATTTAATAGCGTCTTACGAAAAACTCACAAGAGTGACTTTTTATGAAAAAAAAATCCTAATTTTTTACTGAATACAATTAATGAGGTGAGTTTGAGTCGACTGGCTCAATCCAGTGGCATAACATCGTTTAAGTTACCCCCTCAAATCACAAAAAAACGTACGCCACTGCATTTTTTTTTGACATGTTTATTTTTAGATTCACTGTTCTATTCTGCAAATGAAATCATACTTTGTGTTTTTTCGATTAGGCACTCCGTTTTTGAGATAATTGGTATTAAAGTACGACCACACATTTTAATAAAAAATAAAATTTGATTTTTATTTAAATAAAATTTATCAAAATAACGCAGTTAACTATTACATAATAAAAATATTTCATTGAAAAAGGAATTATTAATTTAGATACTGTTCAAAATGCCCCCCGTCTTGTTGGATGCAAGCTTGAGCTCTTTTAAGTAAATTAAACCTAACACGCTGGAAGATTTATGGCATGGCTCTAATTTCATCACATGCCGTCTCTATGCGATTCCATCCCGTGTGTATACTACAAATTAATAATCGATTGCACCTGTATATACCTGTATGTACATCAGCATAAAGATGAAGGTTGTACTTAGAAAAGCACTAATTTGGTATATCTAAGGTAAATATAAAAAATAAAATTGGAGCAAGAATGCTCCCTTGAGGAACTCCACTCTTCAATATTAATTCGCTAGATTTGTTATCTTTAATTTTGACTTTTGGTGTCAACCAATTTAAGGGAACATCACTTAGGCCTATATATCATGAGCTTATGATTTACCAAATCAAAAGCCTTTGACTGATCTAGTAATACTAGGCAATCCTAGTATTACTAGGATTGCCTAGTATATATTACCATTATCTATGTTATTTACAATATCTCCCATTACCTTTAATAATGCTGTTGCTGTGCCATACTGTTTACTGAAACCAGATTGTACTGAAGGTATTATATTATTCATTTCCAGGTATTCTTTTAACTGAACTAACTATTTTTTCCAATAATTTGGAGAGGCATGGTAAGATATTTTACCTACGATCACTAACGTAAATAGCTGAAAACGCACTCTCCGCCACCTACGTAAATTGAACCTTACACACCGTAAACAAATCGCACGCTCAGCCGCTGAGGTGCAATGCAATGTGACCACGTGACCTACTTTACACAACACTTGTAGTTCATATTTCTGACACCAGGCTAAAATTATTGAAAATGGCAGGTGCAAAACTTAATTTTCTAGCTCTGTCAAAACTGACATAAGCAACAAATAATACAAAATTGTGTTTTAATTTCAATAAATACGATCGTAGGTAAAGTATAGTACATAATTCGAGTTGTAAAGCAATTACGCACTCATGGAATTGCCACACTCGCCGCTACGCGGCATCGTGCGCAATTTTTCCATTCGTGCGTAATATGCTATTTACAACTCTCATTACGTAATATACTATATTGGCCTAAGGTCTTTAAATTCAATGGGTGTACTGATTTTAGGTGTTAGCAGAATAAAGGCAGTTTTCCAGTCATCAAGGAAAACACCAAATTTTAGCGAGAAATTTATCAAATTTCTAATTACATCTACACAATAGGGTATGACTAGGGTTAACATTTTTAAATTAATATTGTCAGTTCTATATGCCTCAGATCAATTGTGCACTAGCACTCGAAGTGTGAACACGTTTTCGAATCGACCGCATATAAAGTTAGTGAGAAACATTAAAACATTGTACCTACTGAATTGGTATGCCGCCAAGAAACAAAGGCCAAAAGGCGAGCTACCTGGAACGTATTTACTGTCGTATAATTTCTCGAAAAATATCAAATCATTCGTATTTCACGATATATAACAAACGGCAGTCAGCTTTTATGCGATTCGAATAGGGCAAAAGGTTTGAACCGCATACTAGGAGTCATTCATTGCCGCTAACAACGGTGGCTCATCTTATTTACTGTCACATAATTTCTCGAAACAGGTGCCTATCTGAAAATCAAATCATTCGTATTTCACATACCCTACTGTCACCGTGCCTTTACAAATTATTAAAATTCCAAATTGTAGGCAGTCTTCGACCAGTATTCCATTAAAAAGGCACACTTTCTATACTTTCCGGCGTTGAATCTATTTTTTTATTATGGCGATTTAGTGATCGATTTATTAGAGCTTAATTTGATTATAAATTAGAATATGGAGGTTTTAGAGCAAGGAGCTAATTCACTATTAAATATAAATTACCAACTCGATCACAAAGTATATTTGTTCCTATCATACATTTTATGCAAATAATTATTCCAACAATCGTCTTCGTATTTATTGCAGTATGTGTTGCCATAATTGCGACCTATCTATGAAGAATGAAATAAGGATAAAAATAGAGGGATAATAAGATTAGAAGGAATTCCGCATTTAAGGATAAAAAATTGAAACACTGGTTAAAAAAAAATTATACTTAATTAGTAACGTAAAATTAGGAACTAAAAGCAACGATATAAACTCGTCAGTCTCAATTAATCATTAAACTAGGTATATACAATAAGATACATATTTGGCGTGTTAGCTGAGACAGTTACATAACAATATAAAAAAAAAATGTATAATGTATAACTAAAATAACAAGCATATTACATTGAATATAAAAATAAATATAATGTATAAATTGTACAATACTTACGTGTAAATGATAAATAAATAATGGTACATTCTTATTAAAATATGAGAGAAAAACAGTGAGTGCGTTTCATATTATACACATTGCCTCTATATTGTCGAAATTTGCCGGGTCATTTAAAATATCCACGAATTCACATGTAGAGTAAAAGCAATAATGTAACAATATTTTTTTTTAATCTAAATTTAAAACAATTAAAATTTAATGATTTCAATAAATTTGGAAGTACATTATACAAATTAAGATTTAATGAGTTCCTTGTCGATTTTGTTAGTCTAAATCTATAGGGTCTAAGAAAGTCCGCTTGTCTAGTGGTTAGTTATGAACATCCGAATTCCTGACAAAAAAGTTGTAGTTTTTATGGATCTCAAGCAATCTGTAATATACATATAATGTAGGTATCGACGCAAAATTCAACGCAATAATACAATTTGGTATTTAATTTCTAGTCGAAATGCATTCATTTTCTAAGGATAAATATATTGCACAAATAGTGTATATTCCAAGTATAAAAAAAAAGATGTAGTCACAACACAAAATCATTTTATATCGTGAATCAAGATAGTACAATATATTTCTTATTTCGTGTACGCCGACAGCTGCAAACATATAGGGTGTACCGACTTTAGTATTATACTATTCTTTGCGACTCTACAAATCAATCGAAATCGAATCAGGATGGATTACAATTGGTTCTATTCGAATTCTTTCAACTTCAACATACAAAAATTAATTTTTCATTGATTTACAGCATATTAATTTACAATCTTTAACATATAGGGTGTACCACTATGGTACTTTCCGAATTCATACTAATATTTGATAGTTGAAGTGTATTGCTACCGGGTCCATGATTTTTGTTTTGCTGTCAAGCGTAAAACGACCATAAATTAACACAATGGCATTAAATAGTAAACGGCTTCTTCAAAAGCATTCAAAAGCCATTTTAAATGTATTGCGCCCTAAACAAAAGAAATACCTACAGCGATTTGGTTGATATAACAGCTGCCAAAATCATAAATTAAATGCAAGTAAATCTGTTTTTATGTTATTTGGTCCTAAACAAAAAGGGGGGGGGGTTACCCGAAGTTGACTTATTAGCACTTAAAGAGCTAATAAATCAAAATATACAGGTTTTAGAACAAAGGTCCATTTCATTGTTAATTTTAAATAAACCTTACATTATTAAAAATGTCTTTGGTTAATACAATATTTGAAAAACAATCGTAAGGAGGGATTAGAAAAAAAAAATAGAAATAGAAAAAATGTATTTACCATAAAAACTGTTACAAGAACAGATAAGGTTTCATCCGTTACACTGCGTGTATTATGATTGTGAACGTCACTGTTAAGGCAGAATTTGTTGAGGTTATTGTATACAAAACTAAGTAATTTATAAATATATATATACAGGGTACTGTCATAATTTTCTTATCACGAAATGTGTGTCGACAAGAATGTCTATACGGTAAATTAAAAATAATTCTGATAATCCTCTTTTGCATTACAAATACTCTATTAGCTTCCACCGCCTGTCCCCAGATAATAATGTTATAATTGAGTATTGCATATACAAGAGAATAATATGACGTAATCAGACCCTTCTCATTGACTTCCTTTTTTATATTTAAGATGGTAAATGTACTTTTAGCTAGCTTTGAGCATAGACTATCTATATGAGTGGAGAAATTAAGTGCTGAGTCTACGATTGTTCCTAGAAACTTCGTTTTGTAGCTTGTTTGTACATAATTAATATAGAAAACTGGTTTAAGTCTTTCGTTTCGTAGAAAAACAAATTTGACAAATTGGAGTGGTATAATGCAATTGTAGTTGTAATCAGTGTATGTGTATTCCAAGTAGTGGGGGTAGCTCGACTACTATAAAAAGATGTAGTAGCAACACAAAATCATTTTATATCGTGAATCATCTACAGCTAGCAAGTCAGCCTATTGCAGTGATTTCAAGTGTGCAAATTTACTCGTAATTCTTTCATTGTATTCATTTAAATATGGCAATTTCCGAAGTTGACTTATTAGCACTTAATGAGCTAATAAATCAAAATATACAGGTTTTAGAGCAAAGATCCATTTCAGCGTTAACTTTAAATAAACCTTATCTCATTAAAAAAATGTCTTTGGTTAATACAAGATTTGGAAAATCAATCATAGTAACTTTGTTTGAGGAAAGCTCAATAACGACTTTTAAATCATTTTTACCGAAACGGCTTGTGGGAATTATATGTCCGAACACTATCGATAAAATAAATTCGTCAAATGGTAAAACTACATTAACATATTTAGGACAAAGTTCTCCGGCTTATCCTGGAGCAAAATCTAGTCCACTAATACGTTTCGGTGTTTAATTCTTAAACAAAAATAATCATAATAGTATTTAAGTTAGTTAAGTATTAAGTAGAAATGGAATATTGTGGAACAATGGAGTCTTTTAAAAATAGAATCACTTGTTAGCTTACAAAGATTCAGATAGTACAATATATTTCTTATTTCGTGTACGCCGACAGCTGCAACGTAAGTCCAATTAGTACTGTTTCATATATATTTTTTACATTTTTATTTTTAATTTCTAGGTACTTAGGTAGCAAAGATGTGGATGCAATATTCAACTCAAACATGAAGTCTGATAGAAGACATTAAATCTGCCATTGAAAGATTGTCTTGTAAACTAGATGACATAAGGAGGGATTCACAACATTCTTTAAATTATCACATAAATGTCTGCTTCGATGCTGAAGAAGTTCGACGTATTAAAATTTGGATGAGTTTTGTGAACATGTGGGCACAGTGGGTCTAAAACACTTTCTATGTGGCATAGTGGAGTACCTACCTAAGAATATCATTGAAAAATATCAACCAATCTGACAAAGAAGCTAATGTAGATACATAAATAATGTTCTTTTATTTTTATTGTCATATTTATTACATTAAATTTAATATTGTATGTATATGTAGTTATGATGGTATATTTTATATTATATTATAAGGTTAAATAAATGAAATACACATTAAAAGATTACATTAATTTTATTTCCTATTTTTTATTACACAACTAAAAACAACCGTAAGTATAATTAAAATAGTTTTATTTTAAATACACAATTACATTCTTGAGAAAATAAACATTTGCAAGTACATCGTGATTATTGTTGATAAAATGTTTTTACTTGACATCAAGAAAGCCATTTGCTACATTAACCCATGACGACTGCTCCTATCCAGTTCAATGGGTGGATTAAAGTTGACACTTAGCACACTTAAGCGGCTCGTTAGTGTGAACGTGTACGACATGACTGATGTAATTAAATTGCGTTACCCAATTTATTGTGGATTACAGCAATAATGGTATAATTTCCTCTTCTTTGAAATTGATGGTGATATATCAACATTGTTATTGGATGCCACATTTACATCGTTTACCTTACAATAGCAGCAAAACATTTTTCGAGGTATTGGACCGTCGTTAGCATCAAAACTGCCTTCATGATCGTTAAGGTAATGTTCTGTGCAGTATTGATATTTTATTATATCGACATCGTTCTGAAGATGTGTAGGTAGCTTATCCCATACTAATGCAATTTCATGTGAAGCCAACCCAATCATCACTTCTTTGGGCATATCTGCAAGTTGTTGTTTGCTCATCTTCAATAGACTACGCAAACGGGAGAATGCAATTAGTGAGTGGCCCATTCGCTTGATACCTTCTCGATCCATTGCTGGGGTTATAGTTTTCAGCTCCATGGCGTTTTATATTTCTTTCGTAGAGAGAAACTTTAAACACAAATGTCCACACCACACTGTGTTAAAATTCTGTACACGTTTGTAGTTATAGAATATTTGGTTGACCCTCCTTGAATCGTTATTGAAATATGTAACTAATTCTATAGGTGGGGGTAAATCACCAAAACTATCAAAGTAATTTACTAAACTACCTCGTTTTCTCCTTCAGATGTCTCAGTTGAAGTCTTGTTTTACTACCTAGCAGTTTGCTCGTCAATTTTACTGCTCAAGTGCATAATTAGAATTGTTCAACGTAGAAAGTATCTGTTTATGCTAAATTAAAAAAAAAATACGTAAAAACATCATGTGTGACTCATCAGTACCAACATCGCTAAAAGAAGCTGTCGATATGCTGGTTACTTCATTAAAATGTGGCTTAGGTGGTGAACTACATAAAGACAAATATAGTCTGGGCATAAATTATTGTGAACTTTATATCAGTGATTATATTACGCTGAATAACTTTTGTGATTCAATGGTAAAATGTGGTCTTCATGAACAATTAAAGCAATATGTTTCCAAGTTTATAACTGAGGAGGTACTCTATAATAAATATATCGGCGACGATGAGGTTGACTTAATAGAAAAAGAAAGCTCTCCACATCTTATTGCAGAAGCAATTGATTCGCTCCGTTTTATTTTGAGTCAAAGCCTGCAACTATATACTAATCCACTTGATGAAAATCGCCGTACCTATCTGAATAAAATGGGAATAAAATATTGTGATCTTTATATCTGGCACTATATTACGCTAGATAAATTTTGTACTTCGATGAACCAATTGGAGCTGCATGATCTATTAAAAGAACATCTGTCTGGACTTGTAAGTGATGAACTTCTCGATCTACTTCCCGATTACGAAGGAGCACTTTAATATAAATATTTAACAAAAATGTATTTTATATATGAATAAATATCTTGTACCAATATCTGTTTTTTATTTTAAGTAAAGACTTTTGATGAAACTGTACATTTTACAGCTAATAATATATATTTAAATCATAAAAACATGTAATAAAGAACTTTGTTTTTAACTAAGTATCTAAAATACATAACAGCAAGTTTTATACTCATGTCTAAAGAAATTGTAGTATATATAATAAACTTAAAAATATTTTTATTTTGTTTACATTTTAACATTAAGGAAATAAATTATACAAATATTAATTGAGTACATTCGTTTTATTATTTATTTATTATACATAAAAAAATATTTCATATGACAACCATGTAATGATACAATAATATATTTTCTAGACAGTGACAATTTTAAACAAGAGGCTCTATCAATCCACGGGTTGTGTTCTTTAGAGAGTCCACAAACATCTATTTGAATCTTTAATAAATTTTAATTATCATTATTTATCCTTAATTATCCTTAATTATCCTTAATTATCCTTAATTACCCTTAATTACCCTTAATTATCCTTAATTATATTTTAATTATCCTTAATTATTCATAATGATACAATAATATATTTTCTAGACAGTGACAATTTTAAACAAGAGAAGCTCTATCAACCCACGAGTTGCGTTCTTTAGAGAGTCCACAAAGAATCCATTTGAATCTTTATTAAATTTTAATTATCCTCAATTATCCTTAATTACCCTTAATTATCCTTAATTATCCTTAATTATCCTTAATTATCCTTAATTATCCTTAATTATCCTTAAGTATCCTTAATTATCCTTAATTATCCTTAATTATCCTTAATTATCCTCAATTATCCTTAATTATCCTTAATTATATTTTAATTATCCTTAATTATTCATAATGATACAATAATATATTTTCTAGACATTGATAATTTTAAACAAGCTTAAGCTCTATCAACCCACGAGTTGTGTTCTTTAGAGAGTCCACAAAGAATCTTTATTAAATTTTAATTATTATTTATCCTCAATTATCCTTAATTATCCTTAATTACCCTTAATTATCATTAACTATCCTTAATTATATTTTAATTATTCATAATGAGACAATAATATATTTTTTAGACAGTGACATATATTTTAATTATCCTTAATTATTCATAATGATACAATAATATATTTTCTAGACAGTGACAATAGGGACCATGCATATAATTTCTTTTACTTCCAAAAGCTAATAAACCACATCTTTTAGTAAATTTAAGAGTCTCTTCGCATATATTTTTGAAAAGAAAAGACAATTTTCAGTCTAATTTTCCATTTAAAATTCAAACACAGATCTTTAAATTGACGTCACACGAAAACGCCTTGCCATTGGTGGTGATGTCACGAAGCAGGTCGCCATATACGTTTTTGATGCTTCTCGTCTAATGGCACTTTAATAAATGTTTTTGCTGGTGTAGAAATCGTAGTACTTTTACAATCGGGTACCATGCAATATCGATAAACCATTGTCTTTCAATATGACGCTCTATGAGGATTACAAATTAAGAAAATAAAACAACGTGCAAACCGTCCAGTGTAAACAATCAACACCTCCTAAAACACGCAAGGACTCAGCGCTCATTATTATGCATCATTACATCTTGGCTGAATATTTGTTTACTTTAAAGGATAACCTGAATTGAAATTTACATGTATAGGGTGGGATTTTCGATTTAAATATTTAATTTGAGTTTTCAGTGCATAACGTTTGAAATTTAACAATTAATCACTTTTTGCTTTAAAAAAAGATTAATAAAAGTATTAATAACCTCCAGACATTGAACTGTCAATTTCGACTGTCAAACACTTGTTGAACTACGCTGCTGGCAAGGCTTGCGCTAGTTACGTTTTTTAGGCAGGAAAAAACCTTTTTAAAAAACACTAATTTATTTCCAAAAGAATACAAAAGCGAGGTGGTTACAAAGACCGTTAATCTGCTACTAACTAACATGAGAAATTATATTTTACATGTCTCTAGATAAGTGATTATCTAGTCGGTATTATATTATGCTGATGGTTGTGGTTTAGAGTTCATAACTCCTCCAACCTTAGTTTTTGGATCGTCCTCGACTCCAAGTAGTTCTGAAAATATTTTTTTGTCTATTTTTACAACAGGGTTAGGTCTACATATTAATTTTACAATTTGTTTCCTGTAAATAAAAACAACAATACATACAATAATTATAAAAACGATTATAATGCAAGTGGTTAAAATATGAGAATACTTAATAGCTATATGATCTAATAATATAGGTTCCTTTATGTCCTTTAGATCATTATTAATTAGTTTAAAGTCCTTTAAGTGGCTTGTTTTTAAAGATAATACTTTAGTTGGTATATTTAAGTTCTGAATGATTTCATTTGGTAATGAAATATTTACAAATGTGTTAGTTATTAGTTGTGAATTAACAATAACATTACAATTTGACTTTAATAAATTGAGTCCTTTAATGGTGGTTGTCGTAACATCGTCGTGGATACATTGTTCAATCACTTTCGTGGGTGTCTTGAATAGGGTCAATATTCCATGTTCCATTATAGTCGTTGCATCAAAATCTGTAGTAAGGGCTGTAGCACAACTCGAAATATTATTAAGGGAACACTTGTTTATTAAGTTAGATGAGCACAAATAGAATGTTTCTATTTCCTTGCACTTTTCTGACCATTTTTCCTTTGTAGAATCCTTCAGGTAGAAATGGGTTGGTGGTATAATAATGATGTCATTTTCATTAGGTACTGGGTAAATTTTATACAGGGAGAATGTTGCGGACTGTAGGATTGGAATTTTTAAGATGATAACAATCACATTATATTTTAATAATAAAGTTATCCTAGAATTATCTAATATTTTAAATAAATGATTTTTATCTAGTTGTAATACCATTGTTGGGCTATACTGTGTGAAAAGATACTTTTCTAGAATTTTTAAATCTTGCAGAGTAAATAATTCGATATTAGGAGTATCAAGTCTTGCTAAGTTAATGGTTCTAAGTAAAATGTTTATTTGTTTTTCTAGTTTGTCAATATTGATTAATTGTAAACTAATTGTTTCGAGTAATTGTACATCATCTACTAATTTGTGAATGATATGTAATGAGTCGTTTTGAAAGGCGAAGATAGCTTGCATTTCTTGTTCAAATTTATTTGTTAAATGCTCAGCAAATGTTGTAAATTGTGACATTTTTTGGGAAACTTGTTGCTGATTGCTTTCTAATATTTTTAAATTATCATTTATATTTATTAAATCGTCTTCATCTAAATTTCCTGTTATAAATTTAATTCCTTTACCAAGAAAATTGAATAACCCACGTTTTTCTCGAATATACAGAATTTTATCATAATTTTCTTGTAACTTTTTAGTTTTTAACTTAATTTCGGTTATAAGTGCAGGGATTAGCTTATTACACTTTATATGATTTGCTTCAATTAAAAGGTTATTATGAGCAATTTCATTGATATTATCTTGTATCAAGTTTAAATTAAATTGGGAATAGAATTTGTGGTAATGACTAAGGAGTTTTCCTTGTCCTAGAGGTTCTAGATAGTATCCATTAGTTCGAAGGGGTATGATTTGAAGTGCATGGTGTGTCTTCAGACTCAGTAGGAGGACTCTGTAATAAATTACTTTGTTTTACTCTTTTCATTCGTCTACCATGAATATTTACATATTTCTTTTTAATTTTTGATGTCACTTTATTAATATTATGTGAAACTAATTTTGAATCTTTACCTATGCTAAAGAGGGGTTCGTGTTTTCCTCTCTTGTTATTTCTAACAGCAATAGTGTCAGGTATATTTTCTATAGGCGGTTCTTTATTTTCGTTACTTTTTGCAAGTCGTTTTTCGGCTTGTTGTTTTTGTTTGTTATAAAGTTCGTCATAGAATGGTAATATTTCGTCTTTTCTTTTCTGGTTATAATTTTCAAATATAGTCATGTCCTGATTAAAAGACATTTCAGTAAGATAGGGACCGTATAAAATAGAAAATGGGGCAAAACCTGTAGCGGTGTGTATTGATTGATTATATATTAATACAGCTGATAGCATTTGATTTGCAGGCGTTTCACTTGGGTTTTTAACATTTATAATTCTGAGTTTTTCTATTAAAGTAGAGTGCATTCTTTCGATTGGAGAGTTCGAGTTAGGGTTATAAGGTGTCGTAAAATGTAGTTCAATATTATGCATTTTCATATATTCTTTTACTACATCGTTCAAAAAATTCGTTGCGTTATCCATAACAATTCGTTTCGGGAAAGAATGATGGGAAAAATAATGTCTAAATTTATTTAGTATTGTTATGTGATCTGTTTGTTTAATATGATATGCTTGACCATATCTGGAGAATAAGTCTATAATAGTTAAAAACTTACTGCCTTTATATGTAAATACGTCTATATGTAAGGTTTCGAAAGGTTTTGTGGCTAATAAAGGACCTTCGAGTTGCAATTGATAGGGGTTTCTGTCATATTTTGCACTTAGACATTGTTCACAATTATTGATAATTTCAATAATAAAAGTTTTTAATTTGGGATTATAATATTCTTGTCTAATATGGTTATAAGTTTCATTAATACCGTTATGATTTTTTAAATGATATAAATTAATTCGTAATTTAAGTTCATTGTCTTGTAAATCTTGTAAATAAGTGTTAGATATTGATATTTTTGCAGAGTTATTTAGATATTTTTCTAATAAGCGAATTGTTATATCCTTTAATTCTTTATCTTGTATATATAGACAACAGGGTTTACTGGGAATGATAATATTTTTAAATTCATTAAAAACATCCATTTCGTTTGAATTTTTGTTAAATTTTATTATGTAATGATCTTTGTTGAATATCTTTTTGTGGTTCGTTTGTATTCGCGAGTGAGGTAGGCAAATAATTCTGTGATTAGAATAATTCACGGGTTGTTCTGAAATTGGAATCACTAATCTTTGATCATTATTACTTACAGTATGCGCGGTTTCTAAATCATTAATTATTCTTTCTATTTCTTCTGCTTCCGGATTTACAACTAAAATTTCATCTAAGTCGTTTAAAATGGGTAATTCGGCGACATTAGGTATTATTGAGTCGTTATCAGTTTCGTTAATGTTTATTTCAATGCGTGACAAGGCGTCAGCGACATAATTTTCTTTACCTTTCCTATATTTAATTTCAAAATTATATTCTTCAAGCTTTAATTTCCATCTAACTAATCGTGAGTTAGGCTCCTTAATTTTGCTCAACCAAACTAAGGGGTTGTGATCAGTTTCTATTATGAAACGTCTCGCGTATACGTATGGGCGAAAATGCTTACAAGAATCGTGTATACTGAGTAACTCTTTTTCAATGGTCGAATAGTTACGTTCGGCAGAATTTAAAGTTCTGGAATAATAGGCAATCGGGCGATTATTTTGTGATAAAACACTTCCCAAAGCTACATTAGATGCGTCTGTCGTTAATGTAAAAGTTTTGTTGAAGTCGGGGTATATTAATATAGGGGCATTTTGCAAGAGCTCTTTACAGGTGTTAAAGGCTTCGATATAATCTGGATTTTCTATATTTATGTTTTCTCCTTTGCGTAAACATTTAGAAAGAGGAGATGTTAATTTTGCAAAGTTCGCTATGAACTTTCGATAATAACCAATTAATCCTAAAAACCGTTTAATTTCTTTAACCGTTAGGTATCGGAAATTTTTGAACAGCTTCTACCTTTGTAGGGTTTGGCTTTATTCCGTCGGGTGTGATAACATGACCGAGAAAAGCAACTTCTTTACATAAGAACTCAGACTTGTCGAGTTGAATTTTTAAATTTGCTTTTTGAAGTACTTGGAATATAGTTTTTATATGATGTATATGTTCTTGAAGAGAACGAGAAAATATTACAACATCATCCATATATACGAAACAGATTTTATATAAATGGGTGCGAAGTATATGATCCATTAATTTTTGGAAAGTGGCGGGAGCGTTTTTGAGGCCAAATGGCATTCTCAAATATTGATAGTGGCCATTGTTTACAGTAAATGCGGTTTTTTCGATAGATTGAGGATCCATCTCAATTTGGTGAAAGCCTTGCGCAAGATCGAGGGTGGTAAAATAAGTACATCTACCGAGATTATCTAATATTTCCTCGATTTTAGGTAGTGGATATTTGTCTTCAATTGTGTTCATTAAGTTTGCGATAGTCAATAACCATACGATATTTCTTTTTACCGCTAGCGTCTAATTTCTTCGGTACAATCCACACCGGTGAACTATATGGAGAAATTGATGGTTCAATAATTTTATTTTCAAGTAATTTCTGAATTTGCGATTCGATTTCTTCTCGCATAGCAGGGGGATGTCTAAAAGATTTCGTAAAAATTGGAACTTCATCTTTAGTGCGTATATGGTGTTTAATTTGATTAGTAAACGATAAATCAGAATTTTCGTGATAGAATATGTTTTTATATTGGTTACATAAATCTAAAAGAGCTTTACGTTCTTCAGGATTTAGATTATTTGTTCTAATTAGTTCGGAAATAGGCCGTGTCAATTTTTCAGTAGGTACCTCAATATTAAAATATTCGATAGGAATAACGTCTATTCTTCGTTCAAATTTTGATTGAAATGGTTTTTCATAAATATTAGGGATTTTAATTATACCTTTATTAATTTCAGCAATACATTCAGGTATTTCATATTCATTTAATTTAAGTGGAGGTAACAAAACAGTACCTTTATCTAAAGTTGTTGGAATAATTATTTTGTCGTTATGTGTAACTAACAAATTCATGTCTTTCTGGTTATATTCGAAATAAAAAGGAATTTGTGTATCACCAATAGTTAATATTTGTGTGTCGTAATTAATGTCAGCTTTTAATTTTCGCATGTCTTTTGAGCCGATGAGAGCGTCAAAGTTTTGATGCCAGGGGATGACTCTAAGTTTAATATTTTGGAAAATATTTCTTTCTTTTAATAATGGAAAAACTACATTATCATATGAGCTAGATTTTTTGTGCATGGACATAGCAGTGAAAAATTCTTTTTTATAAAATAATTGTTTAAATGGTTCAGCAGCATCAGGATTTATAATAGAGTCCGATGCTCCGCTATCAATTAGAATTTTAAGATTTAGTTGTGGAAGATAGAAAAAGGGTAACTGAGACAAAGTATGAATATTATTTAAGTTGATAAATGATCGGAGGCTGGGTCTATAAAATTTTCGTCATCTTGTTCATTTTCGGGGTAGTCGTCATAGTTTACATTTTCATAGTCATTTTCTAGTACAGTTTCTGCTTCAACTAGTTCGTTATTAAATACTTGAGCAGGTTTAAATGTCGGTTTTGGGTGAGAGAATCTTGTAGAAGTTGACATAGGCGTTGGTTTTTGTTGGAACGTCGGCGACGGTTTGCCAAATGTCTGTCTGTTTGTTGTGATAACGGTTTATTGATATCTTTAGGAAAACCGGTTGATGAAGAAGGTTGTGTCATTGTAGTATTCGGGTTAATCGGGTTATATATGTCACGATTTGTAGTTGATACAGGACGTGAAGAAAATTGTAATTTTCCTTGACGTTTTTGTTGTTTATTATTTTGTCTGGCATGGTTAGCCCATTTTAATTCTTGATTATAATTATCAAAGGCCTGACATTTTGTATATGCGTCTTCTAAAGTTGCATAGTTAAAATGATTTAAATGCGAATTATATGGTTCTAAAACACCAACAAGAAATGTTTTTAGTGACCTTTGCATGTACATTTCATATTTAAACCGATAAACTTCCGGAATTTCCTCATGTATTTTTAGATATTGTAATAAATCATTTCTAATAAATAGAACACGTTTATAAAAATCATGATAAGATTCATTATAGTTTTGAACAGTATTTTGTAATGTAAAAGATAAAATATCCTCATTACGATGATCACCGTATTGTTTTAATAAAATTTCTTTAATTTGTGCCCACTCGGTAGCATCATGTAAGCTAAGAAATTTTCTAGCTTCGCCTTTTATTTTAGTTTTAATTGTACAGCCTAAAATATGTGTCTGTACTGGTGAAAGTTTATTATGAACAAAATGTAGTAGATCTTGTACACTCTCTATAAATATTTGTAAATCGTCATCGGGACCGTACTCTGGTAAAGCATTTAATAATTGCGTGAATTCTTGAGATTGAATAGGTTCGACTGGAGGAGTCATATTTGAATTGTTTAAATTAATTATATTTGGAAAATTGGTATTACGATTTTCAACTAATTCTATTTCTAAATCCAATTCTGAACCGGAGGTAGACATATACTAAAATTACGTTTTTTCAATTCACTTGTGATTGTTTTCACTTGAAAAAAATGGAAAATTGGACTTACAGGCTAAGTAGAAGGATTGACATCTCTTCCTTGTGTTCTCGATGAACTTGCAACGTCACAGATGGACTGGGGTGTTGTCTCCAATAGACTGGGGGGTTGTCTCCAATAGACTGGGAGCAGCAGGGTCGATTTCTTTTTGTTTCTTTTGCGGATCACAGAAGCGAAGTATTGAAATACACCACTAAGTTGAAAACGTATAGGACACTGAATTCCCACCAAATTACTTCTTTTTAGCGTCAACTGGATCCTGTCCGCAGCGCCAGTTACGTTTTTTAGGCAGGAAAAAACCTTTTTAAAAAACACTAATTTATTTCCAAAAGAATACAAAAGCGAGGTGGTTACAAAGACCGTTAATCTGCTACTAACTAACATGAGAAATTATATTTTACATGTCTCTAGATAAGTGATTATCTAGTCGGTATTATATTATGCTGATGGTTGTGGTTTAGAGTTCATAACTCGCTGCTGACTACCCAAAGTCCATCCTCATGCGTCAACTGTAGTGGAGGCATTCATTAACAGTGTGGTATTTTTTTTTTGTTTTGATAAAACACTAAAATATGACAATAAAATATTTTATTCAATAATGCCCATGTGTCGTAAAGTGTTTATATATATTTGAAAATCTACGCCTAGGCGCATGTTAATTCTTATCGCCTCAACTATATCTCGTGGGTTAGTTTCAAAGTCCCAGTCTAATACTTCTTCATTTTTCATCTTCTCCAAACGTTTTGTAACATGTTCCTCGATTGATGGTGTCTTTCGAGGTGCTACAGACGGTGCAGCAAATTTTTTCAACTCTCCATTTGTTTGTGTTTTAATTCTTGTAATAGATAAATATTTTTCTCTAGGTGAGGATACATTAGACACTTTATTATTGTAATTTTCCCTTTGATCTTCCTCGTCAGTCGTTTTAAGTGGCAAATTAATGTTTTTGCAGGTCGCCTTCATACTATTGGATGAAATATGCAACTCATCGACGCGATGTACTCTTTGCGCATGACTAATTAAATTATCTATTCTATTAAATGTTTTATCACACAAATCACACTGGAAAGAGATGTTTCTATGAACAATTGTATGTCTACTTCGACTACTGGACCAATGGAATGTTTTGTTGCAAACATGACATTTATAATACATGTTTATCCTCCACTATATGGCATCAAATAACTAAAAAGTAATAGGTCTTCCGTATATTATCCTCATATTATTCTTATTGTCCTTAAATTTATCCTTATTTTATTCTTTTTTTTGCCCTTACATTATCCGTATTTATTCTTCTTGTCCTGACATTAACCATAAGACAAGTTGTTTAGCAAAGTTAGCCGCATCAGAAAAACCAAATAATAATGAGACTTGTAACTAACTATGCACACCTTATTCAACCGTATAAGGAAAAAAAAAATGCGAGAAAATTCGCAGACGCATTGGTCAAAGATCATCGACACCAAAAAAAACCTCGTTTGGGGTGATATTTCCACACATGGGTACGATTACACAAACGAAAAATCTTATTATCCTTAATTTGTATCCTTATTTCTTATCCTTCCTTTTTATCCTTAATTTTTATCCTTACGTTAACCCTATTTTATCCTTAAATGCGGATTTTCTTTATGAGATATGAATTTGGGCACAAAGAACTTTAACAAATGAATTTGGATACAAACAACTTTAAAAAATTCTACAGTGCGCGCCATCCGACTAGGAACACGGGACGGGAAATGAACGGGCAGCCGCACTCGATAAAGTGTCCTCGTTATGGGTGAGAATCGGATTGAACGCACAACGGTACAAAGGACGAGACTCGATCGAGGTGCGTTTGCCCATTCATTTTGAAGTCCCATGTTCCTAGTCGGCTGGCGCGCCCCTTTCTATGACGTCAGGGTCCTATTATAAAATAAGTGGCAACCACAAAACGAACATCTTTAAAACTTCATACATAGCACAATAACGTTAAAAGGGGGAATACAATGGTTTTACCAAAGGAATGGAAATTAAAACCACTAATTGCTGCACATCCATACAGCTATAATAAGTCAAAAATGTGTCATAATTGCTTTTGTGCTTGGCGTAAAGATAGGATTAACCCATATACCGGCCTATGTAGAAGATGTTTAAAAGAGAATCCCATACAAAATAAAGTGAAGAATAAAGAATTTCAAGGTAGCCGTCCAAGTGGAATGCAATGCCGAAGTTGTCTACAAGTGCTCAAATGGGTGAATTTTGGCATATGTCGAGATGTGTGTGAAGCCTGCAAAATAAATAGATCGCAATTAAGGCAGCGGTGTACATACTGCAATAAATATGAAGACGATTGTTGGAATAATATGTGCATGAAATGTATGACAGGAGCAAGTATACTTTGTGATCGAGTTGGTTTATTTTATAGCAGCTGGAATCACCACAACAAAAATTGTTGGTTCCATAATTATAGGTAAAACATATTGAATATTTTATGTGCTTATATAGGTACAATATCTATTGTAAATATATTTTTGAAAATGTAACAACATATTTATAGTAAATTTTCATAAAATAAATAATTATACAAAAAATTACTCTTTTTTAATTTAATATCTATGGAAAATATGCTAATAATCAATTAGCTTTTACCAAGGATATGCAAGATTAAGAGCAGCTGATATATCAACCAAAGTCGCAGTATTTTTTTTTGTATAGGATGCAATATATTTAAATGGCTTTTGATAGCTTTCCAAGAAGCTGTTTATTATTTAAGGTCTTTGTGTTAATTTATGGTCGTTATATCTCCCCGCCTTTCCACTACATGATCAAGTTGGTAGTACCTCGATTCTTCAAAGTATTTAGCTGTTATGGAATACAGAAACGGCAGCTCGTTTTACCATATAAATCACTGCAATAGGCTGACTTGCTAGCTGTAGATGATTCACGATATAAAATGATTTTGTGTTGCGACTACATATTTTTATAGTAGTCGAAAGAGTATGAATCATTTTGAGGATTATCGAAGCACACAAAAGCGTCCGTTGAAATATATAGTCTATGTATGTAGAGTATATTTTGGGGATATCGCATGTAGCAAATAGCTTTCTTGATGACAAGTAAAAACATTTTATCAACAATAATCACGATGTACTTGCAAATGTTTATTTTCTCAAAAATGTAATTGTGTATTTAAAATAAAACTGTTTTAATTATACTTATGGTTGTTTTTAGTTGTGTAATAAAAAATAGGAAATAAAATTAATGTAATCTTTTAATGTGTATTTCATTTATTTAACCTTATAATATAATATAAAATATACCATCATAACTACATATACATACAATATTAAATTTAATGTAATAAATAAGACAATAAAAATAAAAGAACATTATTTATGTATCTACATTAGCTTCTTTGTCAGATTGGTTGATATTTTTCAATGATATTCTTAGGTAGGTACTCCACTATACCACATAGAAAGTGTTTTAGACCCACTGTGCCCACATGTTCACAAAACTCATCCAAATTTTAATACGTCGAACTTCTTCAGCATCGAAGCAGACATTTATGTGATAATTTAAAGAATGTTGTGAATCCCTCCTTATGTCATCTAGTTTACGAGACAATCTTTCAATGGCAGATTTAATGTCTTCTATCAGACTTCATGTTTGAGTTGAATATTGCATCCACATCTTTGCTACCTAAGTACCTAGAAATTAAAAATAAAAATGTAAAAAATATATATAAAACAGTACTAATTGGACTTACGTTGCAGCTGTCGGCGTACACGAAATAAGAAATATATTGTACTATCTGAATCTTTGTAAGCTAACAAGTGATTCTATTTTTAAAAGACTCCATTGTTCCACAATATTCCATTTCTACTTAATACTTAACTAACTTAAATACTATTATGATTATTTTTGTTTAAGAATTAAACACCGAAACGTATTAGTGGACTAGATTTTGCTCCAGGATAAGCCGGAGAACTTTGTCCTAAATATGTTAATGTAGTTTTACCATTTGACGAATTTATTTTATCGATAGTGTTCGGACATATAATTCCCACAAGCCGTTTCGGTAAAAATGATTTAAAAATCGTTATTGAGCTTTCCTCAAACAAAGTTACTATGATTGATTTTCCAAATCTTGTATTAACCAAAGACATTTTTTTAATGAGATAAGGTTTATTTAAAGTTAACGCTGAAATGGATCTTTGCTCTAAAACCTGTATATTTTGATTTATTAGCTCATTAAGTGCTAATAAGTCAACTTCGGAAATTGCCATATTTAAATGAATACAATGAAAGAATTACGAGTAAATTTGCACACTTGAAGTCACTGCAATAGGCTGACTTGCTAGCTGTAGATGATTCACGATATAAAATGATTTTGTGTTGCTACTACATCTTTTTATAGTAGTCGAGCTACCCCCACTACTTGGAATACACATAAACTGATTACAACTACAATTGCATTATACCACTCCAATTTGTCAAATTTGTTTTTCTACGAAACGAAAGACTTAAACCAGTTTTCTATATTAATTATGTACAAACAAGCTACAAAACGAAGTTTCTAGGAACAATCGTAGACTCAGCACTTAATTTCTCCACTCATATAGATAGTCTATGCTCAAAGCTAGCTAAAAGTACATTTACCATCTTAAATATAAAAAAGGAAGTCAATGAGAAGGGTCTGATTACGTCATATTATTCTCTTGTATATGCAATACTCAATTATAACATTATTATCTGGGGACAGGCGGTGGAAGCTAATAGAGTATTTGTAATGCAAAAGAGGATTATCAGAATTATTTTTAATTTACCGTATAGACATTCTTGTCGACACACATTTCGTGATAAGAAAATTATGACAGTACCCTGTATATATATATTTATAAATTACTTAGTTTTGTATACAATAACCTCAACAAATTCTGCCTTAACAGTGACGTTCACAATCATAATACACGCAGTGTAACGGATGAAACCTTATCTGTTCTTGTAACAGTTTTTATGGTAAATACATTTTTTCTATTTCTATTTTTTTTTTCTAATCCCTCCTTACGATTGTTTTTCAAATATTGTATTAACCAAAGACATTTTTAATAATGTAAGGTTTATTTAAAATTAACAATGAAATGGACCTTTGTTCTAAAACCTGTATATTTTGATTTATTAGCTCTTTAAGTGCTAATAAGTCAACTTCGGGTAACCCCCCCCCCTTTTTGTTTAGGACCAAATAACATAAAAACAGATTTACTTGCATTTAATTTATGATTTTGGCAGCTGTTATATCAACCAAATCGCTGTAGGTACTTCTTTTGTTTAGGGCGCAATACATTTAAAATGGCTTTTGAATGCTTTTGAAGAAGCCGTTTACTATTTAATGCCATTGTGTTAATTTATGGTCGTTTTACGCTTGACAGCAAAACAAAAATCATGGACCCGGTAGCAATACACTTCAACTATCAAATATTAGTATGAATTCGGAAAGTACCATAGTGGTACACCCTATATGTTAAAGATTGTAAATTAATATGCTGTAAATCAATGAAAAATTAATTTTTGTATGTTGAAGTTGAAAGAATTCGAATAGAACCAATTGTAATCCATCCTGATTCGATTTCGATTGATTTGTAGAGTCGCAAAGAATAGTATAATACTAAAGTCGGTACACCCTATATGTTTGCAGCTGTCGGCGTACACGAAATAAGAAATATATTGTACTATCTTGATTCACGATATAAAATGATTTTGTGTTGTGACTACATCTTTTTTTTTATACTTGGAATATACACTATTTGTGCAATATATTTATCCTTAGAAAATGAATGCATTTCGACTAGAAATTAAATACCAAATTGTATTATTGCGTTGAATTTTGCGTCGATACCTACATTATATGTATATTATAGATTGCTTGAGATCCATAAAAACTACAACTTTTTTGTCAGGAATTCGGATGTTCATAACTAACCACTAGACAAGCGGACTTTCTTAGACCCTATAGATTTAGACTAACAAAATCGACAAGGAACTCATTAAATCTTAATTTGTATAATGTACTTCCAAATTTATTGAAATCATTAAATTTTAATTGTTTTAAATTTAGATTAAAAAAAAAATATTGTTACATTATTGCTTTTACTCTACATGTGAATTCGTGGATATTTTAAATGACCCGGCAAATTTCGACAATATAGATGCAATGTGTATAATATGAAACGCACTCACTGTTTTTCTCTCATATTTTAATAAGAATGTACCATTATTTATTTATCATTTACACATAAGTATTGTACAATTTATACATTATATTTATTTTTATATTCAATGTAATATGCTTGTTATTTTAGTTATACATTATACATTTTTTATTTTTATATTGTTATGTAACTGTCTCAGCTAACACGCCAAATATGTATCTTATTGTATATACCTAGTTTAATGATTAATTGAGACTGACGAGTTTATATCGTTGCTTTTAGTTCCTAATTTTACGTTACTAATTAAGTATAATTTTTTTAACCAGTGTTTCAATTTTTTATCCTTAAATGCGGAATTCCTTCTAATCTTATTATCCCTCTATTTTTATCCTTATTTCATTCTTCATAGATAGGCCGCAATTATGGCAACACATACTGCAATAAATACGAAGACGATTGTTGGAATAATTATTTGCATAAAATGTATGATAGGAACAAATATACTTTGTGATCGAGTTGGTAATTTATATTTAATAGTGAATTAGCTCCTTGCTCTAAAACCTCCATATTCTAATTTATAATCAAATTAAGCTCTAATAAATCGATCACTAAATCGCCATAATAAAAAAATAGATTCAACGTCGGAAAGTATAGAAAGTGTGCCTTTTTAATGGAATACTGGTCGAAGACTACCTACAATTTGGAATTTTAATAATTTGTAAAGGCACGGTGACAGTAGGGTATGTGAAATACAAATGATTTGATTTTCAGATAGGCACCTGTTTCGAGAAATTATGTGACAGTAAATAAGATGAGCCACCGTTGTTAGCGGCAATGAATGACTCCTAGTATGCGGTTCAAACCTTTTGCCCTATTCGAATCGCATAAAAGCTGACTACCGTTTGTTATATATCGTGAAATACAAATGATTTGATATTTTTCGAGAAATTATACGACAGTTAATACGTTCCAGGTAGCTCGCCTTTTGGCCTTTGTTTCTTGGCGGCATACCTTTGGTTTAGCTACAGATTGATAATCTTTTACCCTTAGAAAATAAATGCATTTCGGTGTCACTTGTTATTCGATTATATCGCTAGCCTCGTTTGTTTGTATTCTATTGTATAACTATTAACCGTGATTTATGGGTTTCTTTTGTCTACTTATAGATAGTTACTTGATATTGCTTTTCTATATGGGTAATAAACCATAGAATTTCGAGAAATTGTGTCCTTGTACACAAATGCAGCAGTAAATAATTTTTGATATGCTAATATACCAGACCCCTTGTTAGCGATACTGAATGACATATATTTTTGCCAATTAAGAGCGCATAATTTAACAGGTAATATACCAGACCCCTTGTTAGCGATACTGAATGACATATATTTTTGACAAATAAGAGCGCACAATTGTACCAATTCAATTAGATATATTGCAATTATACTAGTCTAATTGCAATAATCCAATTACTTTCATTTCTCCAATTGATGCACTAATTAATATACAATTGTACCAATTCAATTAGATATATTGCAATTATACTAGTCTAATTACAGCGCAAAAATCCAATTACTTTCATTTCTCCAATTGATGCACTAATTAATATACAATTGTACCAATTCAATTAGATATATTGCAATTATACTAGTCTAATTACAGCGGAATAATCCAATTACACAATTACAAATTACTAATTACGCAATTACAAATTACCTCCCAATCTAATTATTCTAATTACATTTATTACAATTACAAATTACCTCCCCCCACTATAATTATCCTATTTGCCCCCCAGCCCAGAAAAAGTGGTGGGGGCCTCAATAATTAATATACAATTGTACCAATTCAATTAGATATATTGCAATTATACTAGTCTAATTACAGCGCAATAATCCAATTACACAATTACAAATTACTAATTACCGACAATACTCTAATTACCTAATTACCTTTATTGCAATTACAAATTACCTCCCTCCACTTTAATTGCCTAATTACCTAATTACTTCTATTGCAATTACAAATTACCTCCCCCTACTCTAATTGCCCCCCACCCCAATATAATTATCCTAATTGCCCCCACCCCAGAAAAAGTGGTGGGGGGGGGCAAAGTGGTGGGGGGAGACCGCGGTCCGCTATTACCTATCTACTTTTTCAACCTAAATAATATTCATTTATATTGTCACGACCTGCCCTTTGGACAGCCTGACTACAGGGGTTACTTGGCTACGAGAGGTTATGGAGTGACACCCATAAATGAGAATCGGAGCTATCAACAAACATAATTTATTCAAACAGATAAAAGAACCACAGTCAAAAATTATACATTACAAGGGCCTTACCCAATACATAGCATCTTGGAGGGAGAGACGTGTCGTGTTCAAATGATTCGGCTGAACTCCTCGTATCATTGATTTGTTGTTTATTTATATCATTCCTAAATACCTAGTCAGCATTTTCCATATAGGTGAATCCTATGCTCCGTGTTTGACTGTGTTATGAAATGCAACACTTGCAGTTCTGGTACTAGGTCAATACTAATAATGTTTACATTTTTATATCTAGGCTAAATAAAGTTTAAGAAGAATTAATAAATATGTGTATAATTTTGAAAATGAATTTAATTAATTGGTTTAAGTTATATTTAGGTATTTCTTTAACATGGAATATGCCAACCGGTGTTTTATTTTCTTATTTAGGTGATGCATATATTGATTCATGACACATCTCCCCTACCTAGTAGAGCTGGTCCCTAGCTCTTTGTAAAAATTACAGGAAAAACTGAAAAAGTATTAAATCTATATACATAAGGGGATGAGGGGTCGTTAACAGAGCTTAATTTCTCTTATATTTATCATCGTTTAGGGGTATCCCAATGTTTAGGAATATCTTGCTCTGTAGACGATTCCTCTACAAACGTTTTTAAATATTAAGTCGCCAGTAAAAGGCAACAAAGGAAAGAGAAAATATATATATATATATAAGTATATTGTATCTATACAATTATATGTCTCGTTTAATCAAACTAAAAATAAAAAATACAAACAACAAGAAAGTCACCACGAATTGTCTTAGAGGCGCACGTTGAAAGTACTAAGCACTGAGTCCGGCACTGTTCATCCGTAACGCTATATGGTCCATTTGGTGACGCATGGTTGGTATTAGTGACAAAAGTGACAAGCGATAGTTCTGGTCGGGTTCTGTTCTGTGTTCTGTGATGAAGAGTTGGTAGTCGGTACGACAGTTTGTGGTTCCAAGATATAATTATCCCTTAAGTAACATGGGGGAAGTGGAAGTATAGTTTGAGATAATCAATCAGGTGGTTGTGCTTATGCTGTGTTACTGGATCTGGTACAGACGTGAAATAGAAGAGAGCCATAATATGTGTTACAGCGGCTGTGTGGGATGTGCTACACATAACTGGAAGTTTGCAGGGTAAGCAGTTTTCTAGGCTTTATGCAAGCCATGCTAGAATCACTAGTAGACTATTTGATGGATGGAATTGCTTTTAGATAATTTGTGCTCATACTTCTAGATAATTAATCTGTTCCTTTGGTATTTTAGTGTTGATGGAAACCCACCCTCGAACTTTGGATGTTCCCATTAACCTATACTTAAGTAATACTTGGGGGTAACCACCTGTCGTGAACTACCATCCACAACACCAATTGGTTGCTTGCTTTTGTCCTTTGTCCTGGCTAGGGTTGATCTGCTGGTGGTTCTCAGTGCTGCTGGTGGTTCTCAGTGCTCCTGGTCGTGCCTCATGTGGTTTTGTATTTCATGAAACAACAAAAATAGTAAGTATATCATTTAAATAAAATTCCTCTTATAAACTAATTTCTTATATGTACTCTAGGAATATAATAATAATAGCACTTAACTTTTCAGCTAGGTAAGTGTTTTTACTTTAATTTCTAACCTGAATAATACCCTCTCTAATTCTACATTTATATTGCATTCTCTATTCCCTTGACAGACCCTACGGTACCATATCATATTTTACTCTATACATATTGTCAACAAAAAATATCTATATCTGGGTACCTGTATACTGCATCCCTTACTTGATATGCTTATTCAGCTGTTATTTCATTACGAGTCTTGCAAACAAAAAAATATAAAATTACTTGTATCAAGTTTTATAATTGTTTGCACTTTATTATGCCATTCTTACTTTTATGTGCATATCATTATGCCTTATGGAGAATATACCTACTGTTATTTTGTGCATTTTATTATGTCACTTAACAATATTCCCAATTTACTTATAATATGCTTTTCATTCTGCATAACAAGTTATTACTGCTTTACCCTTTTTCAGGAAATCATCACATTGCAGTCCTTGTCCACAGGGTGATCCATAAGTAATAGTAGATGTTGGCCATCATCAATACCATTAGTATGAGCATTGTTTATAAAGTAATATAGTTATTCAACCTAACTTGTAAGTATGTGCTGCCAACTTGTGAGTAACTTACGTACTAGTCAGTTTCCATGACTTTTGTTTTTATTAATTTAAATATTATAATAATCATTTAAATATACATTTCACGATACATTACACATTGCGCAGCCGGATGTGACGTCGAGCTCGAGAAAAATATGCAATGCCCTAAGTGTCGTGCACGCGACATCACAACTAACCTAAAAAATATACACTTTTTAACATTTTTGAATATTATATCATTTTTATTAAAATTTCTGCTTGGTTCCTATACTAAAATCTTGTTCGGTGCATTAACTAATGAAATTTTAATTTTCCTAATCTAATGAAATACGATATTTTTGTTGACTGGAAATTCAACCTATAATTAGCAGTCTAATTTAAATAATCTACAATATTGAAACTTTATATATCTACTGTCTGTGTGAGTTTTTAAATGTTATTAAGACTAGAAACTGTGTCCCCGTCGCTTCTAACGAAGTACCAATTGCCAAGTCAGAGGGCGCTACCTAGATGTTTCCGTGCGGCTACGATACCAAAGTAGTAAACGCATTTCATTCATTAATTTTACAAGCCAAATATTTCTGATATATGCAATTTACTATCTCACGGGACATATCGTGACTTCGTTTATCTTCGTTAATAACCGACGTTTGGTCAAAACTGGTGGGAGAAACGCATTCCGAAGTAGGAATCACGGAATCAGACAAGTTTCTGGTTATATTTACTTTACTTATATAAATATAGCACAGAGCAGAGATGATATAGCGAGATAATAATAAAATTTTTCAGTGAAAAATAATATTATTTGCTTTTATATACTTCAAATCACGAGAGATGACCGTTACGTCACAAATTAATTTCTAATTTTCAACGTCCGCTTCAAGCGTTCTTTGTTTACAAAATAGTAAAACGAGAGAGACAGGGAAAGGGAGTTCATTATATGTGACTGTTAATATCTCCAACTGACATTGTTGATAACTAACGCAGTATTGATTTAATTATTACGAATTATAATGATGACGTAACGGTCTTCTTTCGTGATTTGAAGTATATGTGTTTACTTTTATATGTGTTTAACTGTTGTGTGTTACAATATTATTATTGAAATTGCGAGTTGTGATTGATTATTTACGAAGTGGATACATTTATTAGACACTCTATACTTGTTCCATTTTTATTGTTATTCTGTTGTTTTAAGGTTATGCTCGAATGAAGTAACGTTTTATAAACTTTCTGTGCGTAACCTAAACGACTAAGAATAGTGAAGACTGTCTGTAAAGAGACAGCGGTAAAATTTTACATTAGCGTATCTCCGATTTTTAACTTTTTTTTACCTACGTATTTTTGTATGGAAAACACGAATCTGAAGTCAATTTTATCCGCTCTCCTATACTTTTCGAGATATAGGGGCCGATGTACCCCAAAAATGGCATCCCGCCTTTGGCATAAATAGATAAATAACATATTATTTTGCGATTTTTATCGTTTTTGTTATCACTAATGCTTATTTGAAAACCGCAGAACGTGTCTGTGAACTCGCTTTGGTCACTTTATTTGTATTTAATAGACTTAAATTGTTAATTAATTGACAACACGCACATCGCCGCCAAAGATTACTATCTTTGTCGCAGCTTTTCCGAGCAAGAACTAGAGATTTTTACGTTGTTATGTTGGCAATTTGCTTAGTTCTTTTGGTTTCAAACTTAGGGCGGGCTTACTCCTGTTACCTGTTACTTCAAAGAAGGAACATGTTTTTCTTCATGAACAGGATATAAGTATTAATGAGGAATTTTCAAGCAAAATCTGCAAAAAATAGACTGGCAATTCAAAACAATTTTAAGCGTGCTTTGAAAGTTTGAAATCAAAAGTAAATTGCCAACATAACAACGTAAAAAATCCCTATAGTTCTTGCTGGGAAAAGACAACCATTCTGGACAAGAGAAGTCGTTGGGGAAAAGAGGCGATGTTCGTTATCAATTAATTTACAATGTATGTCTGTTAAATAAAAAAAAAGACGAAAGCGAATTCACAGAAACGTTCTGCGAATTTCAAATAAGCATTAGCGATAACAAATACGATAAAAATCGCCGAATAAAATGTTATTTACGCCTATGGCGAGATGCCATTTTTGGGGTACATCGGCCCCTATATCTCGAAAAGTATAGGAGAGCGGATAAAATTGACTTCAGATTCGTGTTTTCCAGACAAAAATACGTAAGTATAGATAAAAAAAAGTTAAATATCGGAGATACGCTAATGTAAAATTTTACCAAATAAACAAGTACCTAGGTAACTTATGTCTGAACTTCACAAACACATTTCATTATTCATTAATTTTATGCATAAACATTTTTTAACCAGTTAATACAAATAATTACATTACACAATAAAGCTATTTTCAAGCTCATTTATTTAGGTTATAAAAATATTTTATATTCTTGCTTGTCAAATGTCAAATACTAGCATTTTTTAACAATCTAAAAATACGGTCAATACTATTATTAACCCAATTTACTGTTGCCGTTCGATAATAATAATAATAGTCTTTATTAATGCATTAAATATTACATAAAATATAATACAATACATAAAATACATTAGGGGCGAAGTTTAGCTATAATAATATATAATATAATGTCGTCATGTAATGCTTTTGTCCAGTCACAAACCAGAATCAAATTAACCGGTTACCGGTGTATCTCTCTCTAAAAATAACTATCATTCATTCATAAACCCTGCAGGGTGCTGGCAACGTCACCAGCGTCACCTGCACTAGTTTGGCTGAACTAATAGCGTCCGCCATGTTGCAGACAAGCAAAAGAGTTGTAATATTTTAATCTGAGCCCTACATAATAATGTTAGGTACTTTGAAGAAAAATCAGGTAGGATTATCTTCAGAATACATATAAGAAAAACGTAAGGTAAAAGAAATTACATAGTAATAAAGTTATTATCACGATATTAATTAATTTCTACTGTCTATGTAAAAGCACATTTTAAATAATTAATTTCTCGGAAAAATAAAAATTTCTTTCGTATATTTTAAAGTTACTGCCTTTGCCAGTATGTGTTTTGTCAGTTTCTAAAAAATTAAGCTTTAATTTTAAGTTTTAACAAAATAAATCGGGATTATAAATTGGCCAAATATAATGCATTTTGCGCCAATATTAGGCAACTTGTAGTACATCAGTTTCTAGTCTTAAGGATCCAAGCTGAAACTACAAAATTATGATTAAAGTTGAACATAAATTTACAAAAACTAAAAATTGGAGGTTATGTTAATCCTATGATCATTTATTTTACTCTTTGCCTATGATGCAGTCTATATTTGTGATTTATGACATTTTTAGGTGAACATCCAGATCGCTAAAAACTAGGTTTCAAATACAATATACATAACATGTTCCTCCACTAATATTTCATATCAATATCTTTTTGTACTTTGGTTATAATTTTTTCACATAGCTCCAACACAATTCGCCATTATAAATTATAAACAGTCAAATAACAAACATATATAAAAAAGACATACAGGGTGTTCCACTTAAGTCGGATTCTTCCATAGCTCTCTTATTATAAATTTAAGAGAAAAATGTTTCAAATAAAAGTTACGCTGAATTATGCGGTGTATATACAGAAAATATTTTTGAATACACAGGATGTTCCATTTCATCTGGACGCTATACAACTTCGTTATTTTAAATGGAACACCCTGTATATCTGTGTATTTTTGGATTCCTGACTTATTTTTAAGTTGATTTTATGTATCATACATTGTGCCCAAAACATACCGTTTCCGAGATATTCAAGTTTTTTTGAGAAATTTCACGATTACAGCGCTCTGAATATTGCTAGATAGCTTCTAAGCCATAAGAGCTAGAAACTTGCGGTTTACATAGTTCGATATACCACGAATTACGCTATCATTTCCACTATTAGAAAAATATGATAAGTAGTATAAAGTGGTAAATATCGGTACCTGCATTTGACAATCTTTCAACAGGAATAACTTCTTTTTTTCAAATGGAATGACCCATATTTTTTTCCACCGTTGGATTCAAAATTAAATTCTCTTTCGATTGATATAAGGTTATCCATATTTATCTTTAACAGTTTTCGAGAAAAATGCAATTCTTTCTAAAGTTTGAAAAACGAGCTGCCTACAGCGTAAAGTAGGATTTGCCAATATCGCTTAAAGCATCGTTTCAATATTATGTACGTTCATCTCGACAAACAAATTGTATTGTGAATTGTTTTCGTTTTTCCCGGTAAAAATCCGGTCACCAACAATGACATCGCGTGAATTTAAAATTTATAAAACATGCCAGTAACAATATTACTGGCATGTTTAAAAAGTGATCTAACAAACAAAACTAAACCACTACCAACAACGAAAACAAAACGCAACATGATAGAAAATTCTAAACGTAATAAAAAAGGGTACGTGAACTTAAACTGTAATTTTACATTAAGTGTTCGAAATGTCCTCAGTCTTTTAATGAGGTGGAGCACAATCCTGTTGTAACCACATCCTTCGAAGGGTTGCTAAAGGAATGTCGCCCAACAAATCATCCAAAGTGTTTCGCAGAAAGTCCAAATAAATTCTTCCTGTCAAGTGTCGATTAAAAAAGAATGGTCCAATGATGTGGCCTCCTAAAATTCCCGTCCACACGTTCAAGGACCACCTGTATTGGCTACCGGTTGTCTGGAATTGGTGCGGATTTACCGTGTCATAATAATGACAATTATGGCGGTTAACAAAGCCATTTTTGTGGAAAGTTGACTCATCCGAAAACATGACCTGTTTAAAAAAAATTTCTTCCTCTCTCAAGTGCCCACTGACAAAATGCCTGCCTCCGTTGAAAGTCTCCTTCGAGTAACTCCTGGTGTAATTGGATGTGGTAAGGATGATATTTGTGTTTCTTTAAAATCCTATGTACTGATGTTGTACTAATATCCGTCGTTTGACTAATTTGTCGCACACTAAGTTGAGAGTTTTCCTGTATGCATCCCAATACTAGATATTCGTTTTCATCTGTAACTACTGTGCTAGTGCGATTCCGTTTTTTGCATTCGATGTTACCACTATTTATAAACTTCGTATTTAAGTCAATGCGATGTTTTAAAAAAAATTTGCAAAGCCTACTTTATGCTGTAGGCAGCTCGTTTTTCAAACTTTAGGAAGAATTGCATCTTTCTCGAAAACTGTTAAAGATAAATATGGA
Source organism: Rhagium mordax (assembly GCA_963680705.1). Taxonomy (NCBI): domain Eukaryota; kingdom Metazoa; phylum Arthropoda; class Insecta; order Coleoptera; family Cerambycidae; genus Rhagium; species Rhagium mordax. The sequence continues at coordinate 46,951,787 of OY796660.1, read as the reverse complement.
CAACCTTATATCAATCGAAAGAGAATTTAATTTTGAATCCAACGGTGGAAAAAAATATGGGTCATTCCATTTGAAAAAAAGAAGTTATTCCTGTTGAAAGATTGTCAAATGCAGGTACCGATATTTACCACTTTATACTACTTACCATATTTTTCTAATAGTGGAAATGATAGCGTAATTCGTGGTAAATTGAACTATGCAAACCGCAAGTTTCTAGCTCTTTTGGCTTAGAAGCTATCTAGCAATATTCAGAGCGCTGTAATCGTGAAATTTCTCAAAAAAACTTGAATATCTCGGAAACGGTATGTTTTGGGCACAATGTATGATACATAAAATCAACTTAAAATTAAGTCAGAAATCCAAAAATACACAGATATACAGGGTGTTCCATTTAAAATAACGAACTTGTATAGCGTCCAGGTGAAATGGAACATCCTGTGTATTCAAAAATATTTTCTGTATATACACCGCATAATTCAGCGTAACTTTTATTTGAAACATTTTTCTCTTAAATTTATAATAAGAGAGCTATGGAAGAATCCGACTTAAGTGGAACACCCTGTATAGTATAAGGATAATGGTATGTCAGGTTGCCGTCCAATTTGTGTATCTACTGCGCATTACGTCACTCAGTTTAAAAAACGTCGAAAGTCAGTTGTAATCTTTAAAAAAAACATAAACTTAAAACACACCACAGAAATTAGACAACCCCCAAATCCAAAGCCAAAGGCTATCCGGAAGGGGGCTACACATTTGAAAAAACGCAGACAAACATCCATACCCACCGACATTGCCATTTGCCGGTGCCCGGTCTCGAACCGGGACTCGATAGGCAGTGTAGCCAGAGCCATGTCTGTCACTCACGCTTTAGCCCACTGTGCCACCGAGTCGGTTTATTTTAATATTTTTAATAGTGTTAACGAATAGCACCATGCTTGCTTGTGCTGTGGCTGGGTGTAATAATTATTACACGAAGACAAAAAGGTACTGATATCAAGTATTTTACATTTCTCCGCGTTGAAAAGCTCGCGAAAGTATATGGATCAACGATAAAATTAATATGAAAAATAGCAGGTTAATTTTTTATTTCGCCGGTTTATCCTTTTTATTACCCATTGCTATTGTCTGTTTATAGCACGTACTTCTTCTGTACATTTCAACCCAACAGAATCAACAGATTTTGAAATTTTTTTAATACAGCAGATGTTGTTATATTCCCCCCAGAAACAGTAGAAATTGAAAATCTGATGCAGTTCCAACTGTTAATATGTTTGGTGTTTCTTGACTGTCGTAAAAGGAAAATAAATTGTGATAGATCGCTTAGGATGGAAAAAATATCAAAAATAGACTACTAATTTTAGGTTAGAATTCCAACTAACAAAAAGCATCTTATTTTATTAGATTAAGCCAATTAAAACTTTATTAATAATGCACTGAAAATGATTTTAGTTGATAGTACAGAAATTAAGTAGAAATTTTAATAAACTTGACATAATATTCGATAATTTTTGAAAATACATATTTTTGAGGTTAATTGTGATGTCACCTCTGCCACTTTTTAAACTGAGTGACGTCACCGTGCCTGCGCGCGGGCATACCATTCTCCTTATACCATGTAAAAAAGAACCTTAATTTAAACACCTTAAGCATGATTTTTATAGTCGCGAAATTGCGAAAAGCGAAATGCGAAACGTGTTGCTATTGGTCAATTCCAAATTTTAATGTGAAATGAATCAATAGCAACACGTTTCGCATTTCGCTTTTCACAATTTCGCGACTATGAAAATCAGGCTTTACAATTAACCTCAAAAATATGCACTTTTTAAAATTTTTGAATAGTATATCATTTTTATCAAAATTTCTGCTTGGTTCCTGTACTATCATCTAAAATCTTGTTCGGTGCATTACTAATGAAGTTTTAATTATCCTAATCTAATGAAATAGGTTGTTTTTTGTTGACTGGAAATCCAACCTATAAATAGCAATTCATTTTTAATAATCTACGTATTTACAATATTGAAACTTTATATATCTACTGTCTTATTAGAGAATTTTTAAATGTTATTATGGATTCAAGCTGAAGCTACAAAATTATAATTAAAGTAAAAATAAATTTACAAAAACTAAAAATTTTAGGTTATGTTAGCCATTTTAGAACAAAAAATCCAATAGTTTAAAAATAGAAAACTCTGACAAACTGTCAAAAGTTATTAATAATAAAAATATCCAGTGGCGTGGGAAATAGGGTGAGAAATAGAGGGCGTCACCCCAGTATCTACGCCACTGGTGATTTTTGACATGAGTTATTCTTATAGGATTGTAGGTATGTAGTTCAGTACTGCCTGTGCAAAATTTGGTTAAAATCGGTCGTATGGTCAAGAAGTTATGACAAAAAAACGATTTTTTTATTCCAACTTTGAAGGCCTGTAACTTCGTTACTATGCATTTTTGATATAGGTTTTTTGGGCAGGTCGACTTATTTTTCTATGCTCTATCACCTCCTTAAAAGACGACATTTAAAAATGAAACACCCTGTATATATAAAAAAAAAAAATATGGTAGCGGAGTAAAATACTTTCTTTTACCACGTTTTTTTTATTCTTTTGGTACCACCTCAGGTGTCCACGGGTCGTTGTATGGTAAAATCCGGCTGACATGAACTATGTCCTTCTTATCCTTTTTTGACATCCCTTTTTGTATTTCGTAGTCCACCTCACCGATTTTCCTTGTCACAATGTATGGCCCAAACCATCGTAGTAGAAGTTTCTCACTTCTGCCCACTTTTCTTACAGGGGTAAAAACTTTCACTTTATCGCCTTCCTTATATTCGAGATGGCGATGTTTTTTGTCATATCGCACTTTGTCTATTTTTTGTCTTGCGACTATGTTCTCCACTGCCAAGCTACGCACAGCTAAGGCTTTTTCCCTAATTTGGAATGCATCCAACGAGTTTCCGGGCTGCATTAGGTTGGCTTCGGTGGGTAATATAGGTTCCCTACCATACACCAACATAAAAGGAGAGAACTTGGTTGTGTCTTGTCTGGCAGTATTGTAAGCGAAAGTCACGTGTGGTAAGTAGTCGTCCCAGTCAGTCTGGTTTGTATTAGCAAAGACGATATGTAAAGACTGTTCTATTCCTATGGCAGGACACTTAATAACTTTTTAAAACGCGTAGTTCCCTACAGATGTCATGAGCATTCACTTATTTGGGTGTGATTTGGAATTGAAAGCAAATCTCCTGTAAAGGTCATTAGTAGTTATTCCGTTGTTGCCAAATACAGGGTGATTCGTGAGGAGAGGGTCGTACTTTACCAACAGATAGGGAACATTGAGGTGATCTTAAATCCCCATATAGTAATGGCTATAGCGGCTTCGTTTCCGAAATACAGGGTGTTTTATATTTTTTGGAAGAATTTTCTTTTCGCCGTATATCTGTAATGCGTAAACGGAATTCAATGAAATTTTATATTCTTGTTACAGTAGTCATTCACCATCAAATGCGTGCAATATTAATAAAATATCAGGGCCGGACCCAGAATAAAATTATTTTTAAATTTTTCCTAGAAAATAACACTCTGTATACTGTTTATGAAATTCTCGATATTGAAATATTAATTTACATCTAGAAAGATACAAGATCCCATAAAAAAATATTTTGGCACCATTTCATTGTTTAAGTAAAGAAATTAAATTGTTGAGGAATCATTTTTTTTTTTGAAAAAATGAAAGAAAATAGTCACTTCAGTCCTGTTGCATGGCCCCCGAGATCACCAGATCACACACCCCTTGACTATTTTTTTGTGGGGTTATTTAAAAATGAGGTATACAAAGAAGAAATAAACACCAGAGAACAGCTGATTGCAAGAATTTAGCACTTTTGCAATGAAATTAATAACAATTTAGAAATTATTAGAAAAATTATAAATCAAATTACAAATAGATCAAGAAAATGTATCGAATTTGGCGGTGGTCACTTTGAAAACAGACTGTGATTCAAAAAATTTAATTGTGTTTAGTAAATTTGACTGTTAAATTGTTAATTTTTATTATGTGTTATTTTTTTAAGATTATTAATTACACAATCATTACAAAATATTTTTATTATTTTACTAGGTACCATCATGTGATACGAATAAAAGATAGTGCAAACAGAGAAAAAAAATATATGTTACTGATATCTGAAGTGACTATTTTCTCTCAATTTTTCAAAAAAAAATTGATTCCTCAACAATTTCATTTTTTTACTTAAACAATGAAATGGTGCCAAAATATTTTTTTATGGGATCTTGTATCTTTCTAGATGTAATTTAATATTTCAATATCAAGAATTTCATAAACAGTATACAGAGTGTTATTTTCTAGGAATAATTTAAAAATAATTTTATTCTGGGTCCGGCCCTGATATGTTATTAATATCCCACGCATTTGATGGTGAATGACTACTGTAACAAGAATACAAAATTTCATTGAATTCCGTTTACGCATTACAGATATATGGCGAAAAGAAAATTCTTCCAAAAAATATAAAACACCCTGTATTTCGGAAACGAAGCCGCTATAGCCTTTACTATATGGGGATTTACGATCACCTCAATGTTCCCTATCCTTTAGTAAAGTACGACCCTCTCCTCACGAATCAACCTGTATAAAATGTGTATCTCAACGCGCATGGCATGGCCAATGAATTAGCACCAGTAGCTAGTTGATCCGCACGTGTTTGTTTATTTTACTTCACGGGAATATTTTGTAACTGAATAACAACTCTAACTTAGTAGAAATCATTTTTTGTCTATAAATAATTTTCTTTTTAGTAATTCATTCATTTATTAAATTTCTTTCCTTTCGTATTTGCCTAAAAATAATTGATCTAAAATCATTTAAAAAACGTGTGAATAAAAGTAATAACATACGTAAATTTTGTATCTATTTAAAAAAAACTACGTTTTGATTAAAAATTTTTCACTTTAAAAAATTATGTTATTCTGAAAAAGAATCTAGTAACAAATATCCAAATAACAATTTATAAAATACTTGCCCGTTGGTCGGTCGGACCGGTCGGTCTGTCTGTAGTCTGTCATGATAACTTGAGAGCGTCAATATACTTTCATGAGATTTGGTAGGTATATGTGTATATTCGCCAAGTTAGTTATGAAAAAATAGCCAATAAATACGGCGACGGCAGAGGAGGTGAAATTGTCTTAAATGAAAATATCAAAATATTTCAAAATATAGGTGTAACATTGGTATTATAAAAACATGCATATTTTCTCAATAAATTTTTACTTTGTTATATTATTATGATTGTATAATAATATATGTATACCTAATATAACGAAAGTATTGCGATGGTAAAAAATCGTCGTCCACATTTGCACAGAATTATTGTACAGGGTTTTTCTGAAATCCATGCCAATAAAGCTGATTCTCCGTGACTAAATATAAAAAGAAGTTTCTATAAATATGGGCCTGTAAATGCGTCTTAAGGGAGCTGGGACCATTTCATGGCCTGCAACTCGTCGATTTAAAATCAATACCTGTTATAATGGGCTTCATGGCCCAATACTTTTTTGGAAAACTTTAACTTCATGATTAATTTCTTGGGACTTGAAATTGGTACTTTTTAACATTTACATTCATTTTTGAGTATTTCCATTTCCAACAATTCACAAGTTGAAAACAATATAATAAAAATTAATATAGGTACATATATAGTTTAAAACAGTGAAAAACTAGTTATTTTTATAAAAAAGCGTTGATGACATCACTGTCGTTATATAATATGTAAGGAAATATTTTAGAAAATTTTAAATTAAGGTAATAAATAAATAAAATAAATAAATACACCACATGCAATTACGACCCCCTTTATCCCAGAAGGCTCTAGAAGAGCCTTGTGCGGGAGGGGGCTACACATTTAAAGACAAGGGACACACATCCAATATCCGTGTATAATGGAAAAATCCCTGTCACAGTATTTTCCATTGCCACGACCGGGAATCGAACCCGGGACTTTTGGGTGAGAGAGGTACGCTACCATCTCGACCATCGCAAGTCATATACAGATTGCGAAAGTCCTCATCTTGACATAGGACCTAAATTTGCCGCTTAGTTTTGTTTAGTATCGCAGCTTTAAGGCCGATTCCCATCTAAGCAGCGCAGAGCAGAGCGGCGCGGCGCGGCGCAGCGCGGCGACACGCTGCTTACAATTGTTTGCCTACATTTAAATGATACCGTTCCCATCTAAGCAGAGCGGCGCAGCGCAGAGCGACGCGACCGTAGCAGCAAATTTTTAATTCTTCGGGGAGCATTGGCTCGCGACACTGCTGCTTTGCGACACGCCGCCCTGCGTGCTGACGGACAAGTGGGGATCTAGTAGCGGCAAAAGCAGGCAGCAACTTGCATGTTGTATGAACAATTTGCATTTATAAAACGATTAGATATGGATGCGGATAAAATTTGCTGATAACCTAAAAATAAAACATTTACCATTAAAAATATTTTCTATTTCAAAAAAATTTAATTTTAAATATGAACAACTCAGAAACGATTTCAGGTAAAGGGAAAACATAAAAAATGTTTAGAATTTTACAAGGAATTCGAAAGTGCAAAGAAAATTGGAGGTTGCCATTTAAAAAATCAAAGAAATATTTTTAAAATAAAAAGAATAAATATTACGGAACACGACGATGTAGAATGCTCCATTGTCGCTCAAACACTGCGATCTGCTGCTTTGCTTGCCGCTGCCGGCGCTGTCGCTTCCTAATGCTGCTTAGATGGGAATACCTAAGAAAATACTGCTCATGCTCTGCGCTGCTTAGATGGGAATCGGCCTTTTTAATCTGTAAACAGTCCGAGACGCTAGCATACGGCGACCAAGGACGGACATGTACGTAAAGCACTTGTGAATCAGTCGTTTCACTAAGCTTCGGAACCCTTTCATGTACTGTCTCAATTTTAGTTTTTATAATAGTTGCGCAGATTCCACTTTAAGGCCACGCTCATGTGGTGTTCGTTTGTCCTATTTACCTATACCATTTACGTTCGTTTGTCTTCAGATTTCTGATACACAAATATTATACGTGATTGAAATTAGATGACCAAATCTTTCTCACTAACCTTTTTTGCTTTTACTTAAATTTTTAGTCTATTTTCTATAAATATTAATGATAGGTATTTGTCAATTATTTTTCGTTCCGCCATATTGAATTTTTATAGAATCCTTATTCTCTCATGATTTCAACAAGTATAACACTTTTTATAGTTTATGATTACCTAAACAAGTAAGTTTTTTTGCAAAAATATGCAAATTCATATTATTCATAGGGTATTATTGCATTTTTAGTCAAATTCGTCACTGTACCATGTGAACATGCCGAGGAACATGCACATTTATTTGGTTTAAAATTTTTTATAATTTTTGCATTTGATTATCTTTTGAGAGCGTGTATGCCTTCAGTAAATAATAAGTCATAGGCAAAAAGGCAAACATTCATGAGCCGGATTTTACCACGTAAAACAAATAAAAACCACAAAAATTAATTTATGCGTAAATACTTCTTACACAATAATTAATTTATTTTATTATTTATAATAATATATAGGTTCAGTTAAAACTTACAGTATTTTCACAAATATAGGTAATTATAATAAAAGAGAAGGTCAAGTTTTGTGGAGTTTTAGGCAAAAGTGACTAATAAAAGGTTAGTAAAAAATGCAAGTAAATTTTAAATACCTATCCCTTCCGGTTTACACAGAAATGATGTTCTTCTTTATAAAAAATAAAATCATAAGTTAATTAAGAAACAACATAAAAACCACACAGTACCTACTCAAATAATTATTTGCAAGCGTATAGTGCGACAAGAATAGCTAGGCGGGTGAAGCAATCTTCGCCCACTGTTGCACACTGAGTATCTATAGGATAGTAAAGGATAGAATGCCAATATTCATCCGCCTAGCTATTCTTGCAGCACATACTCAACTCAACAAAAATTTCGTAAGCTTTAAATTGGAAATACTTAACAAATTGCAACTAATAAAAAATTGTATCTCCTGACAATAGCAGGTGGTCATCATTTACTTTAATGAAGGACACTTTAAAACGTAATTTTGTAAATATCTATATGTTAAACAACAATAATTAAAGTAAGTTCATGTCATAATGTCAAAAAATGCATTCAAATAAATATATTGTATACTATGAAATATATTCAAAAATAAATATATCATTTTGTTTGGACTTCGACCACCGCGAGTATTATAAAATAATATGGCAACATTGCTAGGCCAGAATTCCATGTATGAAACGGTAGAACTCTAGACATTTTTTGGGCGACATCTCGTGTTGATTGGTATACAACTACATTACTCGAAGGTTTGACTGGGTTTTAGAGTGTTAATAAAATTTAGCACGCGATGGAGCGGTCTTATTATATCGTCTTTGGTATTAGTATAGATGGCTAACATGTCTGCAAGAGTTTTGTTTAGTCTTTCTGTTAGTCCGTTGCATGCCGGGTGGTAAGCCGTGGTATATTGATTTACCGTCCCCATTCCTTTTAGGAGTTCCTGAACTAATTCAGAACGAAAAGTCTGTCCTCGGTCACTTAACATATATCGTGGTGCGCCATGGCGGGTGATGATTTTTTCCAGCAGGAATCTTGCAACTGGTCCTGCTTTCCCTGAAGGTAAGGCTTCAGTCTCTGCCCACCTTGTGGCGTAGTCTGTCGCAACGACAATGACGGTTTTACCATTCCTGCTTCTCCTAAAAGGCCCTAAAATATCTATTCCCACTTTCTCAAAGGGGTTTCCCACAGGGATGGGTTGCAGTAGGCCAATGGGTTTCCTATTTTGCTGGCCTTTTCTCGCCTGACAGTCTGTACAACCCTTAACAAACTTTTCGACGTCCTTTTGAAGTCCATTCCAATAGTACCGACTTCTTATTCGGTGCAAGGTCTTTGCGATGCCCAAATGTCCGGACAGGGGTTCTGAGTGGTTGGTGAACAGTATTTCGTTAATTAATATTTTTGGAATAACCAGTAAATTTTCTAGACCGTCTGCTGATGGGTTTATTTTGTATAAAATATCGTTTATTAATCTAAAATTTTTTACACGTCTTGCTGTTCCAATGGTTATTGTAGGGTTGGCAGGATTCTTAATTGCTTCTACAAGTCCCTTGAGCTCATCGTCTGACTTTTGATGGACTTCTATATCAGAGGGTAGCAAGAGAAATGTTGGGATATCGTCGATGTCAAGGCTATCTGCTTTTACGTTTGGTTCAAGGACTGGATTCCTAGAAAGACAATCAGCATCTCTATGCGCTATTCCACTCTTATGAACGATCTTGTAGTCATATTCCGATAATCGTAGGGACCATCGTGCCAGCCTACCCGTTGGATCTTTTAGGGACCTTATCCAGCATAGGGCGTGGTGGTCGGTAACTATCTTTACTGGTCTCCCATAGATCAAATGTCTTAGATATCCTAATGCCCAAATTGCTGCCAGCCCTTCGAGTTCTGTAATGGAATAGTTCTTCTCTGCCTTCGTAAGACTTCTGCTTACGTAAGCGATGGGGTGTGCTTGTCCATCTGGTCCTTCCTGGAGGAGTATTGACCCTAATCCTACCATAGATGCATCCACCCGTAGCTCACATTCTTTATTAGGGTTAAAGTGTTGCAGCACGGGTGCTGTAATCAACTTTTCCTTTAACATTTCGAATGCATCCTCTTGATCCTTATCCCAAACAAACCCTTTGTCTTTTATAGTGGCTAAATGTAAAGGTCTTGCAATTGTTGCAAAATCCTTGATAAACTTTCTATAATAATTACATAGCCCCAAAAAACTTTGTACATCTTTAACCGATTTTGGCCTTGGGAATTTCTTTATGCATACTAGTTTGTCATAATCGGGAGCTAATCCGTCCTTACTTACGACATGACCTAGTATCTTGACCGTTGGCTTAGCATAAACACACTTACTGGGTTTGAGTGTAAGTCCAGCTTCCTGTAGCATAAAAACTTTCCTTAATTTTTCCAGGTGTTCTTCAGCGGTTTTGGAGAAAACGATAATGTCGTCAAGATATATCAACACATCCTTCCATTTCATGCCCTGAAATACGGTGTCTGCCAATTCTTGGAATGTAGCAGGAGCATTACATAAGCCAAAACTTAGTACGTTGAATTCATATGACCCATGTCCTTGTGCGACAAAAGCGGTGTATTGCTTAGAGTTTTCTTCAATCTTAACCTGGTGGTAGCCACTGAACATGTCAAGACAACTATAATATTGGCATCCTCCTAGGTAAGTAAGAATATCGTCAATGTTCGGTATTGGATATGTAGATTTCCTCGTGACGTTATTTAACTTCCTATAATCCACACAGAATCTTGTTAAGCCATCTTTCTTTTTTACCAAGACTATTGGGCTTGCCCATGGTGAGTGACAAGATCGGATGACATTGTTTTCCAACATTTCTTTTATTTGTCCATCTATTATATCACGTTCTTTTTGTGACACTCTGTATGGGCGACTCTTAATAGGCCTTGCATCTCCCACGCCAATTTTATGCTCCGTTAGGTCTGTTAATCCCATCCGTCTTATTGATTTAGAAAAAACATGTGAGAATTCCGTGAGTAATACGTCTAATTTTTCCCTGAATTTCACATCTTCTATATGGTCAAGGTTATGATCTTCCCTAGTTACTACATCCTGCTCTTCGTCCAAATACAACACTATAGCGGTGTTTCCTGACGTAGCCTTAAGTTCGCCTTGCTCGAGGAATCCTAGAGTAGAATTCTTTAAAATTTTGATGGGGTTTATACTTTTATTTTCCACACAGAGGCTGATTGTTTCATCATTTATTTTGGGTTCATCTACAATCATTAACCCACGGGGGACTAGAAATTTTTCGTTTCTGAAAAATATTGTAGAGTCCAATATGTCATTGTCCATAGCACATTCCGTTGTTAATTCTATCCCGCCTTCCTGGTTCGGTTGAATTATGTAGTCCTGTGCCGCAGTTAATTTGGTGAGAGTTGAGTCCGGTTTTCTGTTCTTGATACGTAGATTTCCTAGTTCACTCTCGTGAATAATAATTGGTGTTGTAAAGGGTGGTTTAGTTGTAGGCAAGTCACACACTACTATGTCAATTGGTATGTCCTTAAATAAATACACCATCATTTGGACAACTTCGCTCCAATTTAATTCCTTTTGTTTGGACTTGAGTCTTGGGATCGCTAACTTATTTATTTTATTGGCCACAATGTGGTTTTTCATCTTTACTAATGATGACCAGAGAGATTCCCTAGAGGGTTTTTCCCACCAATTTGTTTTTGTTATTAAATAATATATGTATTTTTCATTACGCTCTAGTAATGCCATTCCTCCTGCTTTTAGATTTTGTAATCGGAGTTCTGTTTCCCCTTTAAATTTCTCTTCTAAGGCTTTTGAAATGCCTCTTCCCATATTTAAGTCAGCTGCGACGCAGTGAGCTAGTGAGTATATTTCTGGTAATGTGAAGATGTCTCTGGACTTTACTTCTATTTTACATTGAGTAAAATCATTTTCTGTGTCCTTATGTTTTTCATATGCCTCATAGTCATCGGTATTGTTCTTGGAGGATCCTCTATTTGACTCCTTTGTATAGGTAATTTCCAGATTTGTTGTATTCTTGGGGGTGTTCTGCATGGCTGAGGTGTTCTTGTTCTGACAGTTATTTTCAGGTAGTGGCATCCTCTCTACCTCTAACTCTTTGTTAACTTTATTATTTGGGTCCTTTACCAATTTTTGTTTTTGCAAAATATGTTTGATATTTAGCATACATTCCTCTTTGTAGGCTTGATAAATTAATTTCTTAGTGAACCCTGTAGGCTTGTAGTGCCCTCTTATAAACCCTGTAAAAGTTTCAGGATTTGTGTTTCTAGAATAATTATTGTTGTATATCGGAATGGCTGTTGTTCTGTTGTTGTGTGATAATGTTATGGACTTTTCTCCTAGATTGATGACTGCCTTTAATTCCATTCCCAAAATTAGAGGATGTGGTAGAGTTGCAATGACCAGCGCTGTACATGTAGTGGTGATGTCGGCAATATGTATATTGAAAACAGCCGTGCCCAGAATGGGAATTCTTAGTCCACCTGCAGCTACCAAATTCTTTGTAGTTTTAATAGGGGAAAAGAATTTTATAACGTCTTTGGTTATTATATTTAATTGCGAGCCTGTGTCCAGTATGGCGGTTACCTCCAGATTGTTGACCGTTACCGTGGTAGTTAAAATTTTTGGTTGCAAATTGGACGACGTTTGAGCCTAGGAACGGCGTCCTCCAGCGTTTGGGGTTCCGTTGCCGGCAGGCCTACTATTACACATGTTAGCAAAATGGCCTAGCTTGTTATAATAGTAACATCTAGGGCGTCCATCGTGGTTTCGTGTGTTCGGCACATAATTTTGCGGATTGTTCCTAGTGGGTCCGTTCCATGGCCGGGTCTGGTAGTTCCCTTGCCGTTGGTAGTTCCCTTGCCGTTGGTAGTTCCCTTGCCGTTGGTGGGTCTCTTGCCTTTGGTTGTTATATTGTGGTTTTGGGGGACGGAAATTGCTTTGCTGCTGGTACCAATTATCCCTTGGTTGCCATGCGTTATTGAATCCCCTGTTCTGGTTAGAAGTTGCTTGCTGTTCACAACCGCTTTCCTTCTTCATTTTGTGCGTGTGAAGTGCAATATCTTCTAGCTGGTCAATCATCTTCTTGAATCCTTTCCAATCCGTCCTATCCTCTACTATTAGCCGGTAATGCGTATATAAATCTTTACTTAACCTATTCTCGAGGTATTTTTTAAAGTTATCCAAGTCCAAGGATGGATCGTATTCTCCAAATAAGTTAAGTAGGTCGAAATAGTACTCCCTAATGGTTTCGTCTGTCCCTTGTTCCCTATTATATAGCTCAAGTGATATTTTTGTATCGCTAGTCCCAAATTCCTGAATGAAATCTTCTTTTACATCTGTCCATGTTTTGGCGTGATTTCTGGCATTTTCCTGATATTTTTCGAACCAGAGAAAGGCTGCTCCTTCCAGAAAAGATTGAAAATATGAAATTTTCAATGCATTTGACCATCCATTAGCTACACTAGTCCTGTCAGTAGGTATAGGGGCGGTTGGGCCCGGCCTCCGCTCATGTCCCCAGAATGGGGCCCCGGACACCGTAGGGCTCCGCTGCACCCCCGAGAATGGGGCCCCCATAATATGTTTACATGGTTGCCTAACTCCACTGTGCCTCCAGAATGGGGCCTCGTAGGGCTCCGCTCACGTCTCAGTTACCAAAAGGGCCCCCGTGTTACCCCATCTTTATAGGCCCCCATCCTAACCCTACATAATGGGGGCCCCTTAGGACGCCGCTCACGTCTCCGAGTCAACAGAGCCCCCTTGTAACCCCCATTTTTTTTTTTATAGGCCTCTATAAGGCAGTGTCTTGCACCTTGTGGGTTATCAGATACGTACATAACCACACTTGTTATTCAGGTGTTCTTACCAATCGTACTAACGTTAGAGGTGCTCTTTTTATTACTTAAACTCTGTCGGTATAGCCATCTACTTTGCATTATATCGAGTAATACCCACAATCTGACCCAACTTGTTGAGTTGTCAAGTAACTACTCTGTATTTTGTATTATTAATATAAAAGCCAGTATGAGAAAAATACAAATTTACTGAGATTTAACAAAATTAATGTAAATGGGTTACAGCGATTTAACACTAAAATAGTTTGTCTACCTGCCAATATAATCTCTGTTACCTAGCAAGAAAAGGCAGTATTTACACTCGGTTATTTCTTGGAGTTAAAAATGCCATACTTTAATGAAACACATGCCGCATATTTTTCATAAACTTTATTGAACAATAATTTTTACTACTCTTGTACAAAGCATACAAAGCTGGTTTTCTTACATAAGTAATAGGATAACATTTTATTCTACGTGGATGTCTTAAAAATTATGAAAATATAGCAGAAAATACTTACATTATATAAAATATAGTACATGAGCGAATATAAAATGAAACTCCTGTAATTTGAAACTTGAAACTAATCAATACAAAAACAAAACAAAAAATGCCACATATATATTTTTTACTAACCTCTAACTATATATAAACAGAGCTAACAATATTAACTGGCCTATAAGTTACCTAAATATTTGGTTCTATTGTCGCTTATCAATCAATCAATTTTTAAATTTCTTAAACCCATAAGGAACAGAGCTATGATCATTAAAGAATTTTCTCTTGGTGGAATTAGTTTTGTATATTTTTCTTTCTATACTTGTTACGACTTCATGCTCTTTTGTTCTTCGAATATTTTTGGATGTAATGTAGATAGGAGCGGATTTGTTAAGAACCATATTCCTTATGCTATCAAAATTTATCAGCTGACTAGCTGCGTAATTCAGTGATATTCCTTTCACCTTGCACATGACCTCCTCGGTTTGTTTCTTTGTGGAGAAAACTTTGTAAGCGTAATTCTTAGGACCTCCGGAGACAAACTCTGTTATGTAGCTATCATATCCATATTTTTCTAACTCGTCAGTCATATCTCCAAGTAAACTGCCTGTGGGTACATCAGGTTCACCTTTCCTCGAAATGTAGATGTACAGTACTCGTTCGTCTAATTTTTTTCAAGATAGCTATATAACTTGAGACGAGCTTGGGCCGTAGCATAAGATGCTATGGCTACATTTACTGAGACTATCGTTATTTTCCTCTCTATGCTCATAATTAATAATGATGGTATCTTCGTTTATTGGAATCACACCGTTAACATATATATCTGGATTTGACATTACATTAAAAAACTCTCCCGGATCGTTGACAATTTTTGTTTTTTGATTGATTCTCTCGTTGTCCAAACTTTCCCCAAAACGAATTTAGGATAAGCTTGGCCTGAGATCGTAATCCTGAATTTTCAATAACATCAGCAAAACCTAATTTGATATTTTCTTGATTGAGGAACTGTTCTATGTAACGCTCTCGTTCTTCAACAGTGGTACAATCCATCGGCCACCCCGATGCTTGCTGCCTAATTTTTATGAATTTATTCATCATATCAGTGAATAGTCCCTCTTTATTTGTTGTTTTATCAAACTGTTGAATGCCATAGCTCCAAATTTCATAAACCTCTTTCAATTCATAACCCTTCTCAAGAGCCTTCAATTACTTCGTCAACGACCCAGGTACCAACTAGTGTTCTCTCTTCTTCTTCGTGGCAGCAATCATTCTGATTCATTTGCTCGCCACAGGCACGGCATAAAACGAACAGAAGTTTGTTGTTCATTTTTGTAGGAAGTACAGGATGGTAGAGGTTTGTTGGCTGTAAAATTTTACACTTGATCAAACCATCTGTATATGTTAAATTTATTGCTGAACATTCTTCTCCTACGTAAACTTTAGGATGTCCAACTGGAAACTTGCCATATTTGCAGACCCAAGGGTATAAAGAACAGATATCCACGTATTTAATTTTCTCCCCCCACCCTGATCTTGTAATGCTCAATAGTGTTTCCAGTACGACCACCATAGAATGCGTCTCTAGGATTAAGTGGCACAAATGAAAGCAGGGGGCGGTTTTCAATAAGAACTCGCATTTCTTTAATTAACTGTCTTTTTAAATTCACACTCCCCTTTTTTTTCAACAACTTCATAGCCAAGTTCTCGTAGGCGTTCTGTCTTAACAATTGTACATTCGTATCGCAAGTTTAATGTTTCAGATGGATCGTTGTGTAGGGGGTCATCTCTACTATATTTAAAGCAACTAGGGCAACCATGATAGTAGCACCCATGAAATTCGAAAATCTGATTCGTATCCATACAATATCCGTCCACTTTAATGCCATGAAGTCTGGTCTCCTGTCCTTTAGCTGCATGATTAATATTTATATTTCTTTCTTTCTCCTCACAAACAAGCCACTGGACAGCTATCCTTGACTGGTTATCTCGCCACCTATAACCGGTTTTTGATATTATACCGATACTGTTTGGTTTAAGAAAATTACAGCGATATACTTTGTTACAGGCAGATGCCATCGTGCAAGATTCTGTGAATGGACAGACATTGGTAGTCTCGAGTAGTTGCTGTCGGAATTTCAGACAGGCCTGTGTTAATATTTCAACATCTGATATGCAATAAGTCACTATATCGCGTTGCATGTGGAATTCATCGTTTCTATGTGCTTTGTACCATTCTAAAAAAAACTTTGTACGGTCATCTTCTTTCAACGTGTCGGGGTCGTAATATTTCAGAGCAGGTAAAACCCCCTATGTCGAGCCCTATGTAGTTTTCATTTTCAGCTGTATTAAATAGGTGTGGGAAATACCTTTTTTAAAATTATCTCCGAGTCCAAATGCATCAGGAAGAGAAGCCAACTTCATTGGAAAATAGTTCATACTATCCAAAAATTTTACGTTTCTTTATCTCCATTAAAATTATTTTAGAACCACGCATTATCAGGTCTGGTTTTAAGTCAGTCTTCGTCAAGATATAATTTAAAATAAACTGATGGTCGAAAGCGCAACCGTTATGAGCTATTACTACGACTTGTTTAAATTTCCTCCATAGAGTTAATACATGGTGTATGAAAGAAGATACAGGGTCTGCACATTTTACAATCTGTAACCTAGGCCCACATTTCGGGCAGATACTTTCTTCGGACGCCATACATTCATCGCAGCATTGTTTAAAAACACAAAGGTTAGATGAATGTGTTAGGGAACCATCATCTCGTAGTAATCACGTTGTAATGGTTTTTATGGTGAAATAGATTAATTTTATTTGGAGCATCAGGGCTCTCATATAGTACTTCTCTACCCTTTGCACCGTACTTGTACTTGTTTATTCATTTCCATGAGCAATGGTGATTATGAGGGGTGTCGGTAGTTTTTAATTTCTCACACAAAAAAAAAAATTGAAAACTAAATTTAAAAATACCTAATTAAATGGCGACTGCATTTCAAAGTAGTGTGTTGTTGTAATATATTTCAAATGAGTAGTACAGTTTAATATTTTTAACGAATTTCTAATAAATATTGATTATTATCAGACAACAAAAACATTCGTGTAAAAAAATTATTTTTAATTTAAACTAGGACTTTTGTTTTCTCACAATGGCCAGTCAACAATTTAGAAGCTCGTGCGTATATACCTGGCTCTTTTTTGTGGTGACAGCCCCTTTTGTACAGTCGGTCTTACAGACACCAAGAGTCGGTACTGACCCCATGCAGAGGTGCATTGACGAGCAGAACTGTCGACTTTTTACACCATCTCAATCAGAGACGATAACCAGTGCATGAAACATATTCTTTATGATTATCTGTCAAATCATCAGCTCAAATAGTTCGTGTTTTTAGGAAAATTTAAATTATTTTAAACTGCTGAAATTTTAACCCCGATAGACCACCTACTACGGTATGTAGCATCGAATCGGAAGTATTTAACAAGAATAACAAAAAAAAATTTTCGGAAAGAAAATACCCCATTTTTACTGAATTTAATCTATGATTGTTATAACATATTAAACTTCGAAACTTTCTATTACAATCTTGACAGAGTACCTCTTCTCTTGTCTTTTCACAGGGAGGTGTTTTTGGCAACAAGGACAACTCCTGGCTCATGCGTGGTCATTTCTGTTATTATATGGTACATGACAGGCTTCACAATAATATCGATATACAAACGCCGCATTGAGATTAGTAATCACGTTGTAATGGTTTTTATGGTGAAATAGATTAATTTTATTTGGAGCATCAGGGCTCTCATATAGTACTTCTCTACCCTTTGCACCGTACTTGTACTTGTTTTATTCATTTCCATGAGCAATGGTGATTATGAGGGGTGTCGGTAGTTTTTAATTTCTCACACAAAAAAAAAATTGAAAACTAAATTTAAAAATACCTAATTAAATGGCGACTGCATTTCAAAGTAGTGTGTTGTTGTAATATATTTCAAATGAGTAGTACAGTTTAATATTTTTAACGAATTTCTAATAAGTATTGATTATTATCAGACAACAAAAACATTCGTGTAAAAAAAAATTATTTTTAATTTAAACTAGGACTTTTGTTTTCTCACAATGGCCAGTCAACAATTTAGAAGCTCGTGCGTATATACCTGGCTCTTTTTGTGGTGACAGCCCCTTTTGTACAGTCGGTCTTACAGACACCAAGAGTCGGTACTGACCCCATGCAGAGGTGCATTGACGAGCAGAACTGTCGACTTTTTACACCATCTCAATCAGAGACGATAACCAGTGCATGAAACATATTCTTTTATGATTATCTGTCAAATCATCAGCTCAAATAGTTCGTGTTTTTAGGAAAATTTAAATTATTTTAAACTGCTGAAATTTTAACCCCGATAGACTACCTACTACGGTATGTAGCATCGAATCGGAAGTATTTAACAAGAATAACAAAAAAAAATTTTCGGAAAGAAAATATCTACTAAACAAAGTTACTTATTATATTATAATTGATTAATTATCTGAGGAGAAGCCAATCAGTAGTGTAAACCGATTTTTTTTAAAATTAGATTGATATTTTCTAATAAATTGGATTGTCAACAAATCGGACGTTTATGCTAATATACCAGACTCCTTGTGGTGACAGCCTCTTTTGTAAGGAGGTCTAATGGACACCAAAGTCGATACTATCTCCATGTAGAAGAATATCGCATAAACCGTTTGTCAACTTTGACATCATCTCAGCGAGATGAAAACCAATTATTGCTCAGTGTATCTCTATTTACATAAGCTTGCGCCCCAGATAAAATTAAACAATTATTTTAAAACATTTTGTGAACAAAAGATTTTGTTAAAATACCTACCTCGCGATACATACCAAATTTTTAATAAGAAAATGACCTGAAGGACTCGATTTCGGAAGTGGGAAATATCTAAAATGACAAACATTATTATTATTAAACTGGTTTATAAGGTATACATATAAAAAACAAAAAGTAAAAAATATGCTTTTATATAAAACGATGAGCTGAATTCACAGTTACTGTATTATTATAATAAATTTTTTTTTAGTGAAAGGAAAGACCAAACGGCTCTGCCATATAAACTTAAGAGAAAGGTTAGAGTTATCAACGAAGGTGTCAGATATCTCCATAGATATAAATAGATTAATATTACTAAAAGTTACATCAATTTACATCCTCTGTAGTGCTAATCCAGTGCGTACTAGCGCTAGAAAATACGAGTAGTATTGCATTCATTTAAACAAAGTGTAAAAACAATTTTGGGGCAATTAAATACCCCCCTGCTTACCATTCTTGTTTCATAGAGTAAAAAAAAAAAATTATTGTAAAGTATCAAGACAGTACTTTAATTTTAAGATACCTATTACAACGCGAAACGACAGTAGTGGATTTATAATAAAATTGAATAACTGAAAGTCTACTCTTTAGTCTTAATAGGTACATAATTTCATTGCAGTAGGGTTATAAGTTCTGGGCTAAGTTAACGAGTCAGTAGTTATATCCTATTGAATGATAAAAAATTTAAGATATAATAGACGCAAGCATAAATTAAAAATCAAAAAAAAAAATATGATCAATATAACCTCGCTGGTCAATTCAATACTAAACAACTTTTTAATAAAATATGTAAGAAATAGTCTATTATTGTCGTTTTTATCTGTTTCCAGGGCATTTGAAATGCAGTTTTAGCCATACCAACTAGGTTTAACATACACCCTAAATAACCATAAATCTATAACGTTTAAATTATTATTATTAGCTGTTTTATATTGTCCATAATATATACAAATCTTACACATGGGTAGATAAATTTTTTTCCTTTATAAAACGAAATTAAAAAAAAGTGTAGAAATACAAAAATAATATATATTATATATATTTGCGTTATTGAAGTAAATTTGTATTGTATAGCAAAACTACGGGTTGTTTTTCAATAACTTACAACCCTATTATAATCAATGTGATAAATGATAAATAAAAAAAAAAATAACTCACCTGATATTGCAGTGTCATATACAATGCACTATTTAACTATTTTAGGACTCAATAACTGGGAACTTGTTTGTTCAGAACACCCCTAACACAATAACAATAACCACCCTATAGTAGCAGTACTCATACTAGTTGTTTAACCTAACACGACTAAATAACGTGTGGTCTTAAGCCTCAAGTAAAAAAACCTTCTTATAAACTGGATATAGTACGTCATCGTTCTTACCCTCTCTCTAACCCTCAAGATCCTTAAATTCATCTTTACAGTCATTAAGATAATATGTTCCCTTATTTTTGAATTGTTATTGTTCCGTTTTGTGTAGATAATTGTATTAAGAGTACCTATATAATTTATCAAAATCATATTTTAATAAAGTAATTAAATAAAGTATATTTAGTAATATGCTACATACCATATAGTAGGTAATTAAGTACCCTTAAAGACTTACTTCAATGGTTTAATTTATAACGACTCACGTTATCATAAAAATAACAAACTGAAAAAACTGGAAATAGTCTATAAGAATACAAATACCAGGGAATATTATGGAAATCCTACAATTCATAGTTTTTATAATTCTTCACCTTCAAACACAATTTATTATCTTATATTCATACGAGATATTTACAACTTATTCTTAATTTAAATTAGTTTTACACTTTTATAGTATTCGACATCGATGCAGCGATTCGCTGATAGTTTAGTATGAGCTAAAAGAAATATTAAATACCTATACGTGCCAACATTATTTTCATTTATCTTAGCAAGAATAATTGTCAAAATCGAAATATAAAATGCACACGGCATAAAAGAAAACATTATAAAAGCTGAATTAAGTACAGATACATGACATTCTATTGCAATAGAGATATTGAGGAACAGAAACTATTTTTGTAACGAATTTAACTAGGTATAAAAATTAATTAAATTAACAATGTTTCATTAATGAGCTTAGAAATTGTTCATTTTCAGTAGTATAATAATTATCTATCGGCTAAATTTTAATGGATTAGCAGCTCACCAACCTGTCATAACAAGTCGGTGATCTCAAGAAATTAATACCGGTGGCTAGGTCTCCCCTTCAGCTCGCGGGGGTGAAATGAATACCAAACTCAGACGTAATGTATAGGATATAATCTCTTGCATCTACCTTGATTTGCCGGCGACGGGTCAAGTAGAGCTTTTTAGTGGCTGGCGCGCGTGCCCCCATAATACGTAGAAATGTCTTTTATTAATTTAGTAAAATAAAATATCAAAATCTGTGTCTCCAATAAACACTAGCAATTTACTTTTTGCCAGTCCTTGCAGTCAAGTACGTGTGTATCTATCAATGTATCCATATGACTACCGTGATCGGTTCAAATAATAGCGGTTTTTTTTTTATGAGAAATAATAATAATCTTGACACACCGAGAGTAGAATACTGCAATATCGTTTAAAATTACAGAGTAAAATAGTAGAGTGATACTATTACCTGCTATACATATTTCAAACAATTATATGCATTAGATTAGACATCCCCACTCTGTCAGCTTTTTAAGAAAACCAAACAGTTATTACAATTATTTGTAACATATCAATATTTTTCATAAGCGAACGACTGTGAAATACCCGGGCTAAGGATACATAGATTAAATTAAGATTTATCGATTCGTCTGTCCTGCACTAAAAATTATTCAAAAATGCATTTAAAACGTCTTTTTAGCTCTCGAAATACAAAAATTATCTTTTTAATTTCAATAAATACCCTCGGAAGTAAATTATAGTACATAATTCTATTTAGTTCTAGAGAGCAATAAGTAGCAATAATTAGCCCACAGATGCAACTACCTCTACGATAAGGTTCCCCGTTCTTCACTTAACACGTACCTAACTATATATCCTCATTCTAGGATCAGGATTTACCCTGCAGAACAAATACATTTACCCATTTATCCTTAATTATCCTTAATTAAGCAAATTTAACATGATTTTGTGATAATACCTGTTAATTACTGCATTTTCTTCTCAAGACGAATCCTCTAATGACCACACTCAAACCATCTAGTAGAACGATCGAGAAATCAATAAAAACTATAAAATATCATATATGTTAGGTTAGGTTGGGGGTAGTCGCGAGCGTCTACCCCCAACCTAACCTAACATATATGATATTTTATAGTTTTTATTGATTTCTCGATCGTTCTACTAGATGGTTTGAGTGTGGTCATTAGAGGATTCGTCTTGAGAAGAAAATGCAGTAATTAACAGGTATTATCACAAAATCATGTTAAATTTGCTTAATTAAGGATAATTAAGGATAAATGGGTAAATGTATTTGTTCTGCAGGGTAAATCCTGATCCTAGAATGAGGATATATAGTTAGGTACGTGTTAAGTGAAGAACGGGGAACCTTATCGTAGAGGTAGTTGCATCTGTGGGCTAATTATTGCTACTTATTGCTCTCTAGAACTAAATAGAATTATGTACTATAATTTACTTCCGAGGGTATTTATTGAAATTAAAAAGATAATTTTTGTATTTCGAGAGCTAAAAAGACGTTTTAAATGCATTTTTGAATAATTTTTAGTGCAGGACAGACGAATCGATAAATCTTAATTTAATCTATGTATCCTTAGCCCGGGTATTTCACAGTCGTTCGCTTATGAAAAATATTGATATGTTACAAATAATTGTAATAACTGTTTGGTTTTCTTAAAAAGCTGACAGAGTGGGGATGTCTAATCTAATGCATATAATTGTTTGAAATATGTATAGCAGGTAATAGTATCACTCTACTATTTTACTCTGTAATTTTAAACGATATTGCAGTATTCTACTCTCGGTGTGTCAAGATTATTATTATTTCTCATAAAAAAAAAACCGCTATTATTTGAACCGATCACGGTAGTCATATGGATACAATGATAGATATACACGTACTTGACTGCAAGGACTGGCAAAAAGTAAATTGCTAGTGTTTATTGGAGACACAGATTTTGATATTTTATTTTACTAAATTAATAAAAGACATTTCTACGTATTATGGGGGCACGCGCGCCAGCCACTAAAAAGCTCTACTTGACCCGTCGCCGGCAAATCAAGGTAGATGCAAGAGATTATATCCTATACATTACGTCTGAGTTTGGTATTCATTTCACCCCCGCGAGCTGAAGGGGAGACCTAGCCACCGGTATTAATTTCTTGAGATCACCGACTTGTTATGACAGGTTGGTGAGCTGCTAATCCATTAAAATTTAGCCGATAGATAATTATTATACTACTGAAAATGCTTAATAAATAGGATTATAGGAAACAACTACTGGACGAGCAAAGACCCCGACTCCCATTGAATTATACCTATAAATCCAAAATTGGTAGCCAAATTTGTTATTTGTCTTTTCTCCACCAGACACAGACCGGTTTCGAACTCTTTATGTTCTCATCAGTGTGCCACAGGTAGCTGAAAAGACAAATAACAAAGGCAAACCAAACTGGTCTATGGCAGACCCAGCACATAGTAAATGTGAGAGATAAGTACATCCCTCTGGTGGTCAGTTGCTACTACCAGTCAAGACATCGAAGATGTCTCGTGACCGATAGCGGCTTGCCAAGCAAGCACCAAGAGCGGCGACCACTAGCCCTGATGGACTAAAACATGCTTAATAAATAGGATTATAGGAAACAACTACTGGACGAGCAAAGACCCCGACTCCCATTGAATTATACCTATAAATCCAAAATTGGTTAAAGAGTTCGAAACCGGTCTGTGTCTGGTGGAGAAAAGACAAATAACAAATTTGGCTACCAATTTTGGATTTATAGGTATAATTCAATGGGAGTCGGGGTCTTTGCTCGTCCAGTAGTTGTTTCCTATAATCCTATTTATTAAGCATGTTTTAGTCCATCAGGGCTAGTGGTCGCCGCTCTTGGTGCTTGCTTGGCAAGCCGCTATCGGTCACGAGACATCTTCGATGTCTTGACTGGTAGTAGCAACTGACCACCAGAGGGATGTACTTATCTCTCACATTTACTGAAAATGAACAATTTCTAAGCTCAATAATGAAACATTGTTAATTTAATTAATTTTTATACCTAGTTAAATTCGTTACAAAAATAGTTTCTGTTCCTCAATATCTCTATTGCAATAGAATGTCATGTATCTGTACTTAATTCAGCTTTTATAATGTTTTCTTTTATGCCGTGTGCATTTTATAATTCGATTTTGACAATTATTCTTGCTAAGATAAATGAAAATAATGTTGGCACGTATAGGTATTTAATATTTCTTTTAGCTCATACTAAACTATCAGCGAATCGCTGCATCGATGTCGAATACTATAAAAGTGTAAAACTAATTTAAATTAAGAATAAGTTGTAAATATCTCGTATGAATATAAGATAATAAATTGTGTTTGAAGGTGAAGAATTATAAAAACTATGAATTGTAGGATTTCCATAATATTCCCTGGTATTTGTATTCTTATAGACTATTTCCAGTTTTTTCAGTTTGTTATTTTTATGATAACGTGAGTCGTTATAAATTAAACCATTGAAGTAAGTCTTTAAGGGTACTTAATTACCTACTATATGGTATGTAGCATATTACTAAATATACTTTATTTAATTACTTTATTAAAATATGATTTTGATAAATTATATAGGTACTCTTAATACAATTATCTACACAAAACGGAACAATAACAATTCAAAAATAAGGGAACATATTATCTTAATGACTGTAAAGATGAATTTAAGGATCTTGAGGGTTAGAGAGAGGGTAAGAACGATGACGTACTATATCCAGTTTATAAGAAGGTTTTTTTACTTGAGGCTTAAGACCACACGTTATTTAGTCGTGTTAGGTTAAACAACTAGTATGAGTACTGCTACTATAGGGTGGTTATTGTTATTGTGTTAGGGGTGTTCTGAACAAACAAGTTCAAAGTTATTGAGTCCTAAAATAGTTAAATAGTGCATTGTATATGACACTGCAATATCAGGTGAGTTATTTTTTTTTTTATTTATCATTTATCACATTGATTATAATAGGGTTGTAAGTTATTGAAAAACAACCCGTAGTTTTGCTATACAATACAAATTTACTTCAATAACGCAAATATATATAATATATATTATTTTTGTATTTCTACACTTTTTTTTAATTTCGTTTTATAAAGGAAAAAAATTTATCTACCCATGTGTAAGATTTGTATATATTATGGACAATATAAAACAGCTAATAATAATAATTTAAACGTTATAGATTTATGGTTATTTAGGGTGTATGTTAAACTTAGTTGGTATGGCTAAAACTGCATTTCAAATGCCCTGGAAACAGATAAAAACGACAATAATAGACTATTTCTTACATATTTTATTAAAAAGTTGTTTAGTATTGAATTGACCAGCGAGGTTATATTGATCATATTTTTTTTTTTGATTTTTAATTTATGCTTGCGTCTATTATATCTTAAATTTTTTATCATTCAATAGGATATAACTACTGACTCGTTAACTTAGCCCAGAACTTATAACCCTACTGCAATGAAATTATGTACCTATTAAGACTAAAGAGTAGACTTTCAGTTATTCAATTTTATTATAAATCCACTACTGTCATTTCGCGTTGTAATAGGTATCTTAAAATTAAAGTACTGTCTTGATACTTTACAATAATTTTTTTTTTTTACTCTATGAAACAAGAATGGTAAGCAGGGGGGTATTTAATTGCCCCAAAATTGTTTTTACACTTTGTTTAAATGAATGCAATACTACTCGTATTTTCTAGCGCTAGTACGCACTGGATTAGCACTACAGAGGATGTAAATTGATGTAACTTTTAGTAATATTAATCTATTTATATCTATGGAGATATCTGACACCTTCGTTGATAACTCTAACCTTTCTCTTAAGTTTATATGGCAGAGCCGTTTGGTCTTTCCTTTCACTAAAAAAAAATTTATTATAATAATACAGTAACTGTGAATTCAGCTCATCGTTTTATATAAAAGCATATTTTTTACTTTTTGTTTTTTATATGTATACCTTATAAACCAGTTTAATAATAATAATGTTTGTCATTTTAGATATTTCCCACTTCCGAAATCGAGTCCTTCAGGTCATTTTCTTATTAAAAATTTGGTATGTATCGCGAGGTAGGTATTTTAACAAAATCTTTTGTTCACAAAATGTTTTAAAATAATTGTTTAATTTTATCTGGGGCGCAAGCTTATGTAAATAGAGATACACTGAGCAATAATTGGTTTTCATCTCGCTGAGATGATGTCAAAGTTGACAAACGGTTTATGCGATATTCTTCTACATGGAGATAGTATCGACTTTGGTGTCCATTAGACCTCCTTACAAAAGAGGCTGTCACCACAAGGAGTCTGGTATATTAGCATAAACGTCCGATTTGTTGACAATCCAATTTATTAGAAAATATCAATCTAATTTTAAAAAAAATCGGTTTACACTACTGATTGGCTTCTCCTCAGATAATTAATCAATTATAATATAATAAGTAACTTTGTTTAGTAGATATTTTCTTTCCGAAAATTTTTTTTTGTTATTCTTGTTAAATACTTCCGATTCGATGCTACATACCGTAGTAGGTAGTCTATCGGGGTTAAAATTTCAGCAGTTTAAAATAATTTAAATTTTCCTAAAAACACGAACTATTTGAGCTGATGATTTGACAGATAATCATAAAAGAATATGTTTCATGCACTGGTTATCGTCTCTGATTGAGATGGTGTAAAAAGTCGACAGTTCTGCTCGTCAATGCACCTCTGCATGGGGTCAGTACCGACTCTTGGTGTCTGTAAGACCGACTGTACAAAAGGGGCTGTCACCACAAAAAGAGCCAGGTATATACGCACGAGCTTCTAAATTGTTGACTGGCCATTGTGAGAAAACAAAAGTCCTAGTTTAAATTAAAAATAATTTTTTTTTACACGAATGTTTTTGTTGTCTGATAATAATCAATACTTATTAGAAATTCGTTAAAAATATTAAACTGTACTACTCATTTGAAATATATTACAACAACACACTACTTTGAAATGCAGTCGCCATTTAATTAGGTGTTTTTAAATTTAGTTTTCAATTTTTTTTTTGTGTGAGAAATTAAAAACTACCGACACCCCTCATAATCACCATTGCTCATGGAAATGAATAAAACAAGTACAAGTACGGTGCAAAGGGTAGAGAAGTACTATATGAGAGCCCTGATGCTCCAAATAAAATTAATCTATTTCACCATAAAAACCATTACAACGTGATTACTAATCTCAATGCGGCGTTTGTATATCGATATTATTGTGAAGCCTGTCATGTACCATATAATAACAGAAATGACCACGCATGAGCCAGGAGTTGTCCTTGTTGCCAAAAACACCTCCCTGTGAAAAGACAAGAGAAGAGGTACTCTGTCAAGATTGTAATAGAAAGTTTCGAAGTTTAATATGTTATAACAATCATAGATTAAATTCAGTAAAAATGGGGTATTTTCTTTCCGAAAATTTTTTTTTGTTATTCTTGTTAAATACTTCCGATTCGATGCTACATACCGTAGTAGGTGGTCTATCGGGGTTAAAATTTCAGCAGTTTAAAATAATTTAAATTTTCCTAAAAACACGAACTATTTGAGCTGATGATTTGACAGATAATCATAAAGAATATGTTTCATGCACTGGTTATCGTCTCTGATTGAGATGGTGTAAAAAGTCGACAGTTCTGCTCGTCAATGCACCTCTGCATGGGGTCAGTACCGACTCTTGGTGTCTGTAAGACCGACTGTACAAAAGGGGCTGTCACCACAAAAAAGAGCCAGGTATATACGCACGAGCTTCTAAATTGTTGACTGGCCATTGTGAGAAAACAAAAGTCCTAGTTTAAATTAAAAATAATTTTTTTACACGAATGTTTTTGTTGTCTGATAATAATCAATATTTATTAGAAATTCGTTAAAAATATTAAACTGTACTACTCATTTGAAATATATTACAACAACACACTACTTTGAAATGCAGTCGCCATTTAATTAGGTATTTTTAAATTTAGTTTTCAATTTTTTTTTTTGTGTGAGAAATTAAAAACTACCGACACCCCTCATAATCACCATTGCTCATGGAAATGAATAAACAAGTACAAGTACGGTGCAAAGGGTAGAGAAGTACTATATGAGAGCCCTGATGCTCCAAATAAAATTAATCTATTTCACCATAAAAACCATTACAACGTGATTACTACGAGATGATGGTTCCCTAACACATTCATCTAACCTTTGTGTTTTTAAACAATGCTGCGATGAATGTATGGCGTCCGAAGAAAGTATCTGCCCGAAATGTGGGCCTAGGTTACAGATTGTAAAATGTGCAGACCCTGTATCTTCTTTCATACACCATGTATTAACTCTATGGAGGAAATTTAAACAAGTCGTAGTAATAGCTCATAACGGTTGCGCTTTCGACCATCAGTTTATTTTAAATTATATCTTGACGAAGACTGACTTAAAACCAGACCTGATAATGCGTGGTTCTAAAATAATTTTAATGGAGATAAAGAAACGTAAAATTTTTGGATAGTATGAACTATTTTCCAATGAAGTTGGCTTCTCTTCCTGATGCATTTGGACTCGGAGATAATTTTAAAAAAGGTATTTCCCACACCTATTTAATACAGCTGAAAATGAAAACTACATAGGGCTCGACATAGGGGGTTTTACCTGCTCTGAAATATTACGACCCCGACACGTTGAAAGAAGATGACCGTACAAAGTTTTTTTTAGAATGGTACAAAGCACATAGAAACGATGAATTCCACATGCAACGCGATATAGTGACTTATTGCATATCAGATGTTGAAATATTAACACAGGCCTGTCTGAAATTCCGACAGCAACTACTCGAGACTACCAATGTCTGTCCATTCACAGAATCTTGCACGATGGCATCTGCCTGTAACAAAGTATATCGCTGTAATTTTCTTAAACCAAACAGTATCGGTATAATATCAAAAACCGGTTATAGGTGGCGAGATAACCAGTCAAGGATAGCTGTCCAGTGGCTTGTTTGTGAGGAGAAAGAAAGAAATATAAATATTAATCATGCAGCTAAAGGACAGGAGACCAGACTTCATGGCATTAAAGTGGACGGATATTGTATGGATACGAATCAGATTTTCGAATTTCATGGGTGCTACTATCATGGTTGCCCTAGTTGCTTTAAATATAGTAGAGATGACCCCCTACACAACGATCCATCTGAAACATTAAACTTGCGATACGAATGTACAATTGTTAAGACAGAACGCCTACGAGAACTTGGCTATGAAGTTGTTGAAAAAAAAGGGGAGTGTGAATTTAAAAAGACAGTTAATTAAAGAAATGCGAGTTCTTATTGAAAACCGCCCCCTGCTTTCATTTGTGCCACTTAATCCTAGAGACGCATTCTATGGTGGTCGTACTGGAAACACTATTGAGCATTACAAGATCAGGGTGGGGGGAGAAAATTAAATACGTGGATATCTGTTCTTTATACCCTTGGGTCTGCAAATATGGCAAGTTTCCAGTTGGACATCCTAAAGTTTACGTAGGAGAAGAATGTTCAGCAATAAATTTAACATATACAGATGGTTTGATCAAGTGTAAAATTTTACAGCCAACAAACCTCTACCATCCTGTACTTCCTACAAAAATGAACAACAAACTTCTGTTCGTTTTATGCCGTGCCTGTGGCGAGCAAATGAATCAGAATGATTGCTGCCACGAAGAAGAAGAGAGAACACTAGTTGGTACCTGGGTCGTTGACGAAGTAATTGAAGGCTCTTGAGAAGGGTTATGAATTGAAAGAGGTTTATGAAATTTGGAGCTATGGCATTCAACAGTTTGATAAAACAACAAATAAAGAGGGACTATTCACTGATATGATGAATAAATTCATAAAAATTAGGCAGCAAGCATCGGGGTGGCCGATGGATTGTACCACTGTTGAAGAACGAGAGCGTTACATAGAACAGTTCCTCAATCAAGAAAATATCAAATTAGGTTTTGCTGATGTTATTGAAAATTCAGGATTACGATCTCAGGCCAAGCTTATCCTAAATTCGTTTTGGGGAAAGTTTGGACAACGAGAGAATCAATCAAAAAACAAAAATTGTCAACGATCCGGGAGAGTTTTTTAATGTAATGTCAAATCCAGATATATATGTTAACGGTGTGATTCCAATAAACGAAGATACCATCATTATTAATTATGAGCATAGAGAGGAAAATAACGATAGTCTAACTACAGTAAATGTAGCCATAGCATCTTATGCTACGGCCCAAGCTCGTCTCAAGTTATATAGCTATCTTGAAAAAAATTAGACGAACGAGTACTGTACATCTACATTTCGAGGAAAGGTGAACCTGATGTACCCACAGGCAGTTTACTTGGAGATATGACTGACGAGTTAGAAAAATATGGATATGATAGCTACATAACAGAGTTTGTCTCCGGAGGTCCTAAGAATTACGCTTACAAAGTTTTCTCCACAAAGAAACAAACCGAGGAGGTCATGTGCAAGGTGAAAGGAATATCACTGAATTACGCAGCTAGTCAGCTGATAAATTTTGATAGCATAAGGAATATGGTTCTTAACAAATCCGCTCCTATCTACATTACATCCAAAAATATTCGAAGAACAAAAGAGCATGAAGTCGTAACAAGTATAGAAAGAAAAATATACAAAACTAATTCCACCAAGAGAAAATTCTTTAATGATCATAGCTCTGTTCCTTATGGGTTTAAGAAATTTAAAAATTGATTGATTGATAAGCGACAATAGAACCAAATATTTAGGTAACTTATAGGCCAGTTAATATTGTTAGCTCTGTTTATATATAGTTAGAGGTTAGTAAAAAATATATATGTGGCATTTTTTTTTTGTTTTTGTATTGATTAGTTCCAAGTTTCAAATTACAGGAGTTTCATTTTATATTCGCTCATGTACTATATTTTATATAATGTAAGTATTTTCTGCTATATTTTCATAATTTTTAAGACATCCACGTAGAATAAAATGTTATCCTATTACTTATGTAAGAAAACCAGCTTTGTATGCTTTGTACAAGAGTAGTAAAAATTATTGTTCAATAAAGTTTATGAAAAATATGCGGCATGTGTTTCATTAAAGTATGGCATTTTTAACTCCAAGAAATAACCGAGTGTAAATACTGCCTTTTCTTGCTAGGTAACAGAGATTATATTGGCAGGTAGACAAACTATTTTAGTGTTAAATCGCTGTAACCCATTTACATTAATTTTGTTAAATCTCAGTAAATTTGTATTTTTCTCATACTGGCTTTTATATTAATAATACAAAATACAGAGTAGTTACTTGACAACTCAACAAGTTGGGTCAGATTGTGGGTATTACTCGATATAATGCAAAGTAGATGGCTATACCGACAGAGTTTAAGTAATAAAAAGAGCACCTCTAACGTTAGTACGATTGGTAAGAACACCTGAATAACAAGTGTGGTTATGTACGTATCTGATAACCCACAAGGTGCAAGACACTGCCTTATAGAGGCCTATAAAAAAAAAAATGGGGGTTACAAGGGGGCTCTGTTGACTCGGAGACGTGAGCGGCGTCCTAAGGGGCCCCCATTATGTAGGGTTAGGATGGGGGCCTATAAAGATGGGGTAACACGGGGGCCCTTTTGGTAACTGAGACGTGAGCGGAGCCCTACGAGGCCCCATTCTGGAGGCACAGTGGAGTTAGGCAACCATGTAAACATATTATGGGGGCCCCATTCTCGGGGGTGCAGCGGAGCCCTACGGTGTCCGGGGCCCCATTCTGGGGACATGAGCGGAGGCCGGGCCCAACCGCCCCTATACCTACTCCTGTCGTATTGCTTAACAAATGCAGAGGCGTTTCCGGTGCAAGGATTAAACGTTGACGGGCATACAAATTTTGGTGTCGCGGGGGTCTTTTCAATTGTCATGCTGTCAATTAAGGTTGTATTAGCCATGTTGGTCGTGTTTATTGGTCTTGTCAGTTGTCTTGGCTGTATAGTCGGTATATCTATTGTTTGGTTTGTCACCGTGTCTGTTTTGCTAGTACTAGGTTCTTGGATTTTTGTAGTCTTCAGCGAAGTCCAGACTTCTCCTAATGGGTCCTAAATCGGATATATGCTGAGTTCTTCTTTCCTCCAATTTTTCTCTCTCGTTCAAGTCCTGGTCCAAGTCTTCCGGACTCAGCGAGATTCCACTAACAACTCCTGGTGTTGTATTGTCTTCTTCAATTGCTGTCACGATAGGTGAGTTGACAGGGGACCGTGACACTGTCGGCTTTCGTCTGAACGGGTCGTCGAATATGTCCGTACTCCGGTGAGGTGGTTCGAATTTGTTATTGTCAACGACAAGATGTAACTTAGTCTTTGAGCGTGTATTTATGGCACTTACTTTATTATCCTTACTCATACTATATTAAAATACTTGTGGAAAAACAAAATTTCATTCATATTGTCTAAATATGACATTCACACATAAAAACTCTATGATAATGTATTATATGTATATGTATATATACCTATGTACCTATTATACCTCATACACCCTTGTCGATTCAGCACCGCTTACTCATTCATGGTCATCACCGAACAACCGTCTCAGTTTGGCTTCTAACTTAGCCTTAAACCTAGTATCCCGAACCCAGTCTGGAATGTCTGGTGTAATTGGTCGCTCTATAGCACCTACCTCACTACGAGACGTTTGAATAGACAGTGAAGGTTGCCTATTATTCCGTCGGTTCTGCCGCCGCGCTTTATTAACTTTTACCCTCGGCATTGAGGGAAAATGTATCGACAGTCTGTGAGGCACAATTTACTTCAGGGTTTTAGTTTAAAGCTAAAATTTCCCAGAACATTTCTCCCGCCAGCCTGAGACTGACTAAAATGAGGAAAAAATGCCCAAGGGGTCAGTTTATTTCTTTGGCAGTTTCTTCTTCCCCGCCAGCCAATGACGAGGAAGAGGAAAAAGACCAAGCTAATAACCAATGAAGTTTATTATATCTTTTAAAAACGAATTTTTACCCCTATCAGCACATTTTCCTGCCAGCCCAAGACTGACTAAAATGAAGGAAAATATAACTGGCAAGTGCAAAAATCCTTCCAAAACACTCTTTCCCCGCCAGCCTGAGACTGACTAAAATGAGAGGAAAAACATTTTGATTTTTAAAACATACATATATGTGTGCCCTCACCTTTCAAATGCTAATTTATTCTTCTTTTAGTTACCAGGATTGAAGCTGGCGCCTCCACCATATGTCACGACCTGCCCTTTGGACAGCCTGACTACAGGGGTTACTTGGCTTCGAGAGGTTATGGAGTGACACCCATAAATGAGAATCGGAGCTATCAACAAACATAATTTATTCAAACAGATAAAACAACCACAGTCAAAAATTATACATTACAAGGGCCTTACCCAATACATAGCATCTTGGAGGGAGAGACGTGTCGTGTTCAAATGATTCGGCTGAACTCCTCGTATCATTGATTTGTTGTTTATTTATATCATTCCTAAATACCTAGTCAGCATTTTCCATATAGGTGAATCCTATGCTCCGTGTTTGACTGTGTTATGAAATGCAACACTTGCAGTTCTGGTACTAGGTCAATACTAATAATGTTTACATTTTTATATCTAGGCTAAATAAAGTTTAAGAAGAATTAATAAATATGTGTATAATTTTGAAAATTAATTTAATTAATTGGTTTAAGTTATATTTAGGTATTTCTTTAACATGGAATATGCCAACCGGTGTTTTATTTTCTTATTTAGGTGATGCATATATTGATTCATGACACAATGATAACTCTTTTTACGTCTTCATAGAAAGTATTGATAAGAATATAGGCCGCCTACATCCAATGTATGTCGGTCACATTTTATTAAAAAAATTAAATATTAAGAATATTATTACAATTAACAGCATGGGGAAAAATAGAATTAGAGTCATTTGAAAATCTGCATTTAATAATAATAATAATAATAATTCCATTTATTTGCAGAACAGTTGTTATGCACATCGTAAAAAGAATAACAAAAAATAAAATATAAATTGTGTCCTACAAAAGGGACTGAAAAACAATAAATTATTGATCTAAGTTCCAGCCCCTAGCAATTAACATATAGAAATTAATTAAACCAATTAGTGCTGTCCAACAAGATATAGTATAATATATAAAATTGAATTAAATTAACTTAAATCATCTAACCAACTGAGAATAAATAAATAAAAATTTAAATTGAATATCATCATATTGTAATTTGTAATGTAAGTACTGTTTATTGAAACGTAAGGAGATATTTTTTGTATATAAACTTAAATCTCGCTAAACCTAAATTTTTATAGTCAATTGGAAGTTTGTTATATAGGAAAAATATATTATAAGAAAAGCATCTTCGGTACAAGGTGGTTTTGTGGGGTGGAGGTGATATCAGCCCTCTGAATCTTAAATTCAAGGTATGAACATCAGTACGGTATTTAATTTTATTAGATAGGTAGGGAGGGGACTGTTTTAATATTATATTATGAAAAAGGGTAACACTATCATATTGTCGCCTTGTTACCATATTTAGCCATTTTACATCTTTCAATTTATGTGAAACCCGCTCATATTTCCTGATGCCATAAATATATCTCAAACATGCTTTTTGAACCTTCTCAATTTTATTAATACTCATTTTATCTAAGCAAGGGCCATACAAGACATCACAGTAATTGAAATGACTTAGCACTAACGTATCAGTGAGTTTAATTTTAAGAGATTGTGATAATAATTTACGGTTAGGGTATAAACATTTTAAGTTAGCATAAGCTTTCTGCACACATTTGCTCACATGTTGTTTGAATCTTAAATCTGTGTCTATTTCAACTCCAAGATTTTTTGCAACCCGGGTGCATGCTAATTCATTGTTACCCACTGCAACTTTTATACCTGCTTCAACTTCTCTTTTGGACTTGCCAAAGATAAGAACAGATGATTTCATCGGGTTTATAGTTAAGTTATGACGCTCTGACATTGTAACAAGTCTTTGCAAATCATCATTAATAATGTCATTGGCCAGGTTTAAATTGTTATGAAAAAAAGAGAAATAGATTTGAGTGTCGTCTGCATATAAATGTATTTTACAATTATTTAAACAGTTAGTTATATTACTCGTATATATACAAAATAGAAGAGGTCCAAGGATAGATCCTTGTGGTACTCCATACAATATATTTCCATAACCGGATTTACCATTATTTGTCTCCACAAACTGCATTCTGTTATATCGGGTGGTCCAAAAAAAACCGGAATTTCCATTATATCTTATAACTTTTTTATTTTTTCAGCGATTTTCAATTTTTTGGATTCGTTCGACAGCTAAAGCTTTCAGCTAAACGATTCTCTCTCAGAAGCTGATATTATGATCATAAATGTCAAGGCAGACGTATTTAAACTTGAGCAATTTTTAATAACTGCTGGAATTTTGTTGAAATGCCGAATTTACAAACGGTTTGTTTCATCATCATGACTGGTCTTGTGGCAATATTTTGATGGGTAGTTTTAAAAAATCGGTCAAAGAACTACGGAGCTGTACCAAAAAATGTAGAGGCGTGTTATCAACGTCTCGGCAGTAATGGTAAAAACAGAAATTTTTATTTTCCTTTATAACTTTTTTTATTCCTTACCGATTTTAATTTTTCTTGGATCATTTAAAACCCAAAGCCTTCCACTACAATATTGAATGTCAGAAATTGACATGAATGATAAATCCAATATGGCAGAAGTGGTCAAATTTACCTAATATTTAAAAGCTGCTGGGTATTTTTTTAAATAGCGAATTAAATGGCTTTTCTTTTAATCTGGAAGCCTTATCTTCTAAAAACATTTTCATTCATAGATCACGAAAATCGATTAAGAACTTACAAAGATGTAGTTGATAACGTAATCATGTGCCCCATAACAACAGTATTAAATTAATTCTTAAAAGAGTTACCTACCTATACACTTATCGTCATGGTTACAAAACAAATGAACATTGATACTTAACTGTCACTTCAGCTGTTTTTAGAAAGTGTTTTGTGGTACCTAGTTTTGTTAAAATGGTGTTGTCAAATGAAGACAAGATTTTCATTAAGAATTTATTGATTCGCGGCTATAAAGTTTCGGAAATAATACAACAATTTCCAGGTAATAACTTAAAAAAAGTACTATTTACGACTTTGCAAGAAAGTTTCAAGAAACTGGAACGATTGAAAGACGTCGAGGAAGTGGTAGGCCGAGAACAGTAAGAGTAGAAGTAAGTATTTATTGTAACATTGTGTAATTAGTGTCAACGTAAAGAAAATATAGAGTAACTTAATTCTAATATTTTTGAATATTTTTTAGGAGAACATTGAACAGGTCGCCAATTTGGCAATTAGCCCTGTAAAGAACACCGCCGCATTCCAGTTTTAGTGTGAGTCAAATTGTTCAACTAACTGGAACGTCTAGCCGCGAATCAATAAATTCTTAATGAAAATCTTGTCTTCATTTGACAACACCATTTTAACAAAACTAGGTACCACAAAACTCTTTTTAAAAACAGCCGAAGTGACACTTAAGTATCAATGTTCATTTGTTTTGTAACCATGACGATAAGTGTATAGGTAACTCTGTTAAGAATTAATTTAATAGGTACTGTTGTTATGGGGCACATGATTACGTTATCAACTACATCTTTGTAAGTTCTTAATCGATTTTCGTGATCTATGAATGAAAATGTTTTTAGAAGATAAGGCTTCCAGATTAAAAGAAAAGCCATTTAATTCGCTATTTAAAAAAATACCCAGCAGCTTTTAAATATTAGGTAAATTTGACCACTTCTGCCATATTGGATTTATCATTCATGTCAATTTCTGACATT